>JAESUZ010001059.1:0-407856 GCA_017311185.1 Proteles cristata cristata
AGGTCCCAACAAGAGAGACCAAGAGATACCATTCAAAAAACACTCTCTGAAAGGATAGGCCCTGGACAAAGAGTCTTCTTGGATATAGCAGTGCTCATAGATACAGAGAGCATTAACAGGTCTTTAAAACCAACAAGAGAAGGAAAGCTAACTAAAATGATGAAAGGAAAGAGCTCTCCTCCAAAGAAACTCAAGAAGAAATGACAGCTAATGAACTGCTCAAAACAGATATCAGCAGCATAACTGAACAACTTTAGATTAATATTGGTAAAATTAAAGCTGGGCTTGAAAAAACCATAGGGGACATCAAAAAAACTATGGCTACAAACAGAATGGAAAATAAAAATAGACATGAAGAAATTAAAAAAGCGATAATGAGATACATAATAAATTAGAGGCCTCCAATGCACGGATTGAAGAGGCAGAAAGGAGAATAAGTGATTTAGAAGACACCATTATAGAAAAACAAGAAGCTGACAAAAAGAGAGACAAGCAGTCCAGGAACAGGAAAGAAGAATTCGAGAGCTCAGCGACACACAGTCAAACGCAACAATATCGTATCTAGGAATCCCAGAAGAGGAGGAAGAGAGGGAAGGTGCTGAAGGAGTCCTGGAACAAATTATAGCAGAGAACTTCCCTGACCTGGGAAGGGAAGTCAATGTGGAAATGCAAAGAGGCTCAAGAGGACTCCTCTCAGCGTAACTTGAATCGATCTTCTGCGACATATCATCGTAAAAATGGCAAAATACAAGGACAAAGAGAGAGAATTTTGAAAGCAGCTAGGGAGAAAAGGGCCCTCACATACAAAGGGAAACCCATCAGAGTGGTGACAGACCTATCTACTGAAACGTGGCAGGCCAGAAAAGAATGGCAAGAGATCTTCAATGTGATGAACAGTAAAAATATGCAGCCAAGAATCCTCTATCCAGCAAGCCTGTCATTCAAAATAGAAGGAGACATAAAAACCTTTCCAAACAAACAGAAATTGAAAGAATTTGTCACCACGAAGCCAGCCCTACAAGAAATCCTGAGGGGATGCTCTGAAGGAAAGGTTGCAAGGAACAAAGATTCCAGAGACACCACCACAAACATGAACCCTACAAAAGATGCAAAGACTCTAAACCCACATATTTCAATAATAACACTGAATGTAAATGGGCTGAATGCTCCAATCAAAAGACATAGGCTAGCAGAATGGATTAAAAAACAAAATCCATCTATATACTGTCTACAAGAAACTCATTTTAGATGGGAAGATACCTTCAGATTAAAAGTAAGGGGATGGAGAAATATATATCATGCTACAGGAAATCAAAAGAAAGCCGGAGTAGCGATACTTCTATCAGACAAACTGGACTTTAAATTAAAGACAATAACAAGAGATGAAGAAAGGCACTACATAATAATTACAGGGTCCATCCATCAGGAAGAACTAACAATCATAAATGTCTACGCACCGAATATGGGAGCACCTAAATATCTAAAACAATTCATCACAAACAGAAACAAGCTTATAGATAAGAATGTGCTAATAGCAGGGGACTTTAATACTCCGCTTACAGCAGTGGATAGGTCAACCAGACAGAAAATCACTAAAGAAATAATGGACTTGAAAGACACATTGGACCAGATGGACCTGATGGATATATTTAGAACTTTACATCCTGAGGCCAGGAAATTTACTTTCTTCTCAAGTGTGCATGGCACATTCTCCAAGATAGATCACATACTGGGACATAAAGCAGCCCTCAATAAATATAAAGAATAGAGATCATACCATGCACACTGTCAGATCACAATGCTTTGAAACTTGAAATCAATTACAGGAAGAAGTCTGGAAAACTTCAAAAAACATGGAGGTTAAAGAACACCCTTCTAAAGAATGAATGGGCCAATCAGGCAATTAGAGATGAAATTAAAAATATATGGAAACAAATGAAAATGAAAACACAACAATTCAAAATCTATGGGATGCGGCAAAGGCAGTCCTAAGAGGAAAGTACATTGCTCTCCAGGCCTATTTCAAGAGATTAGAAAAAGCGCAAGTCAAAATCTAACAGCTCACCTAAAGGAACTAGAGGCAGAGCAACAAGAATGCCCTAAACCCAGTAGAAGAAGAGAAATAGTAAAAATTAGAGCAGAAATAAACAACATCGAGACCAAAGAAACAATTGAACAGATCAATGAAACCAAGAGTTGGTTTTTTGAAAGAGTAAACAAAATTGACAAACCTCTAGCCAGACTTATCCAAAAGAAAAGAGAGAGCACCCAAATAGACAAAAATTATGAATGAAAATGGACTTATTACAACCAACCCCTCAGAAATACAAGCAATTATCAGGGAATACTATGAAAAATTATATGCCAATAAATTAGACAACTTAGAAGAAATGGACAAATTCCTAAACACACACTCACTACCAAAATTCACAAGGGAAGAAATAGAAAACCTGAACAGACCCATAACAAGTGAAGAAATTGAATCAGTGATCCAAAATCTCCCAACAAATAAGAGCCCTGGACCTGATGGCTTCCCTGGGGAATTCTACCAGACATTTAAAACAGAATTAATCCCAATTCTTCTCAAGTTATTCAAAAAAATAGAAAGCGAAGGAAAACTCCCGGACTCATTTTATGAAGCCAGCATCACACTGATTCCCAAGCCAGACAGAGATCCAGCAACAAAAGAGAACTACAGGCCAATATCCTTGATGAATACGGATGCAAAATTCTCAACAAGATCCTGCAAATCGAATCCAGCAGCATATCAAAAGAATCATCCACCAAGATCAAGTGGGATTCATTCCTGGGTTACAGGGCTGGTTCAACATTCGCAAATCAATCAATGTGATACATCATATTAATAAAAGAAAACATAAAAACCATATGATCCTGTCAATAGATGCAGAAAAAGCATTTGACAAAATACAGCATCCCTTCTTAATAAAGACTCGAGAAAGTTGGGATAGAAGGAACCTACTTAAACATCATCAAAGCCATCTATGAGAAGCCTTCAGCTAACATCATCCTCAACGGGGAAAAACTGAGAGCTCTCCCCCTGAGATCTGGAACACGACTGGGATGTCCACTCTCACCACTGTTGTTTAACATAGTGCTGGAAGTCCTAGCATCAGCCATCAGACACCAAAAAGAAATCAAAGGCATCAGAATTGGCAAAGAGGAAGTCAAACTTTCACTTTTCGTAGATGACATGATACTCTACATCGAAAACCCGACAGACTCCACCAGAAGCCTACTAGAACTGATCCAAGAATTCAGCCAAGTTGCAGGGTACAAAATCAACGTGCAGAAATCGGTTGCATTTTTATACACCAACAATGAAGCAACAGAAAGAAATCAAGAAACTGATCCCATTCACAATTGCACAAAAAACCATAAAATACCTCGGAATAAACCTAACCAAGGATACAAGAGATCTGTATGATGAAAACTATAGAAAACTTATGAAGGAAATTGAAGAAGACACAAAGAAGTGGGAAAACATTCCATGCTCATGGATAGGAAGAATAAATATAGTTAAGATGTCATTACTACCTAAGGCACTCTACACATTCAATGCAATTCCCATCAAAATCACACCAGCATACTTCTCAAAACTAGAACAAACTATCCAAAATTTGTATGGAACCACAAAAGACCCCGAATAGCCAAAGTAATCCTGAAAAATAAAACCAAAACGGGAGGGATCACCATCCCAGACTTTAGCCTCTACTACAAAGCTGTCATCATCAAGACAGTATGGTATTGGCACAAAAACAGACACATAGACCAACGGAACAGAATTGAGAACTCAGAAGGGGACCCAAAAGTATACAGCCAACTAATCTTTGACAAAGCAGGAAAGAATATCCAATGGAAAAAAGGCAGCCTTTATTAACAAATGGTGTTGGGAGAACTGACAGCAACATGCAGAAGAATGAAACTAGATCATTTTCTCACACCATGCACAAAAATAAACTCAAAATGGATAAAGGACCTGAACGTGAGACAGGAAACTATCAACACCCTAGAGGAGAAAGCAGGAAACAACCTCCTTGACCTCCACCGCAGCAACTCCTTACTTGACACATCCCCAAAAGCAAGGGAATCAAGAGCCAAAATAAACTGTTGGGACCTCATCAAGATTAAAAGCTTCTGCACAGCAAAGGAAACAACCCAGAAAATTAATAGGCAACCAACGGAATGGGAAAAGATAGTTGCAAATGACATATCAGATAAAGGGTTGATATACAGAATCTACAAGGAACTCACCAAACTACACGCCCGAAAAACAAACAACCCAGTGAAGAAATGGGCAGAAGATATGAACAGACACTTCTCCAAAGAGGACATCCAGATGGCCAACAGACACATGAAACGATGCTCAGCATCGCTCCTCATCAGGGAAATACAAATCAAACCACACTGAGATACCACCTCACGCCAGTCAGAGTGGCTAAAATGAGCCAATCAGAGAACTCTAGATGCTGGCGAGGATGTGGAGAAACGGGCACCCTCCTACACTGTTGGTGGGAATGTAAACTGGTACAGCCCCTCTGGAAAACAGTGTGGAGGTTCCTAAGGAAACTAACAATAGAACTCCCCTATGACCCAGCAATAGCACTGCTAGGAATTTACCCAAGGGATACAGAAATGTTGATGCATAGGAGCACATGTACCCCAATGTTCATAGCAGCACTCTCCACAATAGCTAAAACCTGGAAAGAGCCTAAGTGTCCATCAACAGATGAATGGATCAAGAAGATGTGGTTTATCTATACCATGGAATACTACATGGCAATGAGAAACAATGAAATCTGGCCATGTGTAGCAACATGGATGGACCTTGAGGTGTTATGCTGAGCGAAATAAGTCAGGCAGAGAAGGACAAATATCATATGTGTGCACGTATAGAAGGATTAGGAGGAACTTAACAGAGGACCAAGGGGGAGAAGAAGGGCAGAAATGGTGGGGGAAAGGGGAGAGAGGCAAACCATGAGAGACTCTTGAATGCTGACAAAAACTGAGGACTAGTGGATGTGGGGGGGAGGAGGGGTGGGCATGGAGGAGGGCACTTGTGGGGATGAGCACTGGGTGTTATGTGGAAACTAATTTGACAATAAACTATTTGAAAAAAAAAAATAAAATAAAATAAAATAAAATTACAGTCTTATTTTATGACAAACAATCCCTCGGAAATACCGTTGATGCTGTTACAACCTGACAAAATCTTTCTCTTCACAGGCGCTACAATGGCAAACTCTGAAGAATTATCCGTATCCAGAGTTCTAGTAACAAAATGTAACTATAATATTCACTAGACATTCCCTCGTCTGTTCTCTTTATCTCCAAGTAATTCCTAGAATAACAAATGGAAAGACTTCTGAGATTAAACAGTTTAAAGAATTCTGAGGTCAACCGCTTCCCATTCTTCAATCCACTAGGGTTCTCAGAGGGACTATGCAACACGGCTGAGGGGTCGCATGACCTGCCCGCTCCCTAAAAGATGGCAGACACGCTGTCAACTCTTCCGAAGCCTGGTTCTGAGGAGACTGGCAGAGTATCTGGCGGAGTCCCCCATAAGTCCACCTGTAAGAAATTTCTTACTCAATGATAAATTATTTACAGATCTATTCTACATTAAATAATGCGGACCATCCAAAGATCTCTCAGTACAGAATGGCATAACGATCTACACATTATTATCAAAATGTTCACAGTGTTCGATAATTATATTACAATCTATATGAAGAAAGAGAGAGTTCTGGCCCTTGTTGGCAAAGTGGAATCTGAACTATGACCATGACCCAGAAACAAACAAGAACAAAAACAAAGCAGACACCACAGATGATACAAATGTTTGTATATATTAAAATCCAGGCAAACACCGTAACTACTCCATCTCATAAATCTCAGCTTACCTCTTTAATTTTCTCCCTTTTCTTTCTTATGTCATTATCTTCTGGGTCTCCACCATCTATTCCTACTAGATTTGGTATAGGGACTGGTGGCAGTGGCTTCTTCTCTTTCGTCTTCATTTCTTGGACTACCTTATTTTTCTCTGTCTGAATTTCTGCTCGGATTTCCTCTCTCGACTTTTTTAATTTTTCTTTTGCTTCTTCCAGGGCCTTCTCATGATCAGCTCGAATTTTATTTCTCAAACGTTCTTCTTCTTCCCTACAAGAAGAAAAAAAAAAAAAGACTAGTTAAGAATAATCCTTAATTATTTCAATGTTTGAATATAAAATGTAAAGCTTCCTCCACTGAACCCTGATAGATGTTTTCTATTCCAGCCATTAAAAGGTAAGGATGATCTGTGAGACTCAGATCTATCTGCCCCAACAGGATAAATGTAACTTGGTATCAGCCCTGGGTGCTAAACAGCAAACACTTCATAAGGCTGGAGAAGAGGGAACCTAGAAAGAAAGTTACAATTGCAGGACAAAGTGACAACCGAGAAAAGAACGATCACTAACTTACCAGAAGACACTTGAAAAAAAGAAAAGTAGGAGAAGGGGAGAAGGGAGGAGGAGGGGGGATAGAAAGACAAACCAGTGAGAAAACTAGATGAAGGAGAGAAAATTAAAAACAGAATTAGGTATGAAGAGAGGACAAAGATATAAATATAGGGTCAAGGAAAGAGATAAGTAGAAAAGAGTTCAGGAAATTTTTCATCTGTAATATAGTATGTGTCATGCCTCTAAAACTTTCACCTTTTGGTAATACCATAGATCTTAAAACACCATAATTCCCAACTGATGTGGGCAGAATGCTTAAAACTCCCTTGAGCCCTTATTAAAAATACAGATTCCAATTCAGCAGGTCTGTAGGAAACCCAGGAATGTGCATGATTAAGAAATCCTGTGAGGAATTCCGGTATGCACACAGGTTCGGAAACCACACCTAGAGTGGCCCCTACGAGTAAAAGTACCCAGCCCTCGTTTGTGAGAGCTCAGTCTTCTCTCCACACATCTGCCCCAAGCCACAGGAATAAATACGGGAGTGGCAGTTACTATTTTCCAAATCAGCCAGTCATGACTCCTCTAAGGGAAAATATCCAAATCCATCGTCAGCAGAGTCCGTTCTCCAGAAATTTAATTCAAACTCTGGCAGAGAGCTGGCTCCACAACATTGCTGGTGGGAATATAAAATAGCACAGCCACTCTGGAAGATGTTAGTAGTTTCTTAGGAAATTAAACACGCAACTATCACAAAACGGGGCAACTGCACTGGACATGTATCCCGGAGAAGTAAAGGCTTGTGTTCACAACAAAACCCAGCCACAGGCCCATGGCAGAAAGAGAAGAACTACATGATTCCACTTCTAGGAGACACGCAGAGTAATCGAAATCACAGAAAGTAGAATGGTGGTTGCTGGAGGATGGGAAGTTACTGTTTGGTGGGCAGAGCTGCAGTTCTACAAGATGAAAGATGGTTGTTCAACAATATGACAGCATTTAATATGATTGCATCGCATATTTAAAAACAGCTAACGTAATATATGTTACATGTATTTTACCACAATTGCTAAAAATTGGGGGGGGGGGACGGCGCGGAATCCTATACAGAAAAGTTTGTAACAGCTTTACCCATAATAGGCAAAAAACCTGGAAACAAGCCAGGTGTCCCTCAACAAGTAAATACACAAAGCACTGTTTCCACTGTGGTACAGCCACAGTACAGAATGCCACTTGCAATAAAAAGGAATAAACTATTCATACGCACTTGAATGAATTTCAAAGGTATTACTATGTGAGGGAAAGCAGCCAGTCTCAAAAGGTCACATTCTAGAGCATTTTTCTTTTACATGACATTCTCAAAAAGACAAAAATGTAAGGATGCGGATAAATCAGTGGTTGCCAGTAGTTACAGGTGGGGGAAGGGTCACATGGTGGGGGGAAACAGGAGAGAGAACAGAGGGGAGAGTGCGACAGAGACAGGGCAGCACCAGGGCGCTTGAGGGCAGGGAGAAAGAAGCCCCACCGCAGACAGACCACACACAGACCAGAGGTGGTGAGAATACGGCAGCCGGGAGCCAAGGCTGGCCCCTGAGCGGGTCCATGAGGGATTCCGGGCCAATCTGTCCGGGAGGGCGGGCGACTCAGGCATCATCAGCGCAGGTACCTGGTGCGAGTCTCGGATAACAAGGCGGACACAGGCAAGCACCACCCACAGCCTTCCAGTCCTCCCCCCACCCCCCTCTGTAACCGAGAAACACCGGGCCTGGCCCCAGAGAAGAGATCATAATGTGTCTATGCCAACCAAGTCTCCCTCGGATGCCCCTGTAGCTGGGGGTGGGTGCATCACCCTGTCCCCACCACAGGGACAACAGAGGACTGCCAGGAAGCAGCTTCCTTCGGGGTGAGAAAATGGGACAGAACCGTTTGATAGAAGGGCCTGTTCGCTACCAAATCTGGTCGAACGCTGATTCCGGTCTCCAAGTGCTGCTGTGGCACCTGAAGCCGTCAAAGGCCTGGGGACAAATGGCCAACACGGCTGAGAAAAGACAAGAGAGAGGTCAAGTGCCTACTGATATCACTGGGTTGCTGCCAGGGCCCTCGGCCGTCCGTCCCCAGATTTGAGACTCTGTGGAGTCGGGTCAGTTGGGTGTTCTGTCACTTCCACCTGAGACTTTTCCCAACTCCCTCCCTCCGTGAGGGCCCGGGACTAGGTGCCAAAGAAGAGGAACCTCATAAAGAGATGGCCATTCTTCCAAGGGCAGCTTCTGTCCTGATGACAAGCGGCAGGGCCTCCACAGGGAACCATGGGCTCCATGTCTAGCTCCAAGCACCGCGTCGCCACTGAATGGCACTCAGAAGGCCCCGCCATGTTTGCAGTGGCTCATCTGCGGCGTCACTGTGGACAGTGTCCTCACGCACCAGCGCGCCCCACAAAGTAGGCTATTACGTGCCACTTTCTAGAGCCTACCCTGGGAGTGAGGGAGAAATGCAAGCCGCAACATGTTCTGTGTCCCTCTTCAAAGCTTCACGATGCACGGGGGCACTTTAAAGGCTCTGAGAAGTTCTGCAATAAAAGGGCTTAACATCACACTTCCTAATCTTATTTAGTCACAGTCCCCATTTTCTTCACGTGCCCCTTTCAGCATGCCACGCAACACGCCACTATAGAAGAAAGGCCTCCAACTAGGCCATAAGCCAAGCAAGCCCTTGGGGTAACCCTGCCACTTTTTTGCTGTGTGACATGAGATGGATGTCACCACTCTGAGCCTCCTTTCCCCCCAACCCCCCAAGGCTGTTGTGAGGAGTGGATGAGATGACACAGGAGCCTGAGAGTACGGAAAAGTCCCTAACAACTTAGTTTTCTTCCTTCCCTTACTACCTACCTTCTTTCTCTCTCTCTCTCTCTCTCTCTCTCTCTCTCTCTCTCTCTCACTCACACTCACACTCACACACACGCAGAGCCATTTAATGATCTGGGCTCACATAAGCATCCTCAGGGACCAGGACCAGCACCCGGGGACATCCTGCAACTTCTTGGCTTCCCTGCGCTGAACGACATAACAGCTTCTGGGCAAACCTGTAACGACTGAGAGGGCACCAAATGCTCTGAAAACGGGGCCAGCCTCCTGCAGACCTAGCAGAGAGCTGTGCCCTCCCTCCACCCCTGCTCCTTTGTCTGTGTGTTCATGACACCAGCTGGGGCCTTCAGGATTACCTCAGAAATAAAAGGCACAGTGTGTGCGAGTGTAGAGAAGCTTATTTTCATTTACTATTTAAATGCTAATATCATTTCTCTCAAAGTGAAGAAGCATATTTGATAGCAACATACGCAAACAATTTTCAAATTACACATTTTTAAGAATTATTTTTAAAAATAAAAAACTGGGGACACCTGGGTGACTCCATCAGTTAAGCATCCGACTCTTGATTGTGGCTCAAGTCATGATCTCGGGGTTGAGGAGTTCTAGCCCCACATGAGGCTCTGTGCGGACACTGCAGAGCCTGCTTGGATTCTCTGTCTCTCTGTCTCTCTCTCAAAAATAAACATTTAAAAAAGAATAAAATAAAAGTAAAAACTTGAGTCCTCTAAACTGCGGTACTCTACAGGTACGCCCCCGTCGCAGCATTTCGGCTTAGTTCGTGTTTCAGCATCCAAACAGGGTTCATCAGGACCTGTACTGCTGCAACGCTGTGCAAGCTTTATTCAAAAACATCCTGAAGATCTAGAAGACCTAGACATCTGCATTTGTCCCTCAAAAATAATGATTAGTGAGGATAGTCACCATGGAATAAACACCATTAACTGGAATCCAAAGAAAGACCCGTCTATCCCCGAGAGGAGCCCAGGGTGCAAGGAACTGAGTCAGACCTCGTGTCAACCAGGTGCCGAGAAGAACTGCTTTGTGGTTGGGGAGGAAAAGTACTCAGAGTCAAAAGTCAGGACACAATTCTCTGTCTAGCTCCGCCCCAACTTGCTCTGCAATCTGGCACAAGCCACTAAAAACCTCCCAAATCAGTATTTTTGGGGAAACCAGCTATCACTACTACTGCAATTACACCACTCGGCAGGTGATACCCAAGGTAAGAAAAAGTATTTTGTAAATTACAATCCATTAATAATATGGATAATAATAACGTTCTAATCTCTCTGCTAGTCTTCTTCTCTATGGCAAATTTTTATTTTTATTTCATCGGTGTCCTTTCAAGGGACACCTCAAATTTTCAGTGGCCAAACCTCCAGATGTTACACTACACCAGCTGAGTCAACTCTTTTGGGTGTTTATTTGCACCTAGCTGATCTTGTACTCACATATTTTTAAGATTTTTTTAAATTCTGATACCTTCAACAGATGATCCTGAGAACTTCCACTTGTGTCGGTCTCCACCTTTCCATCGGGGACTTGTATCTTTTTGTGTAGTAAAGAATCCAGCCTTGTCCAAAGGGAAGTCTAGCCTTTGTCCTCAAATTTCTATCATACCTGAGGGAAGCGTCCTTGTTTACTGTGGGCACTGGCCACACCCAATCACAGGGTGGCACTGGCCACTTCGCACAGTCCCAGAAGCAGGGCTGGCCGCACCAGGAACGCCAGCAGTATGACTGAGGGGGTGGGCTCAGGGTCAAACAGTTCCACAACAGGGAACTGTCAACTAACTGCCTGAGGTCAGTCACAGGAGCCATCAACTAACCACACCGTGACACAGCCGTAATGAAAACTGCACACCAAAGCTCAGGCAAGCTCGCTGGCTAGTAGATGTGCTGGCGAACACTGACTTCACTCCCTGGACGCCACCCGATGTGAAGTCTGACTATAAACTCTATCCCTTCCCTGTCATCTATAATTCTCTCGTGAGTGTGGCAGCTTTCAGCAAGTTCTGTGAGTGCCAGCAAGCGGTCAAACCTGAGGGTGGGTGTGGGAGACCCCAGAAACTGCAGGTACCCTCAGGAGCGAGGCAGTCTGTGGAGAGCTCTGCAGTCCGGCTAACTCCGGATACTTCCAGGGCTTCCAGTCACATCTGGTCTTACATCTATGGATTCTCATGAGAGCTGAAATTGCTTTCCGCAGTTATATCTTAATGTGTAATATTTAACTCACTCTTTGATATCTGACATATAACCTAAGGTCTTGGTCCTGGAAAGGCAAAGGCGAATCACAAACTAACTGTTGTGGCTTAGATGTACAAGACACTGGCTTAGTCAGTTACTTATTTAGTTCCCCCAGCGATTTATGAGGCACCCTCTATTAGGCACTGTTCTCCATCTTGTTAGGGAAATACCCAAGGCACAAAAAGAAAAACTAGGTAATCTGTTCAGGGTCATAAACCTAGTTAGGAGCGAGCCTAGACACAAACATACGCATTCTGACATACGCACCTATGCAAACAGTGCCTTTCATAGAAGAGATATTACAGACTTTGTCTCTTACTGGGCAGATACAAACACTATTTCTCAATCTTTTCTCCCTGCTTCTTTCATTCCAGAGCCCTCAGTTTCTAGCTAAGCACACGCTCTTGCTAGATAAAACTCTATTTTTCAGCCTCCCTTATTGAAGCTGCCCTACAGAATCTGTATGATCAGAAGTAAACTTTTATCTTGCTTAAGCCACTGTTGTTTTGAAACTTTTATGTTTGGTAAAATGACCTAGTATTAACTGAGCCACACTCCAACCTAGATGTGCTCTTTCCCTCAGGCCTTCATTAGTATCTGAGGGCTGATCTGCCGGAAAGAAACTAACCAGGTGATAAATTTCAGTCTCCAATTAGAGTATTAAAATAAGTCATGTTTGGAAACATTGTGAAGGGCAAATACAATCCTCAATTACATGAAGAAACATAAAATTACACTGCAATCTTACTTGGCAAAGATTTAAGCAGATATACCAATACCTCCCCTTTAAGCTCATTCTCTTCCTCTCTACACTTGACCTAACAAACATGAAGTTCCAGCCATCCTTAAAAAATAAAAATAAAAACTTCCCAAAGTGCCTATGTCCACCTTCACCGGTGTCTCCCTTCCTTCTACCCACTGTACTTTTTCAAAAAGTACTGCACTTGCTGTTTCCATTTCCCTTAACCTTACATCACTCATCTATCCACCACAACTAAAAACTGATAACCAAGTTTTTCCATCCTTTGAAACCACCTCTTCCTCACACTTGCCTTTCCAAAACCTGTTGATCACTGGCTTTACCACCATCAATCTACCCCAAAATGTTATATTCCACTCTCACTTCTGTTCTTACTCTATGTATGCTTCCTATTAACCACCAACCATTTTCTCAACTATTATATTAAAAAAAAAAAACATACTGTCAGACTTTACCAGGTTACTAAGTACTCCAAATCCACATTTCTAACAGCATGTAAGAGACTGCCATCAATTATCTGCCAAACACCTCCAATCCAACATGTCCAAAACAGAACTGAATAATAACTATGAAAAAGCGACAATTACAGGCTAAGTTCATTCATGAACACAGATTTTTTAAATTAAAATATTAGCAAAGTTAATCAGCAATAAAAAAAACATAGAAAAAAATAATTCATCATAACTAATTGGACTTATCCCAGAAATAAGAACAGCTTAACATTAGAAAACTCTATCCATATAATTTACCTATTATTAAAGAATAAAAATTATATAAATCATTCAGTAGACATGGAAAAGGAAAGTGATAAATTCAACACCCATTTCCGATTTTAAAACCTTATAGCAAGGGCCGCCTAGCTGGCTCAGTCAGTAGACCTTGCAAATCTTGATCTCAGGGTTTTTGAGTTCAAACCCTATGTTGGGGGGATTACTTATAAAATAAAACCTTTAAAAAATAAAAATAAATTAAAAAAATAAAACCAAATAGTAGAGAAAGAAAGAGAACTTCTTCAACCTAATAAAAGATACCTTCCAAAAACTATAGCAAAAAATCACTCTTAATAGTGAAACTTTAGAAGCATTCCCTTCAAAACAAGGGAAACAAATAAGAAGGCTCACTATGTATGGATGTATGGAAGACATCTAGTCCTTGTTACTTTTGTTGGCTAAGGCCAGCAAAGTCAAAAAGATTAAATTAAGATTCAAATATAAGAAAAAGTTCAACAAAAAGACTTCTGTTATAGATAATAAGATTTGTACACCCAAAACCCAAAGAGTCTATAAATTATTATAAATAGGAGCACAGCAAAGAAGGGAAAGACACTAACAGCAGACACTCAATACCTACCCTTTGGGTCTCACCCTTCTAGGCTCTAAGTATTCAAACTTCCATTGATACATTCTTTTCTCTTATGCAAAACCACTGTTTACATCAGCTTTCATTCACACCCATCATTTCACTGCTAAAATTTTTCCAGGCCCTAGTTTTTTGAATTAGGTTTAAGAAACAATAAGAGCACTTAAGGACTTTGCCAGAAAACGATTCTAAACTATTATAAGTGAATTTAACTAAATTGACTCTTACTAATCTCCAAATTCTAATAATCCTACGGACTGACTAAAAAACATGCCAAATGAATCATCAACGTAATGCTATCTTTCAAAAGATAAATGACAATGACCTCTATGATGGCCTTTTTTTTCTTTGACAAAGTTAGATATTAAATAACCTTTCAAACATCCTATATTTTAATAACACCCTAAAGAAACTTGAGATCCAGGAAAGCACAACAAAGACAGGTGCAGTAATTATGTAAATAGCTACTTACGCACAAACATATGCCAAGAATAGTTTTAGGAAATGACCACAAGACAGTCAGCAACAGGTACAGAATATATTGATATAACAGTATTCTTTTTTTTTTTAATGTTTATTTTTGAGAGACAGAGAGAGCGAGCGAACACGGATGAGCAGAGGAGGGGCAGAGAAGAGAGGGAGGCACAGAATCTGAAGCAGACTCCAGGCTGTGAGCTGTCAGCCCAACACGGGGCTCAAAACCATGAGTCATGATTGGACGCTTAACGGACTGAGTTTCCCAGACGCCCCTGAAATGATGGTATTCTATTGGGCTCAGTGGCAAGTGCCTGAGAGAATTTAAGACGTTCAAAAAGAGAAGCCACCACTTCGGAGTCCTGAAGGAAGAACTCCTTAAACTCAAGGTAACCAAGAGATAAAAGTTATAATTATTTTAAGAGAGTTCTTCACAAATATAGTCTAAGATGATCCTTAATAGCAAACGAATGTACTCCATTTGCACAGAATACTGTCATATGAATGACAAAGAATTTTCTGAATGTTTACGGTTTTGAGGTAAACCATGTATTTTCTGGTGTATAGACTGGTAGTTAAGAACCAAACAGCATAAATTCTATCACATTTGGGTTCCCTGTTCCCTAACAGTGAATTTGTTCTTAAGAAAACATGTTAAAATGAAAGCCCAACTGTTCATCAATACAAGTAACTGGTCAGCCACCTAAAAGACTGAAAGTTTCAAAGTGAAACAAAATTTACTGAGAAATCCAATGACCCTCAAGTTTCCATAACAAACCCAATTACTTTGGTCATGTGGCTCCCATACAATACCAAGTTCCTTTAGGCTATTTTAATAGTGCAGCTCATGAACCAGCAACACAACTCACTGTCTCGGTCTTAAACTTAGATATAGGTCAGCTATATGGCCATCAAAAATTTTTATTTACAACAGAGAGCTGTTATAGATCAATCTAAACTACATTTTGGGGAATTCTGGTTTGAATTCATGGTAATTTCAGGTTAAAACAATGAATTAAGTTCAGCCTAACTCAATGATAATCAACAAACATCTACCAAATGTGAGGGGCACTGAGCTGGGTGCTGGGAATACCAAGAAAAACAAGACATATTATTTGCCCACAGGAGCTAATAATCCAATAAGTATGTAAACAAAGTAAATATAAGATCAGTGGATCACAACAAAGGAAGTAAGTAATTACAGGTGTTGTAGGTTAAACAGGAGAGGTAAGATAGCCACAGAATATTTTCTAAGCACACAGGATGCCTTGAGATTTACATAGCAAAACAACATTTCTAATGCATTATCTTTGGGGCACCTGCTGGCTCAGTCGGTTAAGCATCCAACTCTTGGTATCGTCTCAAGTCATGATCTCATGGTTCGTAGGATGGAGCCCTACGTCAGGCTCCATGCTGACAGTGCAGAGCCTGCTTGGGATTCTCTCTCTCCTCTCTCCCCTCCCCGCCCCAAGAGTAAACATTAAAACACTTTTTTAAAAGACATGCATGATCTTCAAATACAAATTAAAAGAAAAGACATGAGATTGGCAGGCAGATAAGGAAAATAAAGGCAAGCTAGGTATAGAAGGGATAGTACGTAAAGATATGGAAGAAGTGACACACCACACCAGTTTGCAAATAAACTGCGGTGGGTGCTGAATGATAGTGTGTGTGGGGAGAGGTACAGTAGACTGAAACAGACCGGACACAACAGGGAAGCCAGAGAAAACACAAGCTCAGTCATAAACAGAGCATCCTGAGGACACATATCTGTACTTAAATTGTAAACACACACATAAACACACACATACACACACACACACACACACACACACACACACACACACGAAAAACCCCTGCCTCCTGAGGAATGACTTGGGGGATGGGGGTTAGGAAGGGAAGTGATACAGAAAATGGGAGCTGGGAGATCATAGAAGCCACTGAAGCAAAAAAAAAAAAAAGATAAGGACCTAATAAAAAAATCCATCTCAAGTAGATATGGAGAAGCAGACCAAATAGCAAAGATCTTAGAAAGGAGAGACCAATAATATTCAGGTAAGTGATTAAACATGAATGGGAAAAAGAATTAAATGATAGGTTTTTCACTATAGTGACTGGATAGAAAGGGGTAAGCATTAACTAAAATTTTGAGAAAATGTGACCTCAAATAAAGGGAAAGCGTGAGAAAAAAAGTGAGTAAGTATGGTTGTACACATGTTATGTTTAAAAGTCAACTGAGCTAGCAGGTTAAGATGCCCAGGGCTGAAGACATGGATTTGGAAATCATCAGGCTACAGGAGGAGCAAAGCTCCCACCTCGCTGCTCACTCACATGGGTGGACTGTATGGTATGTAAAGTAAACCTCATAAAGATGTTTATTAAAAACCAGGAGTAGCTCTGCTGATATCAGACAGTAGTTTTCAGAGCAGGGATAAAGAGGGTTTTATAATAACAGGGTCAATCAATCACAAGAATATAGCAAGGGAATATAACAATGTAAACATTACATAGCTAATCAGAGGGTTTCAAAATATATTAAGCAAAACTGAAAGAACTAAAAGAAGTAGACAAATCCATAGCATATTAGGCCAATTTCAACGCCCTTCCCTCAATGATTCATAAAAGAAGTAGAAGGAAAATCACTAAGGACATGAGAGACCAACAACACACCATCAACCAACCTAACCCAATCGATATTTATAAAACACACTACCAAAGAGCAGCAAAACACACATTCTGTTCAAATGCAAACTGAACATTTACCATTATAGACCATTTTCTGGGCTCTCAATACATTTAAAAGGATTCAAACCATAATGTTTTTTGCCCCACTAGAATTAAAGTAGCAATCAATAACATGAAGGTATCCAGAGAATCTCCAAATATTTTAAAACTGAGTAATACATATCTCAATAATCAAGATTCTAAATGAAATTAAAAGTGTTACTAGATAGGGGCACCTGGACGGGTTAGTCAGTTAAGCATCCGACTTCTGATTTCAGCTCAGGTCATGATCTCATGGTTCATGGTTCATCAAGCCCCATGTCCAGTTCTATGCTGAGTGTGAAGCCTACCTGGGATTCTCTCTCCCCCTCTCTCTGCTTCAACTCCACTCTCCCATTGTTCGCTCGTTCTCACTCTCTCTCTCTCTCTCTCAAAATAAACATTTAAAAAAACTTAAAAAAAGGGACACTAGATGACTATAGTGATGGATGCACATAAGTGTGCATATACTAAACACCACTGAATTATACACTTTCAGGGTTGAACTGTATGGTATGTGAATTAGATCTCAATAAAGCTATTTTTAAAAAATTTAAATTAGAAAGTGCCTTCAACTAAAAGATAACAGAAACATCAAAATTTGCAAATGAAGCTAACGAAATCCATACAGAAAATTCACAGCACTAAACGCAAGTCTGAAGAAAAGAAGAAAGGTTAGACAATACCACCAATGAGATTAGAAACCAATCCATATTAGAAAGGTCTTACATAAAGGGCCTCAGGTTCTAACTTAACAGAAAAAAGAGAAAATTAAACCTAAAGTCAGCATTAGAAATGGAATAAGAAAAACAAAAGTGAAAAAGAAATAAAACAGAAAATTGGACACTGAGCAAAAACCAATGAAACAAAAAGCTCACTCTGAGATTTAAAAAAATAAATTTCTGACAATACCAATAAGGAGGATAAAAAGAGAAGCCACAAATACTAACAACTAAAATGAAAGCATCAGCGTAACTACAATACTACAAATATTAAAATTATAGTAAGGGCCTGTTTTTCACTAAATTACACCAAAAATTCAACAATCTATATTTCTTGTTTTTTAAAATACTAAGGTGGACTCAAGAGGGCCTAGATTACCTGAAAAGCTCATATCCGTTAAAGAAACTGAATGTATATTCAAAACTTCCCGCAGGTAACTCCAGTTCAGATGACTGCAAGAGTGAACTCTACCAAGTATTCAAGGAAGAACTAGTATCAGTGCCACAGAAACTCAGGAAAGAGAGGAGGGGATACTTCCCACTTCATGAGGGCAACGTAATACTACTTTGATGCCAAACCAGACAAAAATAATAAATAACTGCTCATTGTGAATGCAGAAAAAAACACCTCTATGATTTAAAAAATATGCAGTGACTAAATGGAGCTAAATTCAAAAATCAAAAGATGCAATTCACCATATTGACAGACTTTTAAGAAATGACTATATGATCATCTCAATAGACACAGAAACAATATTTGGCCAAATCCAATTCCTATACCTGATTTTAAAAAAAGAAAAAACTCTCAGCAAACTAAGAATATCGGGGAACTTCCTAATCCAATAGAGGGCATCTATGAAAAACCTACAGCTAACATCATCCTAAATGGTGGCAAACTAAATGATTTCCCCCCAGAAGATGAGGAACAAGGGAAAGATGCCCACTCTCACTACTTCCATTCAAAAACGTATTGAGAGATTCCAGCCAGTGCAAAAGGCCAAGAAAAAATAGGCAATTAGTTCAAGGAGGATGAAATAAAACTGTATTAACTGACAGAAAGGACTGTAGAAAATCCATAACCCTAAGTCTAATCATACATTGCAATTTTGCATCTTTCAGACTATGCACGTGGTAACCTCTCCTTCTGGAATCTTCCCTCTTGTGTCCCTGATGAGTCACACTCAGTCATCAAAATCCCACGCACAAATTATCACTATCCAGCATTCTCTATATTCCCCCTTGAGATATAATCGACATAGAGTACTGTAAATTAAATTTCAGAAGTACATGTTGATTTGATAGATTTATATACGGCAACATGATAACCAACATAGCATAAGCTAACATCTCTATCATGTCATATAATTACCATTTATTTGTGGTAGAACATTTAAAATCTACCCTCTCAATAACTTTCAAGTATATATGCTGTATGTTAGATCCCCAGAACTTGTTCATCTTATAACTGGAAGTTTATACCCTCTAGCCAACATCTCCCCATTTCCCCCATCCCTGGCCCCTGAAAACCACAATTCTAAATCTCTGTTTCTAGGACTTGGGCCTTTTTATATTCTACTTACAAGTGATATATTTGCCTTTCTCTGACTTATTTCACTGAGCATAATGTCCTCAAGGTCCATCCATGTTGTCGCAAATGACAGTATGTACTTTTTCACACAGGAAAATAACATCCCACTGTATGTATGCATACATCTTCTTTATCCGTGTGTCCAAACTGGAAAACACGTAGATTGTTAACATATCCTGGCTATCATGAATAATGCTGCTGTAAATGTGAGAGTGCCAATATCTTGTCAAGATCCTGTTTCCATTCGCTTTCAGTGTATACCCAGAAGCGAGACTGCTGGATCTTATGGTGGCTCAGTTTTAACTTTTGGAGGAAGCTTCATAACTTTCCATAGTACCATACCACTTTACATTCCCACCAATAGTGTACAAGGGGTCCCTTTTCTCCACATCCGAACACTTGTTTTTGATAACAAACCTCTAGCATCCAAAGTGCTATTTCACTGTGCTTTTGATCTGCATTTCTCTGATGATTAATGATGTTAAGCATCCTTTTATGTATCTTTTGGCCATTTGTATGTCTTCTTTGGAAAACTCTATTCAGTCCCCCTGTCCATCTTTTAGTTGTATTGTTTGCTTTTCTGCTACTGAGTTGTATGAGTTCTTTATATATTCTGGATATTAATCCCTTACTGGCAATACGATTTCCAAATATTTCTGCCCATTCTGTAAGGTCACCTTTTGGTTTTGTTGAATGTTCTTTTGCCGTACAGAAGCTTTTTAGTTTGTAGTCCAGTTACCAATTTTTGCTTTTGCTGTTTGTGCTTTTAGTGTCATTTCCAAAAAAAAATCACTGACAATCTTTTCTTTGACATTTTCTGTTATTTTCTACAAATCTGACTGTTTCAGGTCTTATGATTATGTCTATAGTCCACTTGAGGTAAATTTTTTTGGGTGGTATAACTCCATTCTTCTGTATGTGGTTATTCAGTTTTCCCAACACCATTTATTGAAGACACTATTCTTTCCCATAGAAAATTCTTGACTCCCTTCTCAAATACTGTGAGAGTTTATTTTTCTTGATTCTGTTCCATCAGTCTATGTGTCTATTTTTATGCCAGGACCATACTGTTTGAATCACTACAGCTCTCGAGTATAGTTTGGAGTCAAGTAAGTTTGACACCTCCAACTTTGTTGTTGTTTCTCAAGAGTGCTTTGGCTTCTTAGGGTCTTTTGTGACTCCATATGAATCATAGGATTTTTTTTTCTAATTCTGTGAAAAATGCCATTTGAACTTTGATAGGGACTGCACTGACCATCTATGGAGACATTCGGGTAGTATGGACATTTTTAACTCTATTAACTCTTGCAATCCATGAGCAGATCTATCTTCCCATGTATTTGTGTCTCTCCAATTTTTTTTATCAAAGTCTTAATAGTTCTCATTGACAGATCTTTCATCTCCTTGGTTAAAGTCATTCCTAAGTATTTTATTCTTTTTGATGCTACTGTGAATGAGATTGCTTTACTTCTTTTTCATATGGGTCATTGTTAGTGTATAGCAACATAACTGATTTCTATATAATTATTTTATATCCTTCAACTTTATTCAATTCATTGATTAGTCCTACCAGTTTTTATAATAAAGTCTTTAGGATTTTCTATATATATGGTCGTATCATCTGCAAACACCAATTATATTTCTTCCTTTCCAATTTGTATGCCTTATATTTATTTTGCCTGCTCACTCTGGCTAGGATTTCCACTACTATGTTGAATACAAGTGGTTAGATTGAGCACTCTTGCCTTACTCCTGATCTTAGAGGAAAAGTTTTCAATCTTTCACTGTTGACTCTGATGCTAGTTGTGGGCTTACAATACATGGCTTTTATTATGCGGTGGCATGTTCCTTCTAACCCAGTTTGTTGAAAATTTTTATCATGAAAGGATGTCGTTATTTTGTCAAATGCTTCTTCTGCATCTGAGATGATCATATGACTTTTATCTTTCATTCTATTAATGTGGTGTATCACATATATTGATTTGCATATTGTCCCTTGCATCCCAGGAACAAATCCCAGGTGATCATGGTGTATGATCCTTTCAGTGTGAGGCTGAATTTGGTTTAATAATACTTTCTTGAGATTTCTGCCGTTTTTTTCATCAGGCATAGTGACCTGCACTTTTCTTTACTTGGGAGCGCCCCTGCCTTGGCTTTGAAATCAGAATAATGATCGTCTTATTATTAAATGACTTTGGGACTATTGCCTCCTATTCAATCTTCTGAAAAATCTGAGAAGAACTGTGTTAATTTTTCCTTAAAAGTCTGGTAGATTTCACCCATGAAACCCTCTGGTCCTGGACTTTTACCTGTTTATTACTAATTCAATTTCCTCTTCCTTCACATCCAGACTTGACAGGTTGTAGGTTTCCGGGATGTATCAGTTTCTTCCAAGCTATCCAGTTTGTCCACATTTAATTGTTCTTAGTATTCCCTTGCAATCCTTTACATACCGGCAGTTATCAGTTCTGTCCTCCTTAATTTCTGATTTTATTTATTCGAATCTTCACTTTAGTAGTCGAGCTAAAGATCTGTCCATTTTATATTTTCAAAAAACAGCTTTTAGTTTGGTTGAGATTTTATATTGGTTTTCTGGTCTCCATCTCTTTTTGTTCAGATCTTTTTATTTCCTTCTTCTAACTTTAGGCTTCGTTTGTTTCTCTTTTTCTTAGTTTCTTGAGGTTTAAAGTTAGGCTATATAAGATCTTTTTTTACTTAATGTAGGAGTTTATCACTGTAAACTTCTCTCTCAGAACTGCCTTTACAACATCCCATAAGTTTTGGTATGTTGTGTTTCCATTTTCATGTTTCAAGGTATTTTTTTTATTTCCAGTTGGACTTCTTTGAGCCACTGATTGTTCAAGTTTATTTTGTTGAATTGAACATATTTATGAATTTTCCAACTTTTGTTCTAAATTGATTTCTAGTTTCATACCATTGCTAAAGACATTTGGTATGATTTTAATACTTTTAGATTTATTAAGACTTGTTTTGTTATTTATCATATGATCTCTCCAGAAAATGTTCTGTGTACATTTGAGAAGGATGGGTACTCTATTGCTGCTGGATGGAATGCTCTATGTATGTTACATCCATTTGGTCTAAAGTATGGTTCAAGTGCAAGTTTCCTTATTAATTCTCTGTCTGGATCATCTATCCATAGTTGAAAAGGGGATACTGAAGTCTCCTACTATTATAGTATAGCTGTCTACTTCCCCTTTCAGATATTTTAGTTTGCTTCATTTATTTAGGTGTTATGTTGGATACATATATAATTGTTTCATCTTCTTTTTTTTAATGTTTTTATTTATTTCTGGGAAAGAGAGAGACACACATACAGTGTGACCAGGGGAAGGTCAGAGAGAGAGGGAGATACAGAATCCTAAGCAGGCTCCAGGCTCTGAGCTGTCAGCATAGAGCCCGATGCGGGACTCGAATCACGAACCATGAGATCATGACCTGAGCCGAAGTCGGGTGCTTAACTGACTGAGCCACCCAGGCATCTCTAATTGTTTCATCTTTTTGATGAATTCACCATTTTATCATTATGTAATGACCTGCTTTGTCTTGTTACTGTTTTGGCTTAACTCCCTCGTGTATTTTTACGATTTATCTTGAAGGCAACAGAACACATTTTGTCAATTTGCTTCTCTTCCTTCTGGTTTTGCTATAGCCTGAGATTAAAATCTAAGCACAGACAATGCAGGCACACATATAACTAGATCACATATGCAAAAACCCATTCTAAAACAAACTTTATAAGAAATGCAAAGTATTTTCTTACCATTTAAAAATACATAATAAAGAAACAGCGAAATCTCTACTCCAGAATAGTGATTCTAAATCAAACCAAGCCTGGCCATCCTCAATGAATTAAAAACTAGAAATGGACATAAAACTCAAAAGAAAAAGAAGAAACTAATCATGCACCCAGTAACTCCCACCCTTTTGTTTCTTTTGACCTGAGTCGAAGTGAGATGCTCAACCAACTGACCCACCCAGGTCCCCCTCTAAATGTTCTTTTGAAAAAGGTTTTGTGGGGCACCTCAGTGGCTAAGTCAGGTAAGCCTCCAACTTCTAATTTCAGCTCAGGTCACGGTCTCAAGGTTCCTGGGATCAAGCCCTGCATCAGCTTCTGCACTGAGAGCGCAGAGCCTGCTTGGGACTCTCTCTCTCCCTCCCTCTGCCCCTCTTTCTCAAAATTAAAAAAAAAAAAAAAGTAAAAAAGAAATAAAATTTTTTAAATAAATAAATAAATAAAGTTTTTGTTAAGTTGTTCATTTTCTTCCTGTGGAGCAAAACACTCATTATCCATTCAGGCTTTACTGCAGCTCCTGGCCCAACACGGCTTTTTTCACCAAAAGCATGTTTACCAAGTACCCTGCCTACACCTGAAACTAAGATGCAGGACCAAAGGCTGTAGCCATCCCTCTTTGTTCAGGTCATTTCCCTAAGCTCTGCTTTCCCATTTTCTAGTTTTGAACCTTCCTTCTCTTCTTGTCCCTCTAATTTCTCTCTTGGCTGGCATCCTCCTTCTCCACCCAGCCTCTTCAAACGGATGGCTTGTTTCTGTGGCCTGCCTAAATTATTTGGACATTACCTCTTAGAATGAACGTGTTCCTAAAAACTCATAGACTGTTTACATCCCTAAAACTAAAGTTGAAACTAACTCCAAACATGATGGTGTGTGGAGATGGGAACTTCGGAAAGTAATCAGGGTTAGACTGCATGGTAAGGGTACAGGCCCTCATGATGGAATTAGTGGCCTTCTAAGAAGCAGCGAGAAATCTTTTGTGTGCATGCGCTTGCTAGCTCGCTCGCTCTCTCTCTTTTCCACTCTATGGACCCCTCCTGTCCCAACCTAAGAACAAAAGAAAGGTCACATAAGGACACAGCAAGAAAGCAGCCTCCTGCAAGCCAGGAAAAGAGCCCTCACCTGAAACCAAACACTGCTGGACCTTGATCTTAGGAATCTCCGGCTTCTAGAACTGTGAGATACAAGTTCCTGTTATCTAAGCCATCCACAGTATGTTGTTATGGCAGCCCACGCAGATCTAGTCCCCTATCCACAGCTCCAAGCCCTGCAATCCACTAACTAATGATCGCACCAAAGTTTTTAATTTTCATGAAGTCCCACTTACCTTTTTTCTTTTGCTGCCTGTGCTTTTGGTATCATATCCAAGAAATCACTGCCAAATCCAATGTCATTAAGTTTTTCCCATAAGGTTTCTTCTAAGAGTTTTATAGTTTTAGCTATTACATTAGGTATTTGATCCATTTTGATTTATTTTTATATATGGTGTTGAAGCCAGAGTCTGGGGGGTGGTTTGAAAGGGAATAAAGTCCCTTGAACTAAGGAAAAGTACCAAGAAACAAAGCAAGGTAGTAAGAAATAAAGCTCCAACTAGAGGGTGCATTCCGTGAAGTAAATGAGGCCAGTAATAACTCGTAGCCCTTCATTAAGATAATCCATATAATCCAGGGTTTCTCAAATGCACTATGGGCACTTTGGGCAAGAAATTCAATTCTTTGTTGTGTGGAATACCAGGGCACAGTGCAGTGGTTAGGATTCTTGGTCCCCATCCACTAAATGCCAATAATGCTACCCTTCCCCTCAGTGTGACAAGCAAAAATTGCCCCCACGTTTCTAAGAACCCTCTAAGGGGAGCAGTACTGGCCCCTGTTTTAAACCCCTGCACAGAAAATATGGAAAGGGTACGGTGTAGAAAGACTATTTATAGCTACCTTTCTAAATAGCACAGCAAAGTTAGAACGTCATCCCCGACTATAACACAAGTCACTGTAGTAAAACTTAAGGTTCTTTTCAATTTACTCTGTTTCTTAAGATGTCAATATGTAATCCCTTATTTAAATCAAGGAATTCACCAGTATATTGGAAACAGAATCTCTTCTCTTCATATGAAAGCCAGCAGGTTGCAGAGAGTTTGTCTTTCTATCATCTAGCAGCAAGACAAAAGCCCATGACCTACACATAGGCAATCAGATTCTCAGGCTGGGACTACAGACCTGAAGTAAGGGACATAAAAAAGCAAGGACTCAGTTTTCAAAATAAGAACTCAGAAAGCAGAGGAACCCAAGGTCAAAAGGTAGCAAAGCCATAACTGTGCTCAGGGACCAGCGGCGCTGACAGTGGTATACTCACGGGTTCTTAGCCCTCACTGTGGGTCTGCAAACCTTGCTTCCTTTAATGCCTATTTTCTAAACCTACTTCTCCAGCCTTTATGTCAATTTTGAAAGCCAACCAATATCCTTCCAATAAATACCTTTCTTAACACCCATTATACCTGGTTTCTACTGTTTGTATCCAAAATTCCTCTCTGGCAATATTTTTAATGCAAATGGAACAGGTATTCTGGGACTAAGACCTAAGCTCATGACTCCCTCTCAAATGTTGCTGAGGCAATTCTAACCGGTGTAGAACGCACCAGCACCCCTGGACAACAGACGAGTCCCACCTAAGGCTTAACACTCCAAGTTATTAGGAGTATGGTATAAAGGAGAACAAGACGAAGAACAGGAACGTGGTCAACCAACCCAGAACTTGTATTTAGTACTGCTCACCAATAACAGAAGTTATTTTCAGGAATCTGGGCAAAGCCTAGGGGCCCGGAACTAACATACCCAGCCGCTCTCCTGCAAAGCTATTCATGCGCCTGAGCTAAGAACCGCTCTAACTTCCAGCACAGGCTGAGAGGGCCTGTGTCAGTCCCGCCTGCGAAGAGGTCCTCCTGATCCTCTGCCCAATTCAAAAGCATCGTCTGAGGGAGCCTATCAGGCTCTCGGAGAAAAGGCCCATCCCAGCAGAGATCCACTTTGCCTGAGGTGAGCTGCAGACTGTTCAACTCCAATGCTACAGAAAGAGGCCCTCGTAGACTGCTTCACTGACTGCTCATCTGCACCTGATTAAAGTCCACACACTAAAAACAGGGGAGCCAGACAGTACCAGTGAGTAAACCCAAATCTTCAATTCTAAATCCACTCATCTATACTCTTCTTCTGGGGCTTTGACTCTGCAAATCCTCTTTCGATTGGTCTCCTATTAGGTTCAACCAATAGGGAGTACCAAAGGGAGAGCGGAAAGCAGAATGGGATCTTGATAACCTAATTCTAAAATACTTACAGAAATCAATTCATCAGGAAGATGTGTGATTATAAACGCATATGTAATGCTTATAAACACCAAACAGCAGAACCCCTAGTAACAGATGAAGCAAGCACTGATCGGACTGAAGGAAGAAAAAGGCAATTTTCCAATAACTGTTGGAGATTTCCATGCTCCACTTTCAACAACGGCTAGAACATCGACACAGAAGACCAACATGGAAAGAGAGGAGTTGAACAACACCACACACCCACTAGGCCTAACAAACATATATAAAACACTCTACCCAACAACAACAACAACAACATGTGCATTTTTCTCAAATGCACATGGAACATTCTCCTAGGTAAACCATACGTTAGATCACAAAATAATTCTCAATAAATGTAAAGAGATGAAATCATACAAAGTATCTCCACTGACCACAATGAAATGAAGTTAGAAATCAGTAACAGAAGGAAAATGAGAATTCAAAAATATGTGGAAGTTAAAAAACACACTCTTATTAAACAATCAACTGGTCAAAAAAGAAATCACACAGCAAGTTAGAAAATATGAGACAAATGAAACAAAAATACAACATCCCAAAGTTATGGGATACAACAAAAGCAGTGCTCAGAGAAAAATTAATAGCAGTAATACTATGCCTATATTTAAAAGAAGATTTCAAGGTAAAAATGTAACTTTACAAATTAAAAACTAGGAAAAAAGCAAACTAAACCCAAAGCTAGCAGGAAAAAAATACATCATAAAGATTTGAGATAAATAAAATAGAAAATAGAAAAATGAGAGAATCAACAAAACCCAGTTAGTTCTTTGAAAAAAAGATCAACAAATCTGACAAACTCTAGTCAAATGACAAAAAAAAAAACACAAAAAAAACCCAGAGATGATGTAAGTAACTAAAATACAAAATAAAAATGAAGACATTACTGCTGATCTTACAGAAATAAAAAAAACTAAAATAAGTACTATCAACTGTACACCACCAGATTAGAAAACCTAGATGAGCTGGACAACATTCCTAGAAACACACAAACCACAAAAAGTGACTCAAGCAGAAACAGAAAATCAAAATACACCTGTAATAGGTAAGGAGCCTGAATCAGGAATCAAAAACGTCCCAACAAAGAAAGGCCCAGAACCAGATGGTTTCACAAGTGAATTCTACCATGTTTAACTTTTAGGGGGAGGTGGGGGGAAGAAAGAGAGAGAGACACAGTATGAGCAGGGAAGGAGCAAAGAGAGAGGGAAACAGAATCTGAAGCAGGCTCCAGGCTCTGAGCTGTCAGAGCCTAATGCAAGGATCAAACTTCTGAAACCGTGAGATCATGACCTGAGTGGAAGTTGGATGCCTGACTGTGCCACCCAGGTGCCCCGAATTCTACCATGTTTAAAAAATTAACACCTCAAATTCTTCCAAAACCTCTTGGAAACTCTTCCAAAAAATAGAGGCAAGAATACCTCTTAACTCATTCCATTAAGCTAGCATTACTCTGTTTATCAAAGCCAAACAAAGATAACACAACAAAACTACAGATCAACACCCTTTAAAATATAAATGCAAACAACCTCTAAAAATTCTACATACTAATCCCAACAGCATATTAAAAGGACTATATATACCATGAGCAAGTGGACTTTATCCAGCAACGAAAAGATAGTTCAACATAAAAAAATCACAAAGTGTAATATACCACATTAATAGAACAAAGGGAATAAAATACATAATCATCTCAACTGATGCAGAAAAAGCATTTGACAAAATCCAACACCCTTTCCTGATAAACATACAGCAAACCAGGAATATTAATTAGCTTCCTCAACATGTGGGGCCTTTCATAATGGCACTTATGAAAACTTCACGGACAGCTATCATCATTCTCAATGGTGAAAGACTAAAAGCTTTCCCAAGTCAAGAATAAGGCAAAGATGCCCACATTTACCATTGTTCATCAACATTGTTCTGAAAGTTCTAGCCAGAGCAATTAGGCAAGAAAAAAAATCAAAGGCATCCAAATTGGAAAGGAAGAAGTAAATCTCTATTCACAGATGACATATATACAGAAAATTTCAAAGAATCCACAAAATGACTATTAGAGATAATAAATGAGATCAGTAACATTGAGACCACAAGCTCAACACACAAAAATCAGTCATGTTTCTCTACATCACAAATGAAAATCCCAAAAGGAAATTAAGAAAACAATTCCATTCATTGGACACAACTGCATACAAAAGCATTAAACACCTAGGAATAAATGTAACTAAGGAGTTGAAATATTTGTGCACTGACAACTACACATATTGCTGAAAGAAAATAAAGAGATATAAACAATGGAAAGATATATCACGGTCATGGACTGGAAGACTTAACAGTGTTAAAATGGCAATACTGCCCAAAGCAATCTACAGATTCAACAAAATCCCTATCAAAACTACAAGAGCTGTTTCTGCAGAAACTGAAAAAGCTGATCCTCAAGTTGGTAAGGAATTGCAAGTGGTTCACCATAGTCAAAACAATCCTGAAAAAGAGGAACCACATTACAGTACTCACATTCCTAACTTCAAAACTTGCTACAATGGTTCAGTAATCAAATCAGTGGGGTACGGGCCTAAGGACAAGGATATATAGATGAAAGGAACAGAACAGTGTCCAGAAATAGATTCCTACTAGTACAGCCAACTGATCTTTAAAAAAGAGGCCAATCCTATTCAAGGGGGCAAAAATAGTCTCTTCCACAAAAGGTAGAGAGCCACACACAAAATATTGAAGTGTCAGACCCCTTTCTCACTCCACACACAAAAATTCAAAATGAATCCACAACCTAAAGTCAAAATCGGTGTGCCTGGGTGGCTCAGCCACTTAAGCATCCAACTCTTGATTTCAGCTCAGGTCATCTCACTGTTTGTGAGATCAATCCCCACATTGGGCTCTGTGCTGACAGTGCAGAGCCTGCTTGAGATTCTCCCTCTCTCTCAAAATAAATAAACTTAAAAAAAAAAGTTAAAATCATAAAAGTCTTAAGAAAACAAGAGTAAATCTGCATGACCCTGGCTTGATAACAGATTCTTAAATATGACACCAAAAGCATTGAGCAAAAACAAAAAAATCAGCTTCATAAAAATTAAAAACTACTTACATGAAAGAACATTTTCAAGACAGTGAAAGCTAATCTACACAAAGGGCAAAAATATTTACAAACCATCAATCTGATAAGACTCTAGTATCCAGGAGATATAAAGACATCTCACCACTCAATAACAGAGACAAACCACCCAACAATTTTTTTTAATTTTAAGACAAAGGACTTGGGCGGATATTTCTCTATAAAGATATACAAATGGCCAACAAGCACATGAAAAGATGTTCAGTATCAGTAGTTACTAGGGAAATGCAAATGAAAACTACAATGAGACACCACTTCACACACCAGGATGGATACAGTATTTTTTTAAATGTTGGCATATGTGTGCAGAAATTGGAACCTAATGGTAACATACAATGATTCAGCCGTGGAAGACAGTTTGGCAGTTCCTCAACAAGTTAAACACAATTACCATATGACCCAGAAACTCCACTCCTTGTGATATACCCAAAAAAATTAAAAACAGGTACTCAAATACAGGTACACACATGTTCACAGCTGTCCCATTCACAATAGCCAAAGGGTGGGAAAATTCCAAATGTCCGCCACCAGATGAGAGCACAAATTACCTATATAAACAATGGAGTATCACTTAGCCATAAAAAGGAATGAAGCTACATTGGGGATCAGTCTCAAAAACATTATGCTACGTGAAAGAGGCCAGATACAAAAGATCTATATACAGCATGACTGTGTTTATGTGAGCCATATACCACATAGGTCATAGCACTGACCAGAGGAGATAAATCTGGGGTACTTGAGGGGCTCAGTCAATTAAACGGCTGACTCTTGATTTTGGCTCAGGCCATGAGTCAACACGAGCCAGCACATGCTCTCTTACCCTCTCTCAAAATAAATAAGTAAACTTAAAAAAAGACAGAGAAATCCTCAGAGACAGAAGGCAGACTGGAAATCTGCTGGGGGCTGGTGGGAGGACAGAGTAGGGGTAACTGCTTCATGGATATGGAGCTTCCTTTTGGGGTGAAAATTTTTTGGAATTAGAGGAGGTAACTGCACAACACTGTGAATGTATTAAATGCCACCAAATTGTTTACTTTAAAATGATTAATTTTATGTTACACAAAGTTTACCTTGATTGAAGAAATACATACCTACGGAAGAGCTGCAACTCAAATCAAGGTAGAACCCATCCTATTGGTCTTAGTTTGTGCTGCTATAATAAAATCTCAGCTTATGAGACTGAGTGGCTCATAAACAAGAAAAATTTATTTCTCATAGTTCTGGGGGCCAGAAACCCATGATCAGGGTGCCAGAATGTCAGGTTCCGGGGAGAACGCTCCTCCAGGTTGCTGACTGCCAACTCCTAACATGGCGGAAGGAGCGAAAGAGAAAGCAAGCTCTCTCCAATCTTTCTATAAGGGCATGAATCCCATTCATGAGGGTTTCACCCTCATAACCTAATTCCCAAAGGCCCCACCCTATTCATACCATCACGCTGAACATCAGGACTTCAACATGTGAATTTGGGGAGGACACAAACATTTGGTCCACAGCATTACCGGAGATCAAGGCTTACATAAAGCTACATTCATTATTATACTTAGTAAAACAGCAAGCCAGGCTATTCCAAAGAAATATCCAAAAGGACACAGAGAACCCAGAAACAAACCTATGAAAATATGAAAAATAGCTTTATAGAATAAATGACATTACAAATCTATGGGAAATGACAGATTCTTCAATAGGTAGCAGAGGGAAAATTGGACACCTGTATGGAAAAATTTAAACTCAGTCCCTACCTCATCAGACACAAAAATCAAAACCAAGTAGGGGAAATCCCTAGATGTAAAAAACGAAACTTTAAAACTGCCAGAATTGAAAATACAGGTCACTGTAACTTCAGGGTATAAAAGTATTACCTAAGCAAAATTCAAAAAGCAATACCACAAAGAAAACTATTAACAATTTCAATTACATTAAAATTTTCAACTTCTATAACATCAAAGAAACCATAAACAAAGTATAAAAATAAGGCATCCATTGCAAGAAGATATGTATAATGCATATAATTAATTCACTCAGAATGTATAATTCATACAAATAAGAAAAAGGAGAAAATCCAGAAGAGAAACTGGCCAAAAAAAAAAAAAAAAGTAAACTGGCAACTTAAAGGCTAGGAAACCCAACCAATCAATGTTTAAAAAAAAAAAAAAAGTTCTACCTCACTAGTATTCAGGGAAATAAATACTAAAATTGGCATCAGATTGGTAAAGGTTTTTAAAATCTAACAATACCATGGTTTATGAAGATGCAGGTAGGACTTTAAATTGGTACAATCACTTTAGAGACAAATTAAAAAAAAAAATTTGGAGTCAAGGATAGAGCAACTTTGCAACTCAGTGGTTCTATTATTATTACTAAGTTTCTACACTGGAGGAAAAACACAAGTGCCCAAGAACAAAGGTACAAGAATGTTTCTGCAGCAATACTATGAAATTAACCTATACAAATAATTCGAGGTTTAGTCATAAAATGGACTAAGTGGATAAAATAACTGAACCACAGCCCAATTATACATAAATTGTCAAAAGAATGATGAGCAAAAAGAAAACTTGCAGAATGATACATATTGTGTTTAAGAACATGCAAACCAATATATATTATAATCATGTATTTATACTTATTTATATAGATAGTTTATACCAATATATACATTGCAGAGGTACAAAACCAGTCAGGCTAGAGGTTTGTCTCAAGAAGGATAATTTTCAGCTAAAAGAGGAAAACGTTAACATTTTAAATAGCATGTACAGTGACAGTAATACTATGTTAAGAATTTTATTTATGCTTATAACTCTTTAAAAAACAATAACGATACAGAAAACTTATACCAGATACCAAAACATGCTATTATAAAGCTATGAAACTAATACAGTGTGGTGTTCTTAGGAATAACAGAAAGATCCACAGGGGGTTAAAAAATAAAATAAAATAAATTTTTAATAAACTATGCATATACTGGGATATATTATCATTTATGTAAGTAATCTTCTGTTGACAGACATTTAAATCATTTAGAAACATCATGTTACAGCTTCAGGGGATGTTCCTGGAACACTTTTCTGTGCACTGATGTGAAGATTTCCCAAGAATAGGTTCTTAGAAGTACTGAGCCAAAGAATATGCACTTTAAATGAGCTAATACTACCAAGTCGTTCTCCACAAAAATTCTATTAATTTAGAGTTACAAACAGTGTAATAAGCACAAGAGGAGCCAGCCACCCAATGTTCACTGCACTTAAGGTATTCCCGACCTTTTTAAGTGCTCCACTGTTAAAGGAGAGGGAAAAATCCAGGCCGTGAAAAGGTAAATGTTTATTAATGGCATCATTAACAGAAAAATTATTCATTTATTATTATATATGGTACAGACGCATACCAAACAAATGTATCAGATGCCACCTTACTGCCACATAATTTAAGAAGCACACGGATCTTTACAAATAAACTTAGAATATACAGCCACATAGACACAGTTTTAGACATCTCAATATACACAATTGTGCCGGACTCAAAGGGTTGGCATATTTTTTTCAGACGCCATGCCTAGCTCTTGACTGAAAAAAGCCACAGAACACTGCACCTTATTTCCAGATAACACAGTCCATATTCCAGAAATGCATAAATGAAAGACATAAATTCACTAGAAAAAAACAAAGCAGAGGAAAGGTAAGACGGTAACTTATCTGAACTCTAAAAAAACGCCAATGACCTAAATGCATGCGCCAGAGGCTCACCTCGGTGAAAAGGTATCTGTCTCCAAAGATGATGTTAAGATTTGAATCTAACATTTAAATTTTTGAGTAGTGTCCAAGTCAAAACTATTCTTCCATAATCCCCAATATTTAGTATAATGCTCAGCACATAATAAATGCCCAAAACCCCTTACTGAATAATGTGACCAATTTTTAACAATAATATCGTTATCACTAAGGAGAGGCCAAGAGGTCTGCACAGGCCATGGAGGTCGGTTTTATAAATACGTAAATGTAAAAAAATGTAAAAGGAAAAATAACCATGGAGGTTGGTTTTATAAATGCGTAAATGTCAAAAAATGTAAAAGGAAAAACAATATACATTGTTTTTTGTAGTCTCCAGATTCCTTCATATCCTTTTTCTTTAACTCTTTATATAACTTGTCCCTAAAGTCCCTGTTAAGGTAGGGGAACTACAAGAGAAATGACACTTTCAATGGCCTCTCTCAGGATTAAGGTTAGAAAATTAAGGAAAATTTTCCATCAAGAGTAGGAAGAGCCTTCACAGGTCTGAGGCCTGGCTTAGTCGGGACTCCTGTTTTCCACAGCATCTACCCCAAAGACTCAGATAACAAATTAAGAGATGGAATTGTTAACTGGGCTCAAAAATGACACCTGAAAATACTTCTGTAAATATACCTATTACCTTCATTCAGGCCAGCATGTAAAATGTTAAAAAAAAATAAAGTTTAATTATACTTTTTGAACTTATGAGAATCAAGAATGTATAAAACAGCATTTCATTCATCTACACTTTTTAAATTGGTACAAATTTCATTATATAATATATAAATGAATTATAGTCACATATAAGATGATTTTTAACCTTAATTTTTATATATAAAAATAACACTGCTAATTCCTATCTAAAGCACACTTTGTTTTCATAGTATTTGTGATACCTTAAATTACTGTACATTCTTGAGTTCCCTACTCCGTGAAATTATTAGTATTTCATATGTATGAGCTGGAAGGAATCCAAAGATTCAATCAATTTCCTCATTTCATAAACAGGCACAGGGAAGTTAAACAGCTTATCTAAATACATCCTAGCAAGTACAGGCGATGTGCTGAACGCTGAAACTAGAGCTCCTATCTCTTAACCCTGAGCTGAAGGGTTTTTGTTTGTTTTGTGTTTGTTTATTTTTGAGAGAGAGAAAGAGGGAGGGAGGGAAGGAGAGAACAAATGGGATAGGGACAGAGACAGAGGGAGAGAAGATCCAAAGCCGGCTCTGTGCTGACAGCAGAGAGCCTGTGTGGGGCTTGAATTCATGAACTATGAGATCATGACCTGAGCCGAAATCAGACACAACCGACTGAGCCACCCGGCACCCCAAGCCCAATGTTCTTTTAAATATACAATGATGCCTTCCTTGTGGACTACATAAAATTCCAAGATAGATCACTGAAATCAATCACCTTTAAAGGAGATTTTTCTTATAATAAATCCTAAAACCTAATCTGTAAATTCTTCACCACAGCCATGTTCTAAAAGTAAAAAGTTCCAGCAAAGGTCCAATGACAATCAAAATAAACCTTTCTGGGGCGCTTAGTGGGTTAAGCATCTGACTTCAGCTCAGGTCATGATCTCACGGCTCATGAGTTTGAGCCCCACGTCGGGCTCTGTGCTGACAGCTCAGAGCCTGGAGCCTGCTTTCGGATTCTGTGTCTGTCTCTCTCTGCCCCCTCCCTGCTCATGCTGTGTCTCTCTCAAAAATAAACATTTTTTTTGAAAAATTGTTTTAATTTTTTTAATGTTTATTTTTGAGACATCTGTCCCTAGACCACAGATGGCTGCAGGTGACTAAAGTGAGGCCAGCAAAAGCACAGACACGGGGGACTGCTGTAGCTGTTTAGTTTCGTGCCAACCTTCAGCACGATCACAATTTTATAATATCTGTATTTGTAAAAATCAGGTAATACCTAACCTACAGGTCTGACGTGAAAACTGAAGGTTAAATATATGAAAACACCGATAACATGCGCTTTATTGCTCTCTCTCTTTTTTCCTAAAGAAGGAGAAATTCGATGTGCGGGCATGCAGCATACTGTAGGCATGTTTATAGGAAGAAGCATGCTGCAGACAGGGGCAACAGGAATTATTTCCTAACTTTTTACATTGTTTTTATGAAGGGCCTTTATTAAAGACTGGATGCTCCTTGCTTTAACACATCATCCCTCCTACTTGTGCATCTTACTTTTCCATTCTTCCTTGTGTTTTGTTTATACCCTCTCTGGGGGACTTTGTCACCGTGCCATGAAACATCATTTATTCAACAAGCATATACTTTTATTAAGGCCCGAGTGTACCACAAGCACTGGAAATATGAAGATAAATACAAGCCAGTCACTTGCCCTCCAGGAGCCCATGTTCTTTCAGGAGACACAGAGAAGTAGGCAAATGACTGTAGACACGCAATCACAGACACACGTGAAAAAGACAAAGTACACGGGAGAAACACTACCTGCGGGGAGGGGAGGTAAGGGAATAAGCCTCAAAGTGGATTTGGGCAATTTCAGCTGTTAACGATTAATATTAACAAGAACCCTGTAGATCAGAAAACACTATCAGGAAATAAGATTAAATGCAAATCACTGAAAGTAACTGAAGCATAGATTTACCATAAGTGATGATGATAAAAAATAAAATCCGGGGCGCCTGGGTGGCTTCGTCGGTTAAGCTTCCAACTTCAGCTCAGGTCATGATCTCACAGTTTGTAGTTTCGAGCCCCATGTTGGGCTCTTTGCGGACAGTTAGCTCAGAGCCTGGAGCTGCTTTGGATTCTGTGTCTCACCCTCTCTCTGCCCCTCCCCTGCTCATGCTCTGTCTCGCTCTGTCTCTCAATAATAAATAAAAATTAAAAAATAATAAAATAAAATCTAATTTTAAACTACATGTTACAGAGGCTACATCACCTACATAAGACAATATTGTTAAATTGGAAGGAATATTCTTAAATTGTGTTTGATCCTTTAAAATAAGGAAATCCAAGAAATATTAATGAGTAAACACTTCATAGCCCTAGAATACTTTTTTATAAAACCCAAGAGAAATTTTGGAAAGCCTATTACAGTTTTTAAAGAAAACAAACTAATGCTTGAACAAATCTGATTTCCTTAAAACATTTCACTTCAACCAATAAATACCACTAACATATTAACAGTCAAGTTCCAGAGCACCATATCTCCCAGAATTTCTAACACTCACTGACCGACAAGAAAATCAGAATTTATACCTTGCCATTCTCCATTTTCACCAAACCATACTAATATTTTATTCATTTTGTAGAAAAATGAAAGATACACTGACATACTCAGTGATTTTATAATGCTGAACTAATAAAAGCAAGGTCACTGTCACTCGGTTTAGGATGAAAATTAGACTAAGTAAGATACAGAATGTCACCTGGTGAGCAGCCCTGAGACACAGCCTCTTCCAAATCACTATCAATACCTATGAAGGATGCAGAAAATGATAAAACCTCAGACTACCAAAGAAATCAGAGCCATCATTTCAGAATTTGGAAGAATTCATTACTAACTTATAACCATACTTGGATTGTCCAGAATCAAGCCTCACCTCATGAAACAAAAAATGACCAAACTACTACCCTACCCCAATTGTAACTGATCTCAGAGACCAAGGGTCTATCCCCGTGGCAAAAAGGGCCAGAGTCCTCCACATAGTCAGAGCACTCACTGTTCAACTTGTCTTTCCCCACAGTCTCTTCCCAACTCTTACCGTAGTATCTAATTAGTTACACTCAGTCGGAGAGCAAGTCCTGGAAAATGGGAGAAGTACATGGGAAATAGAATGAAAACCCGATTTCTAGGTGGTTAAGGGACAAGACAACAAGAACCTCAGTAGCTGTCCATGCAGCCAACTTACTCCAATTTTAGGAATGACATAAACATGTACCCTAGCACCAAAACAGTGAGAGGACTAAAGATGCTACTCTCTCACCGCAGAATAGAGGAAATTACACTGACAGCTGCACAGTTCGACCACCCAGGTGAAAAGGGATTTTACTCAATAAAAGCAGACATGTATATGTATGTGTGTATGTAGGTACGTGTGCATAAATAATGTGTGTGTTATATATACACAATACATACATATACACACACAAATGCATTTACACACACGCACACACACACACTCTCAAGGCATCTACATCAGACTGTTGATAAATATCAAGTACATACAGACATTTCTTTAAACAGACTCTGATTAAAGAGAAGTAGGAAAAATAGCCACCAACCAAAGGGGTAAATATATTACAAGGGAAAGTCCTGCAGACTCCAGGAGAAAATGATGTAACTTCCCCCAAACACAGCAGAGAGCCCTAAGAACAGGATAAGGGGAGAAAAGGCATGGAAGAAGGAGGAGATAAGGAAGGACATTAAAATTAAAATGACAATATGTTAAATCTCTACTCGTGCAATAAAACGCAAAACTGAACCAAGCAAAAAGTACAAATCCTGACATGAAAATCTTAAACTCTCACTAAAGCACACTGCAATCTGGACTAGATCCATTTCAAGTTCAAAAGCAACATGTCATTAGTGACTACTGTTGTGCCTGAATCGTGAGTCCCCTGAGACCCCTAAGGAGCCGTCACCGATGCAAGTACATAAGGGTCTTTATTACAAGCTCGAGCAGGGGCTCACCCGTCTACCGGTGTAGCAGCAGCAACGTGAAGCCTTGAACAATGGCGAGCAGGGTTTTTATGGGGTAAGGGACGGGGTGTTACAGTGCACACGTTGTACGTTTTGCATCATCACATAAGCACCAATCATAATTGTACAACACCCATGGTTATAGTTTTGACCATTCAGTATCCGTGAGGCGTCCATTACTTTTGGTGGGACCCAGTCATGACCTTTGAGAATCCTTTGAAAATGACCAATTATAGGGTGAGCTCAAAGGGCTTACCTGGGGTTTAGGCAAGCAGTGAGTGATTGGCTAGTTTGTACAGAGTAACTACCGGCAGTTCCCAGCCCTGACTCAGACCACAGGAATGTTACACATTTCTTTTGATTGGCTGATCAGGATTGGCCACCTCAGGGTGGCTTCAGCTGAAGCTTTTCCTGGAACTGGGCTACGTGCAGCCTGAGGTTGCTCTTAAGGGAGGACTTAAATTCAGGTTCTTCACTACCACATTGGCCAGCACAGGTTCAAGAGTGATTATGTCTAGTAAAATGTCTCACAGCTAGCGAGAGTAAAACCAAGATACAACTTTAGGTCCCTTTAATTCCAAAGCCTGTCCTTTCTGTTTGAAGAAACTATCACAAGTTACCATACCTTCAAGTATTCAACTCATACTAACAAAATCCTGACTAGAGGATGAAACACACTGGTAATTCAAATAAATATTTAAAAAACAAAACAAACCCACAGAGCCCATTTATACAATGCCATTATATAAAACAAATGTCAGTTTCAAAAATGAAGGTAATATGTGAAAGTTTAATTAGATAGATCTATTATGTACACAAATTATGAACATGATACTCTATTTCTACCCAGTGTATACTTACAACAACATTCATGTATGTTATGGCCAATACCTGTTTTGGTCACCTTGAAATCATAGATGTTAAAACTGATGGTCATCAACATCAAACTATGTGTTTTACATTATTATCTGAAAACTACAGATTATCTGTGAACCACTTAATGGAAGGAAACATAACAGGCTTTTTCATGAAAATGCTTTATCTTAAATTCTTATATAAAATCAATCATACAAATTAAAGTATTAATTCCATATGGTATACACATCTTAGTAATCCAAAGCTATGTGCCCGGAAACTGAGAGTTATCAGACTCCCTCCTCCTCCTCCCTTAGCCCCACATTCAATCGACTATCAACTTCTGTGAAACTTAACACTTTAACAGAATCAACCACTTTTCTCCACTAATTGCCCTCCTCCATTATCACCAGTGTGGTCTAAGCCAATCTCCACTGTGACCTAGACTCTCCTAATTTCACATTTCCTCCTGCTCCTCTCGAATCCAGTGTTTACGGCACAACCACAGTGATTACTTAAATTTTTAAAAGTGATTATGGCATTGCCTTGCTTGGATGAAGACCCTTTACTGACTTCCCACGGTGCTCAGGATAAAGACCAGAATACTTAACTACAGACTCTCCGGGAGCCAGCCGAGGGATTCTGAACTCAGCAACAACCAGGTGAAATACAGATTCATTAGATTCACTCAACTAGCAGCCGAGCTGAGTGGCACGAGGTGAAGTCATGCCCTCCACAGGGAGTAGCTGCCGCCCAGGTCCAGCTCAGGGCTGCTATCTGAAGATACAGACCTGGGTGTTGCCCTTTCCTCCTATCTTTTCAAGGGAAATCAAAAACCTAGACTTTCGTGTGAAATCTCCCGGTATGTGAAGGCTGGCAACTAACTCATACTTTCTGAACAACGAGGAGGCCCAATCTAACCTCTCATGTAGCCTCTTCAGCCACCGCACTGCATCACTACACCAGCCCCACTGAATGTTTCTCAGACCCTCACTGATGCCAGGCTTTTTTCTTAGGGTTCTCACACACGGTGTGTCCTCTGCTTTGACCACTTTCCCCCCACGTCTCTAGTTTGCTTAGCAATCTACTAGTTCCAAGTCTCGGAACCACACACTGCTTCCTCCCAAGGCCTTCCCTATTCCCACTGCCTGTCCAAGACCTCAATCCACAGGATAAATCACACCATCGTGTGCTCTGACAGCACTGAGGACAACTTTGTAACACTCATCATACTTCAAAACTAAATTTATCTATCTAATGCCCATCCTACCCCTAGATGGGAAGCCCCATTAAAGCAGGACCTGACAGGGGCGCCTGGGTGGCTCAGTCAGTTGAGAGTCTGACATTGGTCATGAGAGTCCGAGATCAGGTCATGATCTCATGGTTCATGAATTTGAGTCCCATGTCAGGCTCTGGGCTGACAGCTCAGAACCTGGAGCCTGCTTCAGATTCTGTGTCTCCCCCTCTCTCTGCTCATGCTCCGTCTCTCTCGGTTTCTCAACAATAAATAAAAATGTTTAAAAAAAAAAAAAAGCAGGGCCTGACACACTTTCTTGCACTGTTGGTGGGAATGTAAACTGGTGCAGCTCCTCTGGAAAACAGTGTGGAGATTCCTCAAAAAATTAACAACAGAACTACCCTATGACACTGCTAGGAATTTACCCAAGGGATACGGGAGTGCTGATGCATAGGAGCACATGGACCCCATGTTCACAGCAGCACTTTCAAAAATAGCCAAATCATGGAAAGAGCCTAAGTGTCCATCAACGGACAAATGGATCAAGAAGGTGTGGTCTATATACACAACAGAATACTACAGGGCAATGAGAAAGAATGAAATCTGGCCATTTGTAGCAACATGGACGGAATGTGAGGGTGTTATGCTGAGCGATATGAGCCAGAGCAAGACAGATAACGTATGTTTTCACTCATATGCAGATCTTGAGAAACTTAAACAGAAGACCATGAGGAAAGGGAAAGGGAAAAAATAGAGAGGGAGGGAGGCAAACCATAAGAGACTCTTAAATACTGAGAGCAAACTGAGGGTTGGGGAGGCAGGAAAGTGGATGATGGACATGGAGGAGGGCACTTGTTGGGATGAGCACTGGGTGTTATATGGAAACCAATTTGACAGTAACTATATTTTTTTAAAAAGAAAAAAAAAAAACAAAGAGAATGAACTTCTGGCGTCCAAAAGACAATTCTGGAATTTTATAATACACTTAATGTTTAAAAAAAAAAAAAAAGCAGGGCCTGACACACAGCAGACATGCAATACACATTTGTCACTTCTTTGGTTACAAAACGTTCCTTTAGACAACAAGATTCTGGTATGCTTCTAAAATATTAATCTGTATCTAACGTTTCAGAAACATGTACAGTATTTAAAGTGGCCTCAAAATTAAAATAATTCAATTAAAACTACAATTTTTGATAATAATTCCTAGTATTTGAGCACTTACTAAATACTAAGAACTATTTTGAGCACTTTGCATATAGTATCTCATTCATAACACTCTGTAAAGTAGATGCCAACGCCATCCAGAAGAAGCAACTTAAGCACAAGGTATGAAAATTTACTTAAGATCATACATCTGATCAGTGACAAACTAGGGTATGAACCCACGCAGTCGTTAAGACTCCAGAACTTAAGCACCTAACTACAATACTAAGCTAACTCATTAATAAAGAAAAGTCAATTCAACAAGTACTCCTTAAATACTGTGAATAAGTTGGGGCGCCTGGGTGGCTTAGTCCGTTAAGCGTCCGACTTTCGCTTAGGTCATGATCTCGCGGTTCGTGGGTTCGGCCCGCGTCGGGCTCTGTGCTGACTGCCAGCTCAGAGCCTGGAGCCTGTTTCAGTCTGTGACTCCCTCTCTCTCTGACCCTCCCCTGCTCACGCTGTCTCTCTCTCCTGGAAATAAATAAAAAAAGATTAAAAAAAAAAAATTTAAAAAAAAAAAAAATACTGTGAATAAGAAATAATGGACATGATTTATTTTCCATTACTTATCCATTACAGTAAGGTTCCTCATCTCTCTACCCTGCACCCTTCTACACATACACAAAATTGAGATAAATTATCAATTTGTATTCTTCAAATTAAGAGAGACGCGTTTTTGACCAACCACCAAAATACGTATGATCTTAGCACCAATAATGCTGTTAAAATATGATCTTTCCGGATGATTTTTAAATAAAATAAAGTTTCCACATTAGCTTGATGTTTTATGTCTCACATTTTAAACTTGTCATTTGAATGATCTGTTTTGAAATAGATTTCATTGCTCAAATTAGAAATCGGTACAGACTGTGCTTTCAGATATGGTGAGCAACAATCGATAACATACAAAGCAAAGATGAAAATAAACTGATGTAAGCACGGACATTATGCACAGAGGTAATACAGGCACCCCACTTCACCTGAACCCTCACTATGTGAATTCTTGCTTTCCTAAATTCAGGAACTAAATAGACTGCAGTAAATTCTCAGAAGTATCATTTGCTACCTGGACTCTTACTATCCAAAACTCAGGATCTGGCTCACCCACCATCTCTTCCTGTGAGAACTCAATACCCAACCCTCTCATTTCCAAACTCAGGAACTCAAGAATCAGGGACAGCAATACACATATTAGCATATCAGCATAAGCACTGTGTATGCATTGCGTAGGAATACACAAGCATAAGCATTCACAGGTCCTCTTAATTTAAGAATTTCTGTTTCAGAAATTTAAGTAGGCATTTTTTTAAAAATTTCTCTCAATGTTCTATTTATTTCCGAGAGAGAGAGAGAGAGAGAGAGAGAGAGAGAGAGAGCGAGCAGGGGAGGGTTGAGAGAGAGGGAGACACAGAATCTGAAACAGGCTGTCAGCACAGAGCCCCACGCGGGGCCCGAACTCATGAACTGTGAGATCACGACCTAAGCCAAAATCGGACGCTTAACCAACTGGGCCACCCAAGGCGCCCCTAAGTAGGCTTTTTAAAGCGTGAAAAAGATGGACATATCTATTCTCATTTCTCATTCGAATCTTAAATTTTAACTCCACTCAACTGAGATTTCTTCTATGCAAATGTTTTTAAACTAGAATGCTGCCATTTAGTGCACAGTTTTTAACCTTTAGACCACATTTAAAGTATAAAGAAAACTGCTCAGTACATGACAGATTACTATAATTACAGAGTTAAATAATGTTTATGCATGGCCGTCAAAAAAAATCTGAAGCCAGTCTTAACACCCTGTATTTATAAATATTTATCAGAGCTTCTATAAAAATCATGGAAAACGAGGTTCTCCAGGAAAATAGCACTTTTCAGTGCTAATTTTTCAGCAACATACTTCGCAGATCACAGATTTTTCTCCAAGTCACAAAGAGCAAAGGGCAAAATAAAAGAAACTGATGGAAGAATACGGAAGATGAAAATGATGGCAAAAAGTCCAAATTTGGTTACAGAATAATGGCATGAAACAATTTTAGAAGTAACTACTCTATTAGGTTCAGCCAAAAGTTAAAAGAATCAGGAAGAAAATAATGAATTAACAAGATTGAGAAAAAGGAAAAACCAGCTGTTAGTACAACACTGCATTACCCCAAGTATTTAACTTGGGCTCACATCTGAATTTCCACTTTTCCAAAAACCTCATGCTTCATAAAAAGTTAACACTAATGTCAGCTGAAAACAGAATCCAAACACATGGGTTTTTTCCACATACTCAGAAATTATTTTACGAAACAGGGAAAAGAGAGAATTTAACAAATTAAAAAAAAAATGGAGGTTTGAGAAAAATAAACTACTTTCCCCAACTCTTAGACACAAATCGCAAAAATGATTTAAAGAGACAGTCATTAGAGCTCCCATTTTATCTCAGTATGGCTCCACTCACCCCCGAGCTCCTCTCATATTTGGTGACCTGAAAGAATGTGAACCCTTTAACCAATCAAACTGCAAGTTAACACCTTGACACATTCTATCTCACACAAGAAATAAAGACAAATAACCAAATCTTGTTACAGAACACAAAACCAAATGACTGTAATTTGCGACGACATTTTTTATCTAATTCCATATGGAGCACCAAAACGGGTCCCTGAAAATAACAGAAATCAGGATTACTTCTGTGCTAAGACACCACAGGTATATTCTGCCCACAGCCGGCCTTCCTGAAAAGCTAAAATTCACTACTAAGCTTTAACGACAAGCCAGAGAATAAGAGCCCTCTGGGAGAGAACAAACTCACAGATGCAGTCAGGATTCAATGGGTCTATCTCACAGGGTGGCACTGTGACTGACTGCAACACATTCTTAATAAATGAAGGCGTAGCATATGTCATCGTTTCTTTAAATTTTCATACCTCCATTCCCAAACGTTCAAACGAAACACAACATCTCGGAGCACAAATGCTTCTCCTACATAAAACAAAGGAGCTGGACCAGGCTCTAGGAGCCCTTCCAGTCTAGGGTTCTATTCTACCAGTTCTGAAATAACAACTCTAAGGACTCAAGGAAAATTACATCTCACTGCCAAAAAAGAAAAAATTTTTTTTCTTAAAGACAGATTTGATGCAATAAACCATACAGTGCTCTGCCACATGTTAATATCCGAAGTTCTGAAATAAACAAACCTGTGTCTGTGGTCATCGGGCCCGTGGATCAGGAAGACTCCAGGGTTTTTAGCCCCTTTGCTGGCATCTACGTGAGGAATCAACACGTCTTCCAAACCCAGATCAAAGCGTTTGTGTTTTGAAGAGTCTGGAAGGAAGAAGAATGCCCCAAAACACAGGGTGATGAAGGCACTTAGAATGAGGAGGAGGATAAACTTCTCAGAAAGTCTCAAGGTGGCCCTGTGATGTGGGAAGGAAGGCGGCCCCAGGTTCAGAGGAGGTATCCTTCGTCCAGATAAGGGCAGCAGGACCGGGGTAGTCATCGTTTACGCTCTTGGGCCGAGTATTTTAGAAAGTTCTCATCTTATACCAAATGTACAATACATTGAACAGCCTTCAGAATCTTGGCAAAAATGGGGAAACTCAATTTTGCTCCTCTTAAAGGGCTGTTGTGCTTTTTAATAGGGCACCTCTTTCACGCTCGTCCAATTACATTCAAAAACGTGTGTGGCCCCCACACGATCACTAGTTTGTGTCCTGCGATATTTTCTCTGCCATCAGGCTTTCAGTACCTCCTCGGCTCATCACAAGTCTCCTCTTCATTCCTAACGGTAGACGACGCGAAAAGCGCTGCAGAAAGGAGGCAAGGTGGGGTCTTCCATTCCTGCACCCCGGCGAGATGCTCCAATGTGATCTCCCGCCCCCGAGAGGGAGCCTGACCCGATCCGAGGACTTGCAGAAGGTTCCCTTAACCACCCCTGATTGCTATCCCCGGTGGTGGGAAGATAAGGGGCTCCTCGGAAGTCTGCCAACCGGGAGGGAGGTCTCCCGCTTCGCCGCGAAGGCGAAGCCGCGGGGAGGGGGGCTCGCACGCCCGCGCCCCCCGACGCCGGCCCCCAGGCTCCGGGCTCCGGGGAGAGCTCCGACGCTGCCCCTCGACGGCCGGCACGAAGGGCATCCGCGCCCCCAAAAGCCTGCGCCCTCGCAGCCGCGGCCGCTGTTGCTAGCGCACGGGTCTGGCGGGGAGCGGAACTTCCTCCTCGGGCGGCCACTGAGAAGCCCCGGCGTGTGAGGGGGGGAGGGGAGGCGCGGCGGCCGCCCCCGCCCGGCTCCTCCTCCCGCTCGCCGCCGCCGCCGCCGCCGAAGTTAACCCCGGCGGCCGCTACCCGGACGAGGTCGCCGCTGACCCCGCCGCGGCGGCCGGACCCCCGCGGCTCCGCGGCGTGGGAAGAAGCCGAGCCTCGGCCCCTCGGCCCGAGAGCCCGGGGCAGGCGCCTGCTCATTCCTCGCTCGGCGCTGGGGAGGCGGCGGCCCCGGGCGCGCGGGAGCAGCGGCGCCTCGGGCGGGCAGAGGTCGGCCCCGTCTCCGTCCTCGCCGGCCGCCGCGGGGGCCTCCTCGGCGCCGCCTCCGGTCGCTCGCAGCGGCTCGCCCTGGCGGCGGCGGCTGCGGGAGAGGCGGCGCGTCCACGCGGTGCGGGGCTGCGGCCCGGTCCTCGGCCCCTGCCTCTGAGGCCCGGAGAGCGCAGACAGCAGGGGGGCCGACACCCGTTGGGCACACGCCTGCGAGGGACCCGGGCTGCGGGGGATCGGATGGCGCGGGCCGGCCTGCCGCCCCGACTCGCGAGTGGGCGTCCCCGGGCGCCGGAGTGTGAGGTGCGCGCGCACGCTCCCGGCCCCGCCCCGCCCGGCCCGCGCTCCGGCCTCGCGCCGCTGCGGGCTCCAGCGCCGCCCGCCGCCCGCACGCCCCCCGGAAGCGTCCGTCCGCCGTCCTCTGGGCGCGCGGTGGCCGAGGGTCGCAGAGGGTCGCCGGCTGCGCCGCGCCGCCAACTTCGCCGCTGCCAGACTCTGCCATCGCCGGTTGGTGGCGTTGACCCGGCTTTGGGGAGCGGAGGGGGCCCAGGTCGCGAAGGTTTCGCCTTAGTTAATTAAGGCTTACGGGATTTAACGGGCTCTGGCGTTTAATCTTGCTTCGCGGGAGTCTTCTGGTGTAGACCGTCGGTAACTAGGGCGCAACGGCCGGTCTCAAACTTCGTCCATGCAGCCCATGTACACATTGCTGGGCACCATCGGCTCGATCATCAATACTCAGCTCGGTCCATGTGCCATGCTCTGTGTTAAAAATGGCGACCTTGCCCGTTCTGTTAGGCTTCCATTCAGAGGAACCGGTGACCCCCCCCAGCCCGTATGACCCTACATGACATCAACCTCCTCGCGGTTCAATTTCAGCAATACGTTCTCCGGTATTTACACCTCTTACCAAGTCCACTCCCATTTAAAAAAAAAAAAAGGCAAGTATGAACGAGGAGGTGCTAAAACCCAAAAGGGCAATATTGTTTAAATCGGGTCTAAAAGCAATCTCTTCATCCATAGCATTGAGAAGAACCATGTTGTGATTAAGTCCAAAAAAATATATATATATGTATGTGTACTGTCGCTTGAAACTTACTTTCACATTGAGTTTATTCTAATATTAAGTTGTCATTCTCGCTACTCACATTCTTACTGGTAGCTGGGGCTTGGAGAGGAGGCCTTTAAATGGCAGGGGAGAAAAGGACAGTCTTAGCTCAAAAATCAAGAAAAAAAATCCTCGTGGTCATTGGCACAATTCAAAGTACAGCTCTGCATATCTACCTACCATATGACAAAAGAAGTCATTGTCACTGGCCATGCTTCACTATACCAAAAATGTTAAGGGAGGGAGGGCCCCCCCTCTCATGAGTTCACCCAGTCAGTCTGGCAGTAAAGTGTGCCGAATCCAAAATAAGGTCTATCTTGGACACTTGTGAAGAGTAGGATTAAGAAAGGCCGTACCTTCCAGAAGGGTCTTTATAAAATATGCCAATCTTATGAATAAGTTTCTAAAGCTGAGCCTCTCTGGAAGCCAAAGGAGAAGCATGAGTTTCCTACTGATGAGGTCATTCTTTTCCATGAAAATAAATATTGAGCTGTGAATGACCTAGCAAGTTATGTGAATCTTGAATAGTAAGTATCTTTTAAGTTGACACCAAATCATTAACCACAGAGAGATCAGTCAGAGGAAACATGCTGTAACCTAATGTCATTTAGGCACATTCAACCTCATAGCTTCTGGAAAGGGCTTACACGTCCCCCTTCCTCTTTCTTGCCCTTTCCTTTTTTTGCAAAATCCATTCTTCTTCAGGAGAGTAAAATTGTCCTTGTTTAAATTCAGGGTTAGGGGTGCCTGGGTGGCTCAGTCAGTTGAGCGTCCAACTCCTGATTTTGGCTCAGGTCATGATCCCAGCATTGTGGGATGGAACACTCCATCAGGTTCTGTGCTGAGCATGGAGCCTGCTTGAGATTCTCTTTCTCTCTCTCTCTCTCTCCCTCTTGCTCTGCTCTACCCACTAGCACACTCACTCCCTAAAATAAAACAAATAATAAATGTGGGGTTATTATAGAAGTCTAAATGCAGTCTGCAATTCTAAAGTCATTGATGATGCCATCGATTATTATAATTCCACACAAGCATCAAAAAATGCTGTGTAAAAAAATTAACTATATATATTTAGCGTGTGCATGTATTTTCTTCCAGAGACTAGGTCCCTTTCAATAAGTTGCAAAAGAAGCAGGACTGTTTTGTTGGGATTTTTAAAGCAAGTTACAAATTTAATTTATAAATTATGATTACACCTATATAAAATATAAAGATTAAAAGGGAAGATTTGAAAAATAATTCCAGCTGTTGTGTTAAGATGTTGGTATTACATATGATCTTCCCTATATGTTCTGTTGTTTACTTTTATTACTAAATAAATAATGTTAAAGAAACTGGTACTTGAGAAAGTTGAGGTCAGTTTTCAAATATGTGGACCCAGTTGTGTCAAGGTGAAAGTACATCTGGGGGAAAATTAACGGAAAGCAGAGAGTACATGAAATATATGTAAATTAAGGATCTCAATCTAGAAAGTGCAAAGAGAATATCTCATTTTCGAAGAGTAGTTATGCTTTGATCAGAGATATAGATGAGATTCCAAAGTGGCAGATAAAGTGATTTCCCTTTTATAAATCCATATTCATTAATTGATATTTTAGTAAATATGATTTCTTAAATTCCTAGCAAACAAAATTTACCCCTATATATTTTGGATTTTTGGGACCATTACTGAGATCCACCTACATATTACAATGTAAAAATTATTTGTCTTTGTTCAATCATCTGTTAACTTTTCCATTATCAAAGCAATTTTAACACCTATTACACACACACACACAAACACCATCTAGCTCTGTTTTTATGTGTATATATATATATATACATATATATATATATATGCGTGTGTGTGTGTGTGTGTGTGTGTGAACACCTGATATGCAAAATGAGGCTTTTAGTTTACATAAATAACCTGTTTCTTCTTAGTTTCAACTGATTCCCAAAGTATCCAAGAAAGATGTTAGAGAAGAAATTACCAGCTATGACCACTAAATGCATAGATAACCAGGCTTTGACCCTGTTCTTTCTGCTCTTGCGTTATTCTGTGAAGCTTTCTTCCTCAGAGGGTGGGGATAAACAGAAGTTCAACATTACGAAACTCTTAAGTTAGCTCTAAGAAAATCAACAAAGCCATTAAAAGCTTCAGCTGCCTCACCAGAGCCAAAGTCTTTGAGGCTTTGTTTATAAAAGACACATTTGTTGAAGGACTACTATGTGGCATACTCTACGTGGTGCTAGAGATTTGGAAAAATAAGTCAGAATCCCTATTTCAGTGAGCTCCCAGTCCGGCGTGGGGAGATGGCTGAACACTGAAATTACAAACCAGAGAGGATGATATTAGAATAAAGCCCCAGGGGTTCGTAGGATCACTGAAAGGGCACCTGAGTGAGAGGAGGGAGATTGGGGGTATGTCAGGGAAGGTTCCTGAATCAAGTGCCACCTGAACTGAGCCTTTAATTAACTGGGAGGAGACAAGGATGGTGTTCCAACCCAGGGAGCAGAAAATGCATATGCCGTCCGTTCCTGCAACTTATCCAGAACCCTTCTCTGCTTATTCTTCCAATCAATAGCTTAGCTGCCTGGCCCTAATCCCTCATTACTCTTGAAGGGGCAAAGTGAGATTTTCAAATTTTAGAAAAACCTATGGCTACATAAACACATTGCTGGGACCTCTCCCAGAGCCCAAGAAAGGGCCAAGCAAGGAGGAACCCAGACACTGAAACTTCACTCGGCTCTTAAACGTTACTTCTGCTCTGTATCCAGTCATATCTCAGGCTAGTTCATCCTTTGAAGGTCTTGGTTACACACACCTATACATTTCTCTTCTCATCAGAATTAGTATCTGCAGCCTGCGATGTAAGTCGAGTCTTGACTAATACACAGCATGTCTGCATGGAGGTGCCAGACGGAGGCTGTATGTGACGAAGCATTGTAGTTTTACCAATGTAAAGGATCACTCAGGAGGCCAACGGGGACAAAAGTGGGATAGAACCGAGACAACAGCTGTCTTCTTGAAGAGCTGGAGAAGACCTAAAATTGAAAGGGCTGGACAGGAGGGACAGCAGAGCCTAGCAACCCCTACAGAAGGCTTCCAAGTGGATGCTCACATCCACCTTGATAAAAAGCAGTCTGATGCCAAAGGAAGTTAAGCATTCTTTATAAATCCTCATATTAAAGTTGTTTTTAATCCACTCAAGGCAGTTAACTTGAGACTGTGTTTCATTGATTTATATATTCATTCATTAAATGTTATTGAACATCCACTGTCTACTGGTGCTATGCTGTGTTCTAAATATCCAAAGATGAATAAGATATGGAGGGCAGGTGCATATAATGAAAGGCATATCGGCTCTGTAACTAAGAGAATGTTGGGCCCAATTCTGCCTCCGCCATTATACCTACGTGATCTTGGAAACATTGGAATCTTTCCTTATGTATGCTTAGTTTCTTCATCTATAAAATTTTTTAAATGAAAATACAAACCTCATAGGGTTGAACTTCCCCATAGTGGGGATTCAGGAAATATTAACTATAGTTTTAGCATAGGCGTCAGGAGGAGAAGGAGTTGGCAGATGAAAGAAGTGAGAAGAGCCTGTGAAAAGACATGGAGGAAGGAGAAAGGACATGGCATGTTTTCGGGGCATATCTTGACAGTGGGTGAGTAGGAGAGCATTCCATTAGAATACGAATTTTGGCTCCTTACACCGCTATCCTTCACACTCGGGAGTGAGTTTCTTGATTGGTGAGTGCCATTACATTCTGTGGCTTGTGTGTAGTTCTTGACTGGGCAGAGGTAATCTATTAAAAGGCCTCACTTGCCGTGAACTCATTCTCTTCTTCCCTTTCTGCCACAGGGCAGTGCAGGCAATGACATGGGGAAAACATGTTAGCTTTGCAGACCCAGCTTTCACCTCTGGTATGTTGTTGGGAGGCTAAATTCTGTGGGAGCTGGGAGCTGGCACAGAATGTCGGCAAGCGCTTTGGGGTTACAGATCCAGAAACTTGCTCTTCGTTAGCTTATCTTGTAATAAAGCTGGCATTTTTAAAAATCTCCACTTGACTGTCCTCTATGTCTTATTTCATCAAAAACTTGGGGGCAGGGTGGGGAGAAAGGGTATGCAATTTATTGATCTCTAAAGTAATTAATTTATGACTGGAACATAGATTGTATGTAGAGTGAGGGATGGCGAGAGATAAAGCCAGAGAGGTAAACACAGAAGGATTTCCATTCAAGCTGGTGCAGTAAGGTCATGCTTTGAGCCATTCCCTTTACGCCACACAAATAACAATGATAATTAAAATATAGAAAGAGAAAACCAGACAGGTAATACCAGGCTCAGACACAAATAACCCCTTTCCTCGATCAGAAATGGAATAAAAACAGAAAGCACTTAGTAACTCCAAAGCCACAGGTTTGAAAGCCAAGATTTTTGTCTCCTGCAAGGTGACATGAGCTAAAGATGCTCCAAACAAGGTGGAAGACAGGAGCCAGGCGTGGTTCTGGAAGTCAGGAGCTCAGGAAAGGAGGCTGAAAATAAACTGCTGCCAACCCATGGCCCAGGGAGGCCGAAGGACAAAGAGACAGCCTTGGAATCAGGAACCAAGCCAAGCAGGTGGCCAAGGGACTGGTTTTGCAATACTCCCAATATCTCTGTGGGGCAGAAGCATCCAAATGCTAGCAGTAGACATGATTCCAGAATGGAGATGCAGGGAGGCAGGTGGAGGCAAAAGTCACTGAACACAGAGAGGTGAGCACGGGGGAGGAGGGGAGGAGAGAGTGCACAACACTAAACTAAAACAGGACAAAGCGAATAAAACTTCCAACTCAAAATGAGCCTGACGGCCAAATTCCAAGCACATTTCCATATCTAACCCTGAGAAAAATGAGCAAAAGAATGAACACTCAGAATATGAATTTACTCCAGATAGAATTAACTCTATGGAACTGACAGAGGTTTTTTAATTAACATTTTTTTGCACCCTCAAAGTGATGAATGACAAGAAATTAGGGACATTTTTTAAATTTTTTACTTTTTTTAATGCTTATGTATTTTTGAGAGACAAAGAGACGGAGCACAAGCCGGGGAGGGGCAGGGAGAAGGAGACACAGAATCCAAAGCAGGCTCCATGCTCAGAGCTGTCAGCACAGAGCCCACGCTGGGGCTCAAACTCAGGAACTGCAAGATCATGACCCAAGCTGAAGTCAGACTCTTAACTGACTGAGCCACCCAGGTGCCCAGAAATTAGGGACATTTTTAAAGGACAAGAAATTAGGGAACAAATGCAAGCTGAAAAAATAACAGATAAATGTGAAATAGAACAAATAGAAATCTCAAAAATAAAAGTATGGTCACTGAAACAAGAAAATCAATAGATGGCATTAAGTCTGGAGCTGGCCAAAGTTGATGAGAAAAAGTGATGAATTAAAGGCATGTACTGAATAATTCACCCAGAACACAGTATAGAGAAATAAAGAGATTTTGAAATGTGGACCAAAAACAATGAAAATTCATGGGGTTTCTATGGAGTGGTTCGAATATATGTCTAATAGGAGTTCCAGAAGGAAAAACTGAAAACTGAAAGGCAGAGTGGAGAAACCACTAGAAAAGAAGAAGAAGAAATGATTGAAGGTTTTCTGCTTAAAACATCAGAACACCGTGTGTACCTCTCAAGATAAATGAGAGTAAACTTAAACTTCGGTCGCATAATAAGTGAAACTATAGGGCAATAAGGATGAAGATAAAATCTCAAGTTACCAAAGGGAAAACATTAGTTATCTACAAAGAGAATACAACTAGATTTCTCAAAAGCAACAGAAACAAGAAGACAATTGAGTATCTTAAAAGTTAAATGGAACACTATCATGCAAGAATTTGATTTCCATTTAAGGGAGAGGTCAAGACAAAGACATTTTCAATTGTAAAAGACTAACAGAATCTGACACCCACAGGCCTATACCAAAAGAACTACTGAAGAATGTCCTTTCCTAGTAAGAAAAAATAAGCCCAGAGGGAAAGCACTGGATTCAAGAGATACTGGTGAGGGAAGGAATTAGTAAAAGATGATGATAAAATTAAAAACAACTACTTTAGTGTTAAAAAAAATAACAGGAAGGAAGGAAATGTACAATGGATGCTTAAAGCATGTTCAATCCCTTGTCGTGTTTGGGAGAGGTATAAAAATAATGACTTTGTCTGAATAGGATATTTTATATTAATAAAAAGCTGATCTAGAACTTCTAAACCTGCAGAGAGAAAAGAATGGCCAAGGATTGGAGAAATTTAATACAGAAAACTGATCATTCAAAAGAAGGCAAAAAAAGGGCGCCTGGGTGGCTTAGTCGGTTCAGCGTCCGACTTTCGCTTAGGTCATGATCTCGTGGTTGGTGGGTTCGAGCCCCGCGTCAGGCTCCCCGCTGGCTCTGACTGCCAGCTCAGAACCTGGAGCCTGTTTCAAAGTCTGTATCTCCCTCTCTCTCTGACCCTCCCCTGCTTGCGCTGTCTCTCTCTCTCTCTCTCCTAGAAATAAATAAAAATATTTTCTTAAAAAAAGGCCAAAAAAAAAAAGAGAAAAGAAAGAAAAGAAAGGCATGACAAACAGAACACACCAAATGGAAAAGTAAGGTAAAGTACAAATATATCAGCAATATTAAATAGTATTTAAATAATTAAACAGATTTTAAATTACTTATTAAAGACAGGTAGGGTATCAAGTTGGTTTGATGCTAGTAAATGACACACAAAACTAAACCACAGAAATACTGGTTAAAAAAGATAAATTATCAAAGTGCTATCAAAGAGAAAGCTGATGAAGCATTAATAATATCAGACAAAAGGTTCTTCTAAATCAAATGAAATAAAGAGGGTCGCTCCCAAGAAGTTGAATGTACCTAATAACATAGCTTTCAATTACAGAAAGCAAAACTACCGGAATTACAAAGAGAAATTGACAAGCCCACTGTCTGAGTGGGAGATTTTAACGATCTATCAGACACAGCTACATCAAGCAGACAAAAAACAGAGGTAATAGAGATTATATCATGAAGGGCCTCTAAGGAGGCCACATTAAGGAGCTGGGTTTTATTCTGAAAGCAATAGGAAGCCATTAAAGCAGGCGATGATTAGATCAGATGTGCATTTTTAGAAGGATCACTCTGGCTATAAAGTAGAAAGTGAACTTCAGAGTGGTCAGACTATGTAAAGGCAGGAAGACCATTTAGAAAACTCGTTCTACCATCTATCCAAGAAATATTAATGGCCTGAACTACAGTAGTGGTATTGGGGGGAAAAAAAAGAGCAGGCATTTCAAGAGGCATTCAGATAGCAGAGTTGATTGGATGGCAGGGGAGAAGATTAAAGATAGCACTCACATATATATACCTGCCCTAGAAAAGTTGATACATGGCACTAAAAAGGAAGGGGGTTTTTTGGTTTGTTTGTTTTTTGTGTGTGGGGGGAGAGAAGATATTATTTCCTCGTTTCTTTTTATACCACTTAATGCCCAGCCCCTCATTATTGACATTCAAGCTGGTTCATTAAAAAGTTAAATTATATTCAATATACAAGGAGTATGCAAACCCATTTTAATTGATGTCTATCAAAAGTATTCTACTTTTGGGGTGCCTGGGTGGCTCAGTCAGCTAAGCGTCTAACTCTTGATTTCGGCTTAGGTCATGACCTCATGGTTCATGGGAGCAAACCCCATCCAGGCAGGCTCTGCACTGACAGCACTGAGCCTGCTTGGGATCCTCTCTCCCTCTTTCTGCCCCTCTTTCACTTGTGCTCTCTCTTTCTCTCTCTGTCAAACAAATAAAAACAAGTATTCCACTTTTAACTACTGGTGCTTAGGGAATGTTTCAAGAATCTAGACATTTTAACAATACCAGAAAAGTGTATGTATATCCTAAATAATCACTTCCACATAATAGTCCTTTAAGATTATTTATATTTTTATTGCAGATTCTCCCACCTTTCTATACATAATGGTCTTCAAACATACCTATATGCCTAACTACCAAAGTAGCAAACTAGTCATAGCTTTCCTTAGTGCACAGCTGGTATTGAAAACAAGTAAATCCAGTATGCTGACCTATGAATTCTTACAGAGAGTTATAGGTTTCATGGCACATAACTCCTTTCCTTTTTCCGCTCATTATTAATTACCTTAAACTAATGTTTGAGCTTACAATGTGTGTCTATCCTTCAGAGAACAATGATTTTCCATTGACTGAAACTGGGAGGGGTGTACATTTTATACAACCAAACTGAAGTTACTTACAAATGCTGAAAATTAAGGAGCTATTATTGCAAAGGCAATTTAGTAGCTTCAAGCATGAAAAAGGTTTAAAGGACTTACAGATTTCCAATTATGAATGTTAAGGTTTCGTATTTACTTGACAGCCATTCTAAATGGCGAATGAGATTTAATTTTGAAGTTCTAAACGTGTTGTGCAATTTCAGGCTAACATGCAAACACACGGAGCAAAGTCTGAGTCTGTGATCCACAACAGGACTGCTCAAAGAGCCCGGAAAACTTTTGGAACCCTAAAGGGATTCTGCTTGGGAGCCTGCAAACTAGAATCTTCCTGGTTGTAATAGAGTCATAATGAGAGGTGTGACTTCAGTATTGCCCCCTACATGATAGCAAAGATATATTTTGAAAAGACAAAACCTTTTTTGTGTGTCTGATTTTGAAAGTTAACACTTTATTTACTTGAGGGCGATATCGCATTAAATTTCACACATGGAGTCGGCTGTTTATTACCAGCCATTATCGGGTAATTTCACTTCAGGCCATATTACTTCTTCAATTGCAGCCCTCTGCATTCGGGGGCAGTGTAAGCCACACAGTGAAGGTCATTTGCTATACCACTCAACGTGCAGCGTGATGTGGTCACCATCATGCTATATGGACATCTCTCCCTTCATGGGGAAACACTAAAATCGCAGAGGTCTGGCTTTCAAGATGCTGCAGAGTGGTCATCTTCCCCATAATGTAAGCTGGAAGACCTGACACGCTAAGCTTTTCTGATATTTTGCAAAAAATGGAGCTGCTTGTCAGTTTCAAACAGCATGGAAACAGGCCACAGGTAATAAAATTATAGTTTATATTTCCGGTGGAGCCACGTCTGTTAAAGTGGAGAGGATTTTTGGTTTTTGTTTTCATGTAGGTGGTAAGTTTTTCTTCACATCTTTGTGCTTTCTGCAAACATATCCCCATGGAAGGAAGGACGGAGGGAGGAGAGGGAGAAACTGAGGCACCAGGAGGTGTGAATAACGCTCAGAAGTTATACGCCCTGCACAGAAAGATTCACCAGGATTTGGACGTGGACTCAGCACCCAACAGGAAAAAAACTGTATCATTCCACGGTAGCAATGTTAATCATTATCATAACCTAATAACAAAGAATCTGGAAATGTCTTCAGCACTTTCTCTCATTTTTCAGCAAAATATCCATGGGGGGAAATGAAGATTCCTCAAATGTCTGTTTTGCTATTTCATACAGACTTACTCTCTGCATCTAAACTGAACTTCTCTCCTGCCTTAACTTCTTTACCAGAGATTCCTATAGGCAGCGGGGAATATGAGGGTGCCAGCATCTCCAGGACATCATCAGGTTCACTTAGGCTGATGTAGCAGGAGAAGCAGAAATCCCTTGTACAGATAAAAGCAGGACTGGGGAGTAACCACTAACCCCAAGGTAAGCCATCAAACTAAATACTGCATAAATATAGAAATAAGAACTCCGGGGAGCAATCGGAATACAACCTGGAGGGAAGATGAACCAAAAGACACAGACCTGCAAGTGGATTGTGGAAAAGAGACCCAAAGGTCCTAGGTTGTAACTTTCCATAACAGAGAAGGATCTCTTCATGAGACTGTGGCTGCAAAGGTCAGGAACGATATTTATTTAGAATGAAATAACCAAATAGTCTGGGAGCACTTACATCCTAAGGCTTTGTGGAATCATTCATTCATTTATTCATTCAATCAACTAATTTATCATCATCGTCAGCAGCAGCGTCACCACTGATTTCAGACATTCTTCACCTTTCTCTGTTAGGCAGACCGATTAATGACCCTCATCTAACTGACCAGTTCCGGTGATTCTCAATTCTAGCTGCATATCATAATCACCCATGGAGGCTTGTTTTTAATGTGGGCGCCCAACCCCTTCCTTGAGCCATGACATTAGAATCTCCCAGAGTAGGACGTGCTCACGCTTTGCTCGGGAACAAAAGGCTTCTAGAGTGTCGCCACCATCCTCAGGCTGAGTTTTTCTGGAGCTCTCAGAGGAAGAAACACAGTTAAAGCTTGGGTGGAAAACAAAACAAAACAAAAAAAAACACCTACAAGGTTCCAGTGAGATATCTTTAGTTACTGCTCCACTGAAGGCAACAAACTTTAAGACGTCTGGTTGTTTGGTGAAGGTATAGAGGTGAGTCAAAAAGCACAGGGTGAGGCGGGCTTGGGTGGCAGTCGATGCTTCCATGATATTGCCCATAAATGGCTTTAATTCATATACTGCCAAAGAAAGGCACTATGGCTTGTCTTCCATAATTTGCATAGATGATTTCCTGAGCTTTTGGCAAGTCTAATACAATCCCAGCAGTTGGAGGGAGGAGGAGGTGAAGGCAGAGAATAAGAGCACAGACGCCAGGGCCATGCCTCCCCAGGTTTAAATACTGACTCAGGTACCTACTCGCTGTGTGAGCCTTCTTCGAGCTTATTTAAGCTCTCTTTGCCTCCGTTTCCTCATCCGAAGCATTAGGAGTAATTGCTCCTACCTCCCGGCGTCATTACGAAGACTCAGTGAGTTGGTACCTGTGCAGGTTGAGAACACAGCCTGGCACAGGGCGCCCACGCGGCTCAGTCGGTGAAACATCCGACTCTTGCTCAGGTATGACCTCGCGGTCCATGGAATCAAGCCCCATGTCGCAGAGCACACTTGGTATTGTCTCTCTCCTTCGCTTTCTGCCCCTCCCCTGCTCATGCTCACTTGCATACACACACACACACACACACTCTCTCTCTCTCTCAAAAATAAATAAAATCCAAAAAAAGAAGAGAAAAAGAACAGCCTGCTGCAAAGTATTAGGTGTACAGGGTCAGTGGATGCTATTAGGGAGAGATGTTTTGCACACCCCCCACCACCCCAAGACCTGCGGAGACATCAGGACTTTGCACGGAGCCCACATCCACATGCCTGTCTTGCTTTGATCATTTCTTTAGTGAATTTCATGTGCCGTGACCCAGTCAGGGCTGCCCCTCTGCTCATACTGAGACATAAGAAAGTAGAACAGCCATGAGAAATTCTGAGTCCCACTCCTTTTTGGAAAATCCTACTAGAGAAAACCATTATCATCCTTAGAACTTATTACTACTGCCTTGGGAAACGTCAGAGTCTGACAACACAATTTGTCAAATCAACTCAAACTCAGTCCAACTTGAGTGGACTCCTTCGCCAAGAGCCCCCAGTCCTCTGCTTGCGCCTTTATTGATTATATAACCCTTATCATCTCGGTGAATTCCTTAAAGTTCCCCCAGCATGCTTTGTTCTTTTTGGCCCCCAGGCTTTAGCAGGGACCCCGCCCCCCGTCCCTTGCACCCTGTGTTTTTGGCCGTGGACTTACAATTGCCTTTGTATCTGTCAGCTCTTCTCACGAGGCCGGAAGCTTTGTGAGGATCAGGACTGAGTCTATCGGGCTCACCGCTATGTCCTCGTCACTTAGTGCCGTGAATAACACGGAGCAGGTGCTCCACAAACACGCAGGGAGCCTATTACTTAGACCCCGCCATTGACTCCGCCCCTTGCGGCTGTGTAATTTGGAGTAGGTTACTTGATTTCTCTGATCCTCAGCACAAAAATCACCTCCTCATAGGTGCTTACAGTGGCTAAAGGATAGAGCATGAGGACAGTGGCTGGCGCGGCGCCCAGGATAAGGTTGATGTTAACAGTTCACACGCGTTTAAGAAGGCATCACGGCCAAGTGCATCCAAGCCCTTCATTTTCCTAATTCCATCTCCTTCCTTATGTAATAAAAATGGATGTTACAGCCATAATTGTCACTATCAAACCCCCAGAAATCAGGGGAGATGGGATGAAAAGTCAGAGGCTACCACCGTACAATTCTCTCAGGTAGACTTTTATTAACGCTGGTTCATTAATATTCATCAGACCGCTTGTATGGACCAGGTAGAGCGTAAAGGGAAACCGGCCACTGGAGAGCTCAGCCTACGCTCACGCCAGGCCTCCCCACAGAAATCAGTCCCGCAAAATCAACATTTGCAGAGCTCAAGTCAAAGCCAGAAAGTCCAGCTATCAGTGGCCCTCTCCTTGCCCATCCAAGGCACCTGGGCTTGGGGACAAAAGAACCATCAGTCACATATCAGATACCATTTGAAAAAAAAATCCGTGCTTTTTAAAAATAATGTGTTATAATTTTAAAAATTTATTCAATTTCTCCCAGTTTCGTGGAGAAGTGATTGGCATGTATCACCCTGTAAATTTGAGGCGTCCAGCATAATGGATTGGCCTGCATATATTAGAACTCTTTTTGCTTTTGATGGTAGTGACATCTAACCTTTACGGAGTGCTTACCGCATGCCAGGCAATCGGTACACGTCATCTCTTATAATTGTCAGAACATACGTATTTCCATTTTGGAGGTAAGGAAACTCAAGGCCGCCACTGAAACTGTAGAGGTTCCCAAATGTGCCCACAATCAACTGGTTAGAAGGAACCAGGCTGTCTGACCCCACAGCCTACACTCAAAACCACTGAATTGCCCCCTAAGATGCCAGGCTTCTCTCCCACTGGCCTGGCAGGTCTGGCCCCCTCCTGACTTCCCATCTGACTCTGGTCCCCTGAGGTACAGCTTTTCCAGTCTGAGCACCTCTGTGTCTCTCTGGGTGGAGGATTACTGCTGTTCACGCGACATCTGAATGGTAGGGAGCCTGGCCCTTCCCCCAGTGAAGAGAATCCTGTGATTTCATGGCAGGATTACAAACGGGTAACTCCTTTCTCTGCATCTCTAGGCATGCAGGCCCCAGCACAGAGGGCAGATGCAAGCCACTCAGGCAGATGCAAGACTCTATTAACTAACAGCAAGAGCTCTGCGGGAGAGAGCAAGCCAGGAATAAGGTAGGTTATTAGGGACATGTATTCACTGCATCAGGGTACAAGATGCAGATTATATCTGGGAGCAAGCTGTCACTTGTGCTCCGTGTCTTCCCCACCTTAAGGCCCATCCTCTCCTGATCTCCCTCCCTAAGAGGAAAGGTGCTCTGGGCTCATACTGCAGATGAAGGACTACCACAGAAAATTCCAGGGATCTTAATGAAGAGATCTCAAGACATCCTAATGACCGCATTTCCTTATATCTCATCCCAAGCACGCTTAAACAATACTTCTACCTATAATGGCAAAATTAGAAATGCTAAGGCTTCACTTCACACACTTCAATGCTGTTTTCAAAAACAAGAAAAAAGGGACACCTGTGGGGACTCACTCGGTTAAGCACCTGACTTTGGCTCAGGTCATGATCTCATAGCTGATGGGTTCGAACCCCACATCAGGCTTTGTGTTAACAGCTCAGACCCCAGAAACTGCTTCACATTCTGTGTCACCCTCTCTCTGCCTCTCTCCAGCTCGTGCTCTCTTTCACTTTCTCTCTCTCAAAAATAAGCAAATAAACTTAAAAAAAATAAGAATAAGAAGGTCCATTCTGTCAATGTCAACCATTTCCAACACTCCCCCCCTTCCCGAGGCCATCACTGATAGGAAGGTGAAGGATGGCCATTTAATGTTTTAAGAGCACCCTCTAAGCCACATTTTGTACTGATTCTGCATGTAGAATGTTTATTTGCTAAGAAAAACCTCATTTTATTCCAATCATATGTTGCCTTGGTTCTATTTCCTAGAATGAGCAGGAGGAAGCTGAATAAAATATCACTGCGTTTCCCATTTTCATTTTTTCTGCATGAGGTTAGCGGTGACGGGAACCTGCCTTTCAAAGCAATTGCATCTGTGGCGACTGGCCGGGTGTCTGAGCCTGTCGGTCCCCAGCTGGCCTCGAGGTAGTCGCTGAAGCAGTGAGCTGTGGCCAAGACCTTTTCCTGATTTAGCTGTTATTCCAGAGAGGAAACCCACATCAGGAAGGATCATAGCAGAGGCACCAGCAGCAGATTTTTTGGGAGGGAAGAGAATAGCGGGTGTGGGAATAGGGATGCAGAGATTGAGGATTTTAATCACAGATTTTGTTTTTCCTCCTCAGAATTGCAGAGCACCAAAGTGAGCTGAAAGATAGGTTGAGGCTGCGATTGCTAAATCCGAGAGATGATGGAAGAGAGCCCCTCACCCTCTCTCTCTCCTGCACACATACCCACCTCCCTCCAACGCCCAGCTATTTCTGCCTAAGATTTTTGCTTTCACTTTGGAGGAATATTTTCTAATGTCAGGTGCATAAATACAATTATGAAACACTGCCTGTTTCTCTAGTCTCACGGCGCGGCTACCTTCGTGCTAAAACAAAAGAAAACGCAGTGGTTTTGTTTCCCCTGCGGGTAGATCAACATTAGTTGCTGAATTTACTCTCCTCTAAATTGTTTAATGGCAGTGTTTTTTGGAGTCTTCATAAAAACAAACCTCATTTAGCCAGAATACAGTCCCTAATTGAAGTAAATCTTGACGTGCCCAAAGTGATTAAAGATAAGTGAGTCTATAGTTTGACTTACCCTATTTGAAATTCTTCTCTGTCCACAAAGTATGTATAAATCTTTATGGAATGACCTATTAACTTCTGCTGCTGGGACCAAGCTTTGGGCTTTGTTTCAGCTATAAAATAAGGTCACTCTGCTTTTTGTAAAAACTGATGTAGCTGCTTTGGTAATTAAAATCTACAGGGTCCTGAAGAGATGATATATTTAAACCTCTAAAAAATAATGTGGAAGCTGTAAAATTACAAAAGGAGAAGGGATACTGGTCCCCTATTACCGCTCATCCAATTATATATTAGCAATGGGGTATTTACACCACCCTTAAAGAAATAATTTCAAAAAGTTTGCTTAAAACTTTAAATCCAAGTCCTGGGGGCAACCAGATGGCTCAGTCGGTTAAGTTTCTGGCTCTTGATTTCAGCTCAGGTCATGATCTCATGATTTTGTGAGTTTGAGCCCTGCATCGGGCTCTGTGCTGACAGTGTAGAGCCTGCTTGGGATTCTCTCCCTCTCCCTTTCTCTCTGTTCCTCCCCTGCTTGTGCGTGCTCTCTCTCTCTCTCTCTCTCAAAATAAATAAACTTAAAAACAAATTTAAATCCAAGTCCTGAACCATTTCTGGTCTGGCAGACCCGCTCCACTACAGCAGGGCCTCTCTAGAAAGGGCTACATTTCAGAAGGTATCATTCAAATCCCTAAATAAATTGACGGATGCCACCAGTCAAGAAGCCAAGACTCAAAGGGTACCGACCTGGCCCTTCATGTGGGTTTTTTATACCCTCAAAAGAGGCAGTACCTAGATGAGATCAAACAAATGCTTTACTCCTTGTGAGATTCCAGGATTTCCAGTGGCTAGGATTTTTTTCTTTTTAAGAAACTCTGAGTCAAAAACTTTAGTCAAAATCTTTCAGGTTTTTATAACAAGTGTAACAAAAGAACCTCGTCCAGCAAGATACTAGGCCTTGCTAAGCCTCATTGTAATCATTTATGAAACAGGCATAATCATAGTTTGTATTATGAATCATTAGATTGTTATTAAGTATTAGAAACAAGGATGCCTGTGAAGAGAGCCCTGAGCATAGCACTGGCACCTGGCAAGTACTCAATTAATATGTGGGTACTCAACCCTGAAAAAAGACTACAGAACAAGAAACCTACAGGCCAATATCTCTGATGAACATAGACACAAAACTCCTTTCAACACACACACTATTAGCAAATCAAATCTAACAATACATTAAGAAACCCATTCATCGTGATCGAGTGGGATTAATTCCAGGCATGGAGTTCAAGAGTGGTTCAATACTCACAAATCAATCAATTGATACATCACATTAACAAGAGGAAGGATAAAAAACCATATGAGCATTTCAATAGATACAGAAAATGCATTTGACAAAGTACAACATCCATCCATGATAAAAACCCGCAACAAAGTAGGTTTAGCAAGAACATACCTCAACATAATAAATGTAAATGTTAATAAATATATAAAAACTCCACTGCTAATATCATACTTAGTGGGGAAAAACTGAGAACTTTTCCTCTAAAAATGGGAACAAGACAAGAATATCCACTCTGACCACTTTTTTTTAAGTTTACTTATTTATTTATTTTAAAATATTTGTTATTTTTGAGAGAGAGAGAGAGAGGGAGAACAGGTGAGGGGCAGAGAAAGAGGGAGACATAGAATCCAAAGCAGGCTCCAGGCTCTGAGCTGTCAGCACAGAGCCCAATGCAGGGGTTGAACTCACATGCAGTGAGATCATGACGTTAAGCCAAAGTTGGATACTTAACCAACTGAGTCACCCAGGTGCCCCAAGTTTATTTATCTATTTTGGGGGGTTGGTAGTGGAGGAAGTGCAGAGAGAGGAGAGTGAGAATAATAAGCCAGGTTCCACACTCAGCATGGAGCCCAGCGCAGGGCCCAATCTCACAACCATGAGATCATGACCTGAGCCAAAATCAAGAGTCAGATGCTTAGCCGACTGAGACACCCAGGTGACCCCTACTCTCACCACTTTGATTCAACATAGCACTGGAAGTCTTAGACATAGCAACCAAACAATAAAATAGAGACAAGAAATCAGAGAAATAAGAAATAAGAGATAAGAAAATAAAATATTCAACATAGCACTGGAAGTCTTAGACATAGCAACCAGACAATAAAATAGAGACAAGAAATCAGAGAAATAAGAAATAAGAGATAAGAAAATAAAATAAGAGCCATCCAAATTGGTCAGGAAGAAGTAAAACTTTCCTTATTTGCCGATGACACGACACTATCTATAGAAAACCCTAAAGACTCCACCAGTACTACTAGAACTGATAAATGAAAATCTTAAAGTTACAGGATACAAAATTAACACACAGAAATCTGTTGCCTTTCTGTACACTAAGAAGGAAGTAGCAGAAAGAGAAATTAAGAAAACAATTTTATTCACAATTGCACCAAAAATAATAAAATGGATAGAAATAAACTTAACCAAGGATATCAAAGACATGTACTCCACAAAACTATAAAATATTGATAAAAGAAACTGAAGATTACATAAACAAATGGAAAGATATTCTCTGATCATGGGTTGGGAGAACCAATATTGTTAAAATGTCCATACTACTCAAAGCAATCTACAGATTTAATGCAGTCCCATGATGCCAACAACATTTTTTCACAGAACTAGAACAAATTATCCTAAAATTTCCATGCAACCACAGAAGACCTCGAACAGCCAAAGCAATCTTGAAAAATAAGAACAAAGCTGGAGGTACCATAACCCCAGATTTCAAGATATACCACAAAGCTATAGTAATCAAACCATAGGAGACTGGCACAAAAACAGACACAGAGATCAGTGGAACAGAATATAAAAGCCAGAGATAAACCCACAATTAAGTGGTCAATTAATCTTCAACAAAGGAAGCAAGAATATGCAGTGGGAAAAAGACAGTCTCTTCAGTAGATGGTCCTGGGAAAACTGGACAGCTACATGCAAAAGAAGGAAACTGGACCACTTTCTTACACCACACCCAATGGTAAACTCAAAATGGATTAGGGACCTAAATGTGAGACCTGAAACTATAAAATTCCTTGAAGAGAGCATAGGCAGTAACCTATTTGACATCAGCTGTAGCAACATTTTTCTAGATATATCTCCCTTGGCAAGGGAAACAAAAGCAAAATTAAACTACTGGGACTACACTGAAACAAAAAGCTTATGCACAGCAAAGGAAATCATCAAAAGAACAAAAAGATAACCTATTGAATGGGAGAAGGTATTTGCAAATGTTATATCCAATAGGTGGTTAATAACGAAAATATATTTAAAAACTTATACAACTCAACACCCCCCGCAAAAAAAAAGTCCTCCTAACTAATCCAATTTAAAAATGGGCAAAGGAACTGAATAGACATTTTCCCGAAGAAGACCTACAGGTGGCCAACAAGCACATGAAAACATACTCAATATCACTCATCATCAGGGAAATGCAAATCAAAACCCCGATGAGATATCACCTCACACCTGTCAGAATGGCTAAAATGAAAGATGCACGAAATAACCAGTGTTGGTGAGGATGTAGAGAAAAAGGAACCCTCATGCATTGCTGGTGGGAATGCGAATTGGTTTAGCCGCTGTGGAAGACAGTATGGATATTCCTCAAAAAAGTAAAACTAGAATTACCGTAAGATCCAGTAATTCCACTACTGGCTATTTACCCAAAGAAAATGAAAACACGAATTCAAAAAGACATGTGCGGCGTTATTTACAATAGCCAAGATATAGAAGCAACCCATGTCCATTATTAGATGACTAGATAAAGAAGATGGGGTAGACAATGGAATATCATTGACCATAACAAAGAATGAAATCATGACATTTGCAACAACCTGGATGGGCCTAGGGGGTGTTATGCTGAGTGAAATAAGTCAGTCGGAGAAAGAAAAATACCATACGATTTCACTGGAATGTGGAATTTAAGAAAGTAAACCAAGACAAGAGACAAATAAGAAACAGACTCCTTCATACGGAGAACAAACAGGTGGTTTCCAACGGGAGGTGGGGGGGGGTGGGTGAAACAGATAAAGGGGGTTAAAAGTGCACTTGATAAGCTGTGAGAAATGTATATACAACCGCTGAATCATTATATTGTGTGCCCGAAAGTAATATAACACTGTATGTTAATTATGCTTGAATTAAAGAAATATGAAGTCTTATAAGGAAAGTGGGCACGTAGTTTTAGTTCCATATTACGGATGGGGAAACTGAGATTCAGAGAGTTTAAGTGATGATGGCTTGAATTAGAAAATAAACAGCGAGGCCAAGATCCCAAATGAGTGGTTTCATGCTACAGTAGCCACTCCTAAGTGATATGGGCTAGTATCTTGTAAGCAGTTATTCTGCAAACCCCCAAAGGGCAGATTAGCTCTGTTGCAAAGCCTGCCTGGCTCTCCCTCCCTCTCCCCTCCTCCAGAACAGCCCTGCTCCTCGAGGTAGCACAGACCAAGCAGAGCGATAGTCTCTCAACCCTGTCTGACAGTTGCTCGCTCTTGAGTTATGTGAGGTGTCCCCAGCAAGCGATGAGGTCCATTTTAAGTAGAGTCTATATCCTGGCCCTCCTCCTCCCTCCCAGATGTCTCTTCCCCTTCCACTTTCCTTCTTTTTTCCATCCTTTCCCTCTCTTTCTCCTCCTCCTCTCCATCCTACCTCTCTTCCTTTTCCCCCTTCCTCCCACTCACCTCTTTTTCCCCTTCCCTCTCCCGTATCCCCGTCATCCGATATAATCACTACCATGCTCCCTCCTAGAAGGTCCCAGGGCCTTGAATGCAGCTAGACTTGAGTTTGCAAGCTGCTCTCATACTAGGTTGTGTGCAGCTAGAGCAAGTTAATTCATCTCTTTGTGACTACATTTCCTCCTTCTAGAACAGGACAGATGATGATAAGTACTGGTAAAACGGGATTGGTAATAACGCTGATAGGTACACTGTGCATGTCAATGCACGCCATTTTTCTCCTTGTCCAGTCGTACCGTCTGCACCCTCCTCTCCCTTCAAGCCCAGCCTTCAATCTCACGACTGTGTTTGTCTTTTCAGAATTCTGCCCACACGAACAGAGCATGCTGCTGCGCCAGCAACTGCCTTCTATCTGGTTCACACGGTAGTAATGTTTCTCACAACAAATTCACTGGTCTTCTGGCTGAGAGTTCAGTCCTTTGTGGGTTTGGTTTGGGTGCTTGAATTGACTTTGAGAGCAAAATTTGGGGCTATTGACAAGCTAGGGACAGATCTTCCAACTGATGATTCAGTGGAATAAGGTCTCTGAGGGCACGGCCAGCCTTTCTTCCCCAGGCATCACAGCAGTGTCAACACATAGTCATTTTGAATCAACTTCATTTAGTGGCTGTATGTGCTGGGGCAAGTCATTTAATACTATTGAGTCAGTTAACTCCTCTATAAAGTCTACCTGCCTCCTAGGGTTAATGATGAATATGTAATTCACTATATAAACGTAAACTATTATTATTTTAAATGTTACATGAAAACTGAGGATGCCTTATCATCTGCTCCATTCTGTCAGTGTGAGAACAAACCAAACTTGGAAGGGACTTTGAAAAATTCAGAAAATCACATTTGGAACGGTACGTGAGAAACAGCATTCGAAGCTTAAGATTTTTTGATACATTGACATATTTTTACATTATGAGTGTATTAAGTATATTATTACATGCTTATGTTTATTACAGTGAGTCTCTGTTATAACCCAGACGGCAGAATTTTTTAAAGCAACGAAACACAGTTTTACGTTAGTTAGCATATGCGTAGCTTCTGATGCGATCTAAACATTGCGTTTTCCTTGAGCTTTATTGCTCTTCTATTTATTTACCCTGCCTCAATCATTAGAAATTATTTTCTGAGGCATAAATGGTAACTATAGGAGCCCCAAGTGACCCTTCTTCGCTTTGCTCTAAACTAGATTATACAGCGGAAAAGCAAAAGGTACTGAATACCAATGCTTTGGGTTTCAAATTTTATCACTCTCTCTGGTCACTGAACCTACCAGTGATAAATTATATTTTATTACTTTCTAGAAAAACAAATTAAGTGATGGGCAATTCACAGTCCACATACAAAACAGCTCTCTGAGAAGTAAAATTTAGCTGGACAGACTCCCATTTTTTTCTGGGGGTGGTTAGGAGAGGTAGGAGGAAGAGGATATTTGTTCTTTTAAAGCAGCTGAAATACCTGACTTGCCGGTCTGTCCCGTCCCCCCAGCCAGCTAGTTCGATCCTGTGGTGCTGATCTAATAGTGAACAATGGGAGGCCTCCGTTGGCCTGTTCTCGCACAACCCCTCCCTCTTTCCCGCAAGAGCAGAGGTCAATGAGGAGAGCTTGGAATGGCCTGCGGTGGAGTCCACAGGCCGACTTGGATACCGTGCTGCATTCCCACTCTTGTTTATCTCTCCTGGATGGGACACCATTTCACAGCCATTTTCAGTCTTTGCTCCTTCCTTCTGTTAGTTGTTTTTGTTTCCATTCCAACCCAAGTTCATCCAACACAAGTTTCGGCTTCTTTCATGCTTTGCCTTATTTATTCCCTCCTGCTTTGCGTCCTCATTTTGCTAACCCACTCCGTAGATCTTTTTTAGACCTTCTTTCTCCAATTCCCCACCTTCTTTCTCTTCCCTTCCTGATGGATGGGGCTTACAGCATCTCAGGAGGGTCAAGAACTGTTTCCTAAAGGACACAGCACACGAGCTGTGATTTGGTCTTAAGTGGCCCAGGGGATAATTATCACCAGTACACAGACACCAGCATTAAATAACGCTGAATCACATAGCGAGGGAGTTATTCCCTTTCCAATTCTCTCTTGGCCCTGCTGATTACTTCAAGAGAAGAGTTTCTATTTAGTTCTTGTAGGTCTATCAGTCGCTAATATCCCTTGTGGAGAGAGAGAGCAGGCCTCAGCAGAGAGCCTTTGGTATGCAAGTATCTAGCTAGCTACAGTTTGACAGTGTTACTTTGGCTTTTATTACATAAATACTTGTTTTTATTTTTAGCTGCTATTTATGGCAAGTGATAGTGGTTTTGTTTTTATGGTCATAATATAAAGTTTCTTCTTTAAAAAACTATATGTAAGTTCAAAGTACACATCAGTTTATTTCCTTATTTAATTTTTTAATGTTTATTTATTTAATGTTTTATTTATTTCTGAGGCAGACAGACAGAGTGAACAGGGGAGGGCCAGAGAGAGAGGGAGACACAGAATACGAAACAGGCTCCAGGCTCTGAGCTGGCTGTCAGCACAGAGCCCGAAGCAGGGCTCAAACCCACAAACCATGGGATCATGACCTGAGCCGAAGTTGGTTGCTCTGCCGACTGAGCCACCCAGGTGCCCCAATGTTTATTTATTTTTGAGAGAGAGAACATGACAGCATGAGCAGGGAAAGGGCAGAGAGAGAGGGAGAACAGAATCTGAAGCAGGTTCCAGGCTCTGAGTTGTCAGTGCAGAGCCCAATGTGGAGCTCGAACTCACTATCTGTGAGATAACCTGAGCCCAAGTCAGACACCCAACCGACTGAGCCACCCAGGTGCCCCCGAAGTACACATCAGTTTAAAAAGAAAACATTAAGTTAAGTAAATATAAATGAGTGGTAAAACGGTTGAAATGGTGGCATGGGAATAACCAAACTTTGGGAAATACCAGTGTAGAATTACCCCATCAACTTTTGTTATTTTATTACTGCTTTAGTTTTTTTTAGGGTTTTGTTTTTGTTTGTTTTTAGTTTTTCTAGTTTTAGTTTTCATTTTCAAAGCCTTTGTTAACTGCATCTAAGCCTAGACACAAGTCAACCTATTTCCAAATTTCTCCAACTGAAATTACAAACATTATTTCATAGTCTCTTTTAATTGCCCTTGGTCATAGGGTTTTCATAAGCCTCTCCTCAAAGAGACACTGAAAATCACTGCCATTCCCATTGGCAGTCTGGGACAACTATTGTGTGGAGTGGTCTGGTTCAATTAATCTATTCGGCGGGCTAAAATCTACCCCAATTTTTAAAGCCCATTTCCCCCCCCCACTCTGTCACAAGGAGGCAGATAGACCACGGGATTTCGAGACTTTGACGTTTATTAGGGGCACCTGGGTGGCTTCGCTGGTTAAGCATCTGATTCTTGGTTTCAGCTCAGGACACAATCTCACGGTTTGTGAGTTCAAGTCCCATACTGGGCTCTGTGCTGACAGTGTGGAGCCTGTTTGGGAACCTCTCTCTCTGCCCCTTCCCTTCTCTCTCTCTCTCTCTCTCTCTCTCTCTCTCTCTCTCTCTCCCTCAAAATAAATGAACTTACAAAAAAAAGACTTTGACATTTATTAATTAGGAATTATTCAAGGTGATCTCATTAATCCCAAGCAATGGAATCTTTACAAACTTTTCTTCAAAGGGAAAAGTACCGTACAATTGTGTCTCATGCTGTTTTCTCTGAAAACCACATAGTCCCACTCACAGAAAGGGAAAACTGCATCTTAGGGAAATACATTTCGTCAACTTCTCTTTTCACCCGGCATGGCACTTGCTAAGATTTCTTGGTTTGTTCTTGGGGCCCCAGTGGGCACATCATCTACAGTAAAAGCCTTTGGCTCTTCCCCAAGCCTGTGTTCTGTGGGCTTCCATCACTGGGGCTGCGTGGGGAGGACCTGTGGATCTCTGTTCCAGCCTGCTGCCCACGGGGTGGAGCAAACACTTAGAATACACTGGAGCAGGTGTCTATCCCAGCAGCTTCTCCACGGTCTTTCCTTCTCATTTCAGACACAGAGCCCCTGCCATCCATATCTACCCCTTCCTTTCCTTTAGAAAAATTCAAGCCTTGCCCTCCAAGTTCCAAAGTGGGTAGGGAAGTAGGTATACTAAACAAACAATCCTAATCTACCCAATTCTTGTAAAAGGAGGGGGGTCAGGTGTAGGGCAGGGAGCGATTGAGAAGTAATCAATGCTTGAGATCCACTGTCCTGCGCCTGCTCTATACCCGATCCCTCCCGTACCGTTCTCCTCCACCCTAGCATCCCAGAGGCTCTGCACCCCTGGTAATTGTTATTGGGACGCACGGGGCCAGCTCCTGTCTCAGGCCCCTTTGCCATCTCTGAGTCTCTGTGATGCTCTTTACCTTGGGAAGGCTTGAGATTGGTGTCCTTTCTCATCAAGTCTTTCTGCACGTGACCTTGCTCTACACAGATAGCCCATTAAGGGGCCGTTCTGCTTTGTAGTTTTCTGGGCACTGCTTCCTGTGCTTTTTCTTGGAAGACCGAGCCTCGTGACTGGCAAGGGGCCACCTATGGGTTTTCTCAGAAGCTCTAGAGCTGAGGACAAGCTTCTGCCTTCCTGACCGTTCAGTTGACTGTTCCCGTTGATCCGGGTGGCCCCTTACCTCCTGTCCCTGGTCTTAGCAGCTGGAGGGAAATAGGAGCCTATTTTTGGATTGGAAGTCTGGGTTGAAATATTCTGATCAAGGCAGCCTCAATAAGTGCCTGCTCTGCACTTTCTTCTTGACCATTTTTCATCACAGGGTCTCCACGTTCAATAAGTATGCTTTTTTATCTTTCTCATTTGGCTCAGTGTTGATATAGCATTTCTGCCTGTGTAGTACTTCCTTTGATAACACTCCCAAACACCTGCTCGAGTGTTCTCAGACATTTAGCCACTCTCGCCGAAGTATCCCATGACTTAGGATGCATGCAAGACCTCAGTGGTCAAGGCTTTAGGCTCTCCATTAACCTCCTTCAGTCTCTCGTAAATGCTGCTGAAGTGCTTCGCCCAACGCATGACACCTCGTAAGCAATCAGGTCAGTAAATGGGACCCGTTATGATTGTGTTTGATGCTGTTGTTATTTTGCTCCTGGCACCCGCCATTTTTTGCAGGATTGAAGTGGATTTCCAGAGCCAGGGCTTAGATGTTTGTTCCCCTAGTGCTGGGTAATACTCCTGAGGCACATTCCAGCTTTGGGCCCTGACCCTCTAAGACTTCCACTGGGCACTTATATGTATAGGGAGGGTGGCCTGCTTCGGTTTAAAGCCATTGGGTGACCTTTTATCTAAGGTCTGGTCCTGTCTGACATTCGCTACTGCCTGTCTTGATGTAGAAAGAGGTTCCATCTCTACAGAAGTTCAGTATTCAGTGTAGAGAGGACAGGGCTCAAAGACTGCCGAAAACTTCTCTCTCCAGTGAATGCAAAATAATTAAGCTCTAGGAATGCAGCATTTGCTTTCTGTTCCTTTCTGAAAAACTTGCCAAGTGCTTTATCCCCTTCCAGGGTCCTTAAAGAAGCTTGTCCAGTGTTTTTAATTTTAGATTCTTCACTCTTCACTGCCATTCACTGAATATCCACACCTACGTCTCTGCATTAGCCTCCTACAATATCACTGCCATTTGCAAATACCAATTGACGATAACTCTGAGAGGCCCTTCATACATATGTGTAACAGCATTAGGACTCGCAAGAATCCTCCAGGGAGCCCTAGAATGTAACAGTATTCAGACTTCACCAACCTGTGTGGCCTCCTGGGTGTTGATACCGGAATCGCAATGGTGCTGAGCACACTCTTCCTGCCTTTACTCCTCCTGCCTCATTTGCCATTAGTCCCATCTTTATTGGGCTCCCCTCGCTAACTGTTTGCACGAATTCCTGCGAGTGTCTATACATGTCTCTGGCTTGCTAACGGAGCTGGCCCTGAGAAACTGCACATCTTGCTAATGTGTGCTTGGATCTCTCTCCTTTGCCCTTTCCCTCAAGGTTCCAGGTATCATGACCACCGTCATTGTCTCCTCCTCATCTCCTCATGCGTCATTGTCAGGATTCGAAGACAAGGTTCTTTTTGGAAGCACAAAGAAGATTCCCTCAGCCACCTTTGCAGGGTCACGGTCAGTTAAGAATGTCCAAAGCTGCCTGAGCCCCAAAGTGTTACAGCTCTTTGATTGAGCTGCTCTTTCAACACACACACACACACACACACACACACACACACACACACACACACACACTGAGGTTCCATCACGAAGCAAAAATGACTAGATTGGGATGGGTCAATGCCCATCTGCCTACTGTAAAACCTCAGTGTAATTCAAACGATCTCATTAGAAAACAACTAAATGACTATGGAGAATTAAAGTACAGTTCTATATACACGCAAAAAGTCTGTTGCTCATCACCTATAAGCTCAGGTTTGGCATGCCTAAAAAATAGCTTAATGGAGAAGATGCACTTTGCCAATATAAATGTAACACACACAGAAATTCCCCTGTAGACCTCTAACCCAGTTCCCGATGTTCCTTAAATTGATACATCCCATAATTTTGCAGAGAGAAGTTACATAAATTCAGTGGCAGCTTCTCTGCAACTAAATATCTTTTTTTTTTAATATTTTTTATTTATTTCTAGGAGAGAGAGAGAGACATCGTGAGCAGGGGAGGGTCAGAGAGAAAGGGAGTCACAGACTGAAATAGGCTCCAGGCTCTGAGCCGGCAGTCAGCACAGAGCCAGACGCGGGGCTCGAACCCACGAACCACGAGATCATGACCTAAGCGAAAGTCGGACGCTTAACCGACTAAGCCACCCAGGCGCCCCTGCAACTAAATATCTTTTAAAAATAGCAAAGAAGATGGGGCGCCTGGGTGGCTTAGTCAGTTAGGCATCCGACTTTCGCTCAGGTCATGATCTCACGTTTCGTGGGTTCAAGCCCTGCGTTGGGCTCTGTGCTGACTTCCGGCTCAGAGCCTGGAGCCTGTTTCAGAGTCCGTGACTCTCTCTCTCTCTGATCCTCCCCTGCACACGCTCTCTCTCTCTCTCTTCTAGAAATAAATAAAACATAAAAAAATTTTTAAGAAAATAGCAAAGAAGAGGATGCCTAGGTGGCTCAGTGGGTTTAAGCCTCCTACATTGGCTCAGGTCATGATCTCACAGTCTGTGAGTTTGAGCCCCATGTCCAGCTCTGTGCTAACAGCTCAGAGCCTGGAGCCTGCTTCTGATTCTGTGTCTCCCTTTCTCTCTCTCTCTCTGCCCCTCCCCTGCTCATATTCTGTCTCTCTCTCTCAAAAATAAATAAACATTAAAAATTTTTAAAAATGAAATAAAAATAGCAAAGTAGTACCTTACACTGAAAATCCAGTTTCACCAGAAATCAAATAGATTTCACCTGCTTTTCCAAGTTTTTGCTTTCTTTTCTTCTGGGACTGAACCCCAGCTGGGAGAAGAAAAAACAGGGACCCCTGGGGATGGAGTTCCTCAAAGCCACCAAGTGAACGTTGTGTCAAACAGGCCTCATGTTGCACTTCCATGTCCGTTCTTTCCATTTCTGAAGCCTCAGACAGTACGTCACATACTTGCCTACATTAAGGTCCCTGAGTAGTAAGGTGTGAGTTACTCATTACTGAAGACTGGGAGGAAACAGATAGACAGAATATAGAATATGGATGCCAATCCTGGTTGTTGACTGGCTGTCAACTGTCACTTGAGGTTGTCAGCCAAGATGGGTACACAGTGATGGGCCAGGTACTGCAGTCCTGTATCACCAGCAGGGATTTGGTCCAAACCCCAGCACAGTCCTCGGGTGAGGTCTACCTTTTGCCTTTAAAAAAATTTTTTAAATGTTTATTTATTTTTGAGATAGAGTGTGAGAGGAGAGAGAGAGGGAGACACAGAATCCAAAGCAGGCTCCAGGCTCTGAGCTCTCAGCACAGAGCCTGATGCGGGGCTTGAACTCATGGGCCACGAGTTCATGACCTGAATGGAAGTTGGAGGCTAAATGGACTAGCCACCCAGTTGCTCCCCCACCTTTTGCCTTCGTTTTCAGGAACTAAAGTTTGCTGTACAAAACTGCAATATTTATGTAATCAAAAGTATCAATCTTTTCCTTGATAACTTCTGGGTTTTGTGTTATATTTTGAAAAGTCTTGCCCATTCTAGGATTATAAAAATATGCATCCATGTGTTCTAGAATGTGATTTCATGTTTTACATGTAAATCTTTGATCCATCTGGGACTTATTTTGGTAGAAGTAAGATAAGGATCCAGTTTTAGTTGTCTTTTTCTCCCCAAATGGCAAATCAGTAAATCCAATTACCACTTATTGAATAATCTACCTTGTAAAAGGAGAGCTTCAAAAAGCAATTTCTCCATGTACATCTTAAATATGATTCCATTTATACAAGTTCTATATATGCACTTAGAAAAGTCCTGTTGAAAACGTAATGCCAGAAATATGTGGGGGATTGTGGACATTTATTTAAATCCCAGCCCCAGGTCTGTGTCTACCTATAAAAATGGAGACAACAGTATTTACCTTGAAGTGTTCTTGTGAAGATTTTTTAAAGTATAGAGAATGTAGATGTATCTACCTCAATAAATATGAGTTTCTTTCTGTTCGATCTTCTGTAATAAAGCCACATGGGTCATGGGGATAAAAATCCTACTTGGGCATAACACCAGATCTCTATTTTTACTTCCTGAGTGTATAGAATTAGCACAGGGCACCATGCCTCTTTTTACAGTAACACATTGTTTTCCTCTGGGGTCAGCATCTAAAGAGGCACCCTATTTAATCTTCTTGAGGTACCAAACTTCCCCTTTTCCGTTCCACAGCTATTTCAGCAAGGCATGCTGCTAGGGACAGATGGTATCGTGCAGATCAGAGTTTGGATTACAGTTCTGCCCTTCACCCAAATATGTGGCCATTCTTGATAAATAATTTAAAGATGGCGGGGATAATATCCCCTATGTCATACGGTCTTGATAGGATAAATAAGAATCTTCCTGGAGAGCAAACTCCATGAGTGCGAGAACTCCATCTTGTTAATCATAGTATCTCCAGTCCTAGAATAATGCCTGGGATGCAAGTGGCACTTGCTATATCAGTACTGAAGGAAGGAAGGAAGGAAGGAAGGAAGGAAGGAAGGAAGGAAGGAAGGAAGGAAGGAAGAAGGAACAAAGGAAGGAAGGGAGGGAGGGAAGGAGGGAGGGGGTGGGAGGGAGGGAGGAAAGAAGGATGGAAGAAGGAAGAAAAAGAGTTGAAGCATTTTGCAAGGTGTCCTAGTAAGTGAGCCGGAATGATTAACTATAGGCATAGGTCAGAGGTAACAGAGACGTGGCCCTGCCTCCAAGAGTTATAACGTAGATCTGAAAAACAAGGTGTGTAACCCTTACCTATGATGTGTTATGAAATGTGTAGTATAATACAAGCACAAAATGCCTTGAAGACAATTGGGAATTCTCCCAATGCAGAATTAGGGAAACACTTCATAGGAGACGGTTATATTTAAGCTGGCCGCCCTTAAATCCTAAGAATAGATTTTCTTAGGGCAGATTTACCAGGTTGGGCAAAAAAGACACAATTGGGAAATGATCTGGTATCTTCCAGGACCAGAGTGTGGAATGTGCGATGAGGGCGCAAGTCCCGTAGGAGAAAGAATAACTGGAAGATAAAGCACCACGGCCAGAAACGTTCTGCTGTGGTGTTCGAGACAACACACAAACGTGTGTGCACGTGCGCACGAGCGCATGCAGGAGGGAGAGGTGCAGAGAGAAAGTGAGAGAGAGAGAGAATCCCAAGCAGGCTCCACGCTCAGAGCAGAGCTTGACATGGGGCTCAAGCACACGAACCGACCTGAGCTGAAATCAACAATCAGATACTTAACCAGCTGAGCCACACAGGAGCGCCCCCCTTATTTCTAATTCTCTTCTACAACAGTAAGAAACTCAGCTCCCATTATTTTTAGTGTTTTTATTTATCGGATCAATTCCTCTGTGTGTTGGCTGCTCTGTTCCCTGAATAGAGTCCTTCTCATCTTGCATGGGCTCTGACTCCCCCCACCAGACCATCCATCTGAATAAATGTCTCCATGCTTTGTCCCATATAGTGGCTTTAGGACTGGATTGTTCAGGATGAAATAGGGAAGAGGAAGAGGAAAGGAAGGGAGGAGAGGGAGAAGACCCTTGTGTTCTTTGCTTATTGCACATGCATCAGTGGGGCTCACCTTTGCAGCTGAGGTCCTAGTACCTTGCAGCACCATAGTGGGACCTAGCCTAACCCAGGCAGCCCAAGCATGGCTTTTGTTCTTGTTTTTTAGAACATCTGTCCAAGTGATCTGTTTTATGTATTTATTTTTTTAATATATTTTATTTATTTCTAGGAGAGAGAGAGAGACAGCGTGAGCAGGGGAGGGTCAGAGAGAGAGAGGGAGACACAGACTCTGAAATAGGCTCCAGGCTCTAAGCTGGCAGTCAGCACAGAGCCCGACGCAGGGCTTGAACCCACAAACTGCAAGATCATGACCTATGTGAAAGTTGGACTCTTAACCGACTAAGCCACCCAGGTGCCCCACCAAGTGATCTGTTTTAAACGGGACTCTACCTTAAAGTGATAGATTTAATTATCAATGCACTGCCCATTGGTTAAAACAGAATATGAACACTCTGACTGCCAAAATCTACCATTACCTACAGGTTGGATCCCATTCCATTCAACTGCCTAAACTGTACCTAAAGCATTCTGGGGAAAATAAGGAAGTGCTTCCCAGGGCATCACTGATGTCCAGAAGTTCACAATCTCACTGGGGAATTTAAGTGCAGAGACTTAAAGCAGATAAGAAAAACAAATAAAAACTAAGCCATTCAACACAATATTGGCCCAAGCTGGTGCCAGATCACTGCTTCCCATGGATCCAGGCGAATGGAGACATAATTTCTTTTTTTTTTTTTTTTAATGTTTTATTTATTTCTGAGAGAGAGAGAGACAGTGTGAGCAGGGGAAGGTCAGAGAGAGAGGGAGACACAGAATCCGAAGCAGGCTCCAGGCTCTGAGCTGTCAGCCACAAACCGTGAGATCCTGACCTGAGCAGAAGTCGGACGCATAACTGACTGAGTCACGCAGGTGCCCCAAGAGACATGATTTCTGCAAGCCTGTCTTACCCGGGGCAGGGCCCTGACGGAGTTGGCTACCCCAGTTGGGCAGTTTGAAGACGTAGTAAAAGGGAGACAGCCTGTAAGGGCAAGGGTTCTTTCAAAGGGCATTTTATCATAACTGCTTCTTCCCACCAATTGAATAAAAATTACTGCCGTCCCATATTATGTGCGGAACCATCTGCAGATCCTAATGGGTCATTGTCTCATTCCCAAATAGAGCAGGGTATATGATCCCAAGGCCTGCAGCCTTCAGACTCCAAATGACAGCATCTCCTAGAAAAATGAGCCTCAGGATGCTGGCAGCCTCCCCTTTCACTTTCTTACATACGTCAAATTCCTTTCTAGAATGGATACATAGGCAAAAGAGCAAATATCACTCAAAGTCTGGCAGCTTTCAGAACAAATGCTTCCAGAAGTTTCTTTCTACGTGTTTGTATAAACTCCGCAAGTTATCTAATCAATGGCTGTGTGTCAGTTTTCTTATCTGTAAAATAAAAAAAAAATAATATTGTATACGTCATGGAGTGATCGAGGGCAAAACTTGAGTTAAGAATAGCAATGGGTGCGGGCGCCTGGATGACTCTGTCGGTTAAGGTTAAGCGTCTGACTTTAGCTCAGGTCATGATCTCACTGCTCATGAATTCAATCCCTGCTCCAGGCTCTGTGCTGACAGCTCAGAGCCTGGAGCCTGCTTCAGATTCTGTCTCCCTCTCTCCGCCCCTCCCCCTACTTGCACTCTGTGTGCCTCTCTCTCAAATACATAATAAAAATTTAAAAATTTAGGAAAAAAGAATAGCAATGGTGCATTGCCAGATCTCTAAGACTGATATCTATTTATATCTGGTTCAGCTCTATACTTTTATAAAATGGGGAGGAAGTATTCACATTTCTTTGTGGCTTGCTTTTTCATTTAATGATAGAGCACGAACTTTCTTCATGGAACAGTTTTATTTTTTTTTAATGTTTTTATTTATTTCTAGGAGAGAGAGAGACAGTATGAGCAGGGGAGGGTCAGAGAGAGAGGGAGTCACAGACTGAAACAGGCTCCAGGCTCTGAGCTGGCAGTCAGCACAGAGCCCGACGCGGGGCCTGAACCCACGAACCGCAAGATTATGACCTAAGCGAAAGTCAGACGCTTAACCGACTAAGCCACCCAGGCGCCCCCTCATGTGACAGTTTTAAAAGTGCAAAGAGGGGCACCTGGGTGGCTCAGTCAGTTAAGCGTCTGACTTCGGCTCAGGTCATGATATCATGGTTTGTGAGTTTGAGCCCCGCATCGGGCTCTATGCTGACAGCTCAGAGCTTGGAGGCTGCTTCTGAGTCTGTGTCTCCCTCTCCCTCTGCCCCTCCCCTGCTCATGCTCTGTCTTTCTCTCCTTCAAAAATAAATAAACATTAAAAAATTAAAAAATAATAATAAAATTGTAAAGAGACTGTTAGATTCTTCAAGTGACTTTTTCAAAAGTGAAAAACAGGATAGGAATGGGTCCTGGTCCCGCAAGAGTATTAATTCAAGGTGATGAGCTAAGGTTTAGGGTGAGCCTGGAATTGAATACTTCTCAGAACCAGAAGTTTGGAAATGCTGCTTGTATATAATCTCATAGTCTGCTGAGCACAACCTTGAAGCTTCTCTAGCTCTATAATTTTCATGATGTCGTTGTTGCTGTTTAAGCGATAAAATCATGTTTCCCCAACAAAACCTATAAAATTCTCCCCAGCAGGTGAGCCAATTTTAAAACAATCACCAAGCACAAATTTAGTTTGTAAGTTCAAATGGATATTGTTTGCTTGTTACCAAGCTTATCAATAAGGTCATTAAGGCTGTCTGAGAAAAGCTGGAACTCTAAGGAGATGGACGATAATCACAGTCTGATGTCAACAGCAGGTTGCATGAAATGAGATAAAATGTTTGTGAGGCCCTATAGCTCCCATGCTGCAGAATGAAGTATTTCAATCACTGTTCCAACACCTTATTTTGAAGAAATTCTTAGTTTCAAGAAAAAGAAGGCCTGGAAGGATTGCACACTGCTTGGACTTTTAATATTAAAAATAACAAATAAAATAAATTAAGTAAAAAAAGTTTTTTTAATGATAAATAAATAAGCAAATAAATAAATAAAATATCCTGATAGAAGGATGAAAATATCTCACCAAAGTGTCTGAAATAGTTAAATGTATTACCAACAAGATACAGTTCTTCTTAATTCGACTGATTGCCAAGTTGTTCTCCAATTAATAAAAATGGAAATGGTCAATTAGCTTAGCTGCTGTTCTTTATTGGTTTGTATTATTCTCATAGCTCGTAATCCCTGCGTTGTGCTGACTGTGTCGTTCTATTTTATTCCATTAGCGGATGTAAAGATTTACTGATTATCTCTAATAATTAAATTATGCATTTCAACTTATGAATCAGCCGTGGGAATATCTTAGGGGATGAGCGGTTCTGGCAGTGGGAACAGCAGTCGGAAGCTGGAGGCTGGAAGGGAGAAGGGGTCCCTTCCGTCTGGGATGATGCGCTCTTGATGTGCTTGAGTCACTTCCTCCTTTTCCCGCTCTAGCATCCCTGGCTCCTATCTCAAGTGCAATTGGGAAGAATAAGGCAAATACTCCTGTGCAACTGGAAAGAAAAAAGGAAAGGTGGAGAGGAAAGCAAAGATCGGGGGCTGGTCACTGACAGCATTTTGTGACTCTCAGGGATCTGAGCCAACTCCTTCCTGGTCTTCCTGCTTCGAGTGACCGTTATTTACTCCAGGTCTTTTGAGTCTGGTGTCTGTCACTCACCCAGAGAATTCCGACAGCTACAGCCCACTGGAATTGTCAGTAACGTTGAGACACCAGGACTCCGTGCAGAACTCTTCCATCACTAGAAATGGAGTTATATGGACCTGGCAGACCTCAGTTCCACCCCAGGGAAGAAACTTACTCATTACAAATGTTTCAGTGACCCTCTCCCCCGACCCCTACTCTGGCTCCCATGCCTCCCCTCCAGTCATGTGCTGGTAAACGGGATTCTGGGGCCAGGCAGGGTGGTAGGGTGGAGATGCTGCTTTCTAACGCTTGGCAATTTCTGTCCTATGAAATCTGCCACCATGGCAAGTTTAAGTACCTGCATTTTGATAACAAGCTAGAAAAAATTCCTGAATATGAGAGTGGGTTGGGGCAGCCTTCAGCACACCACTGCTTCCCTCTCTTTTTCTTTTTTTTCTTCCTTAAATAGTTTATTGTCAAGTTGGTTTACATATAACACCCAGTGCTCATCCCCACAATGCTTCTCTCTCTTTCTTCACACACTGTCTCTCCACCCTCCTTGTTTATCCCAATCACCCTCCTTCTCTGCCATGTATTACCCACAGTTTCGCCTTGGATTTCCTACCAACCTCTGAAAATCACCAGCATTTCAATCCATCCAATACTACCAGTGCAAGTTTACTGGAAAGAACAGAGGCTTTTTGGAGTCAGACTTAGATTCGGTCAGTTGTGACCTTGAGTAAGTTACTTAATGCATTTAACCCCTGTTTCCTAATCTATAAGGTGAGTAAACACACACACACACACACACACACACACACACACACACACACACACAGTGCCTCCCTCATAAGGAATAGCACGAGGACTCTATGACACAATGGAGCTAAGAAAGGCTAAGTTAAAGCTTTTGTCTTTCCCACTGCCTTCAGAGAGAGTGACGTCCCCCAAGCTGTGTGTGCTCCTCGTGTTAGTGCTCATCACTTGGCATGACAGATGCCTCCCCCATCACTCAGAGAGCTCCTTGAGCACAGGACACCTGTCTTGGTCATCTTCCTACCCCAGATCCTAGCCTGGTGTCTGGAACAGGGTAGGTGCCCAATACGGATCAAATGAATGCTATCTTCCTTACCCACTTCTGTTGGGTCACAAGAAGGGCTGGACAAGAAAATGGGAGGAACAGGTTTGAGGCGCGGGAGGCTCACTGGGCTGGATGTGGGCCACCAGTGCACCAATTTGGGCAAGAGTGGGAAGAATTGCTATAAGAGCCGAATCATTAGCATAAGGATCACTGAGCTCTTGTGCTGGCCCAGCTCATTAGTTTACTCGGTACACAGAGCTGAACAGAGCCCAGGGGAAAGATAATTCACTCCAAAACATTCACTCCTTCTTCCTCTCTTGCTTATCTTGGTTGCTGGTGCTCATGCCATATCTTCGAGTTTCTTTCACTGAATGCCTTTTTGGTTTAAATCCTGAAGTTATTTTTTCCTTCCTGTCCTGGAGATATATGAACCAGCGCCAATAAAATAAGAGCTCTCTTTTTCCTTCACAGCTCGGAAAGCTTTACATAAGTGTTTCTTCACTTCTATTTTATGGCCAGGACCAGATGCGGAAGTGCTAAAATATTTTGATAAGAGCTGTCCTGGCGGTACTTCTTGTTTTTACAGCTATCCAGAGGGAGAGAAATAGCTAGGAAGTCAGCCCACAGAGAGCAGGAGCTATGAAATCTCTCTGCTGACCGAGATTCTCAATTAGTTTCAAAAATCAGTTGGACGAGGAGAGAAGGAAAATGTGGAGGCCACATCACTGTCCAAATGAAAACCAGGCCATCATAACTTCCAACGTTTATGGGGATAGGTTCCTTTGATGTTTATAAAATGTTTCTATATACAAACTGGTATTCTGAGACCTCGTGTGTTAAACCCACACTCCCCGAGCCCATAGTATATGGAAAGTAGGGACTATTGGTATCCTCAAGGGAACGTTGAAACTAAGTCCCAGAGAGGTTGATGCCAGAATCTAACCACTATGCTTGAGTGCTTCGCATCTGTCCTGCAGGGAAGGGGTCAGAGTTACAGGGAGGTCAAGGGAGCTGCAGAGGGTCACACAAAGCCACAGCACTGGGCTTCAGTTGTTTCTTTCCCCACTCTGCTACTGAGCATTATCTCACTCTGAGCCACGCGTGTGCCTCATATTCCTTTCCATCTGATAACCTTTCCTTCATTCTGCCCATTCTTTTGTTTCGCTCCATTCCACCTCATTCCAGGCTGGAAAGTCTGGCTTCAAAGCCCCATCCTAAATCATTTGGCTGCAGCTGCCTTATTTGGCCTTTGGACATACCTCTCTGTCCTTCAGGATACATTCATACCTAGGCTTGCCTGAACAGAGATGCTGTGCATATCATTGTTTTCTACTCTTTCAGTCGGTCATGTGAATTTAGACAGTGTGGGCTGGGACTCCAGGAAGAGGCTTTGGAGAGAGACATTTCTAAGGGACACAGCTGAGATAAAATTAAAATTCAGGTTTTTCTGAGTCCCCATCTAGGTGTCTATTTATTTATCAGTTTGTTCGTTCATCAGCTTGATGTTGCCTGCTACCTGCTTGAGAAATAGCAGCAAAAACTAAACAATTTGGCTACCTCAAGGATTGGTTCAAAATGATGAAATAAACTATTTATCGAAGAGGCCATGAAATATGCCCTCAACTAGAGAAAACATGCCATTTTCCAAAGGGAGAGAGGAATTCAGCCTGACAGAAGGGAGGATAACTAATATGGGAATAGTAATAAAAGGAAAATACGAAATCCAATTTCCTTTGGTTAGATGTATTAGATTTTAATCATCTACACCAAGTGGCTGAAACCCATTTAAAGCCAGATCAGCTAAATGCTACCATGTATTTGCTTAGGTAACTATCTTCATTTGCCAGTAGACTAAAAGCCTTTCATATATGAAACTGAAGGTTACTCATCTTGGTCTCAACCCAAAAGCCTGGCTCATAGCAGGTGCTCAATAAATGTTTACTGAACTGAATTAAAAAGAAAACACCCACTACTTACCAATTCCACACTCACCCCAGGAGAGAAAAGAATGAATGTGATGCTATGCTCTATTAAGTGCAGAAATGAAAATACATGCCATCTCAAGGTTGGTAATTTAAGGATATGAGGACTCTGAAATAAAGCCTCTCCACGAAGCAGAACTGCTTGCCAAGCGCTTTCTATAGCAAGGTTTACTATAACAATACCACAGAATAGCCCAGAGCTGTTCTATTTTAATTCCAACGTGTCCAAAATCAGAGAACAAAAAAAATTCTACGAAAAACACAAATAGTCATTCATTATATTTGATCTCAATTTAAAGTTCATGTTTTGACCTACTTATACATGATGGAGAAGAATTTGGGAATTAGAAGCAGGCTTATTAATTTTTCTAGAGTCAGAGGGCTCTTTTGGCGGGGGGAGGGCTGGGCAATATATAATATCTCTGTCCATTCTGCTGACATAGCCAATTGTGTAAGACACACAGGGGTCAGACAGACGTAAATCAAAAATACTATCTTTCTGACTCTTAAAGAAGGAGTTCAAAGCAGGTGGTTTAAGTCCATTAGCAAGTGTGCTTGCTAGTCCTCTGCCCCAGGTTAAGCTTCCTCACACCCGCCTTTGGCAGCCTTTCTCAGAGCTGAACACCCTCAAACGTGTGTTAGAGGGAAGCTGTTAAAACATTACAGCGCTGCAGATGTAGGATCTCTAGGATCTACATGTAGATCTAAGGCAAGAGTGAAGTGAGCTGGTATAAGCATGCCCAGTTTGGACTTCCAGGCAGAAAGTCGCTCCTCTTTTCCTGGAAGTGGCGAGAAAAGGGGCAGAACAAGAGTCTTGGAATATTATTATCAGAGTGTTCCCTCCACACAAAAAGACGAAGGGCAGGGATGGATTGTTTCTTCCAACACATTACATATTTGACAACAGATGCTGCCAATAGCTTGTAAGTAATTTGAATTATACCTTTTAGCAATGATTTATGGAATCCTCTGTGCCAAGCACGGCGTTAAAAGCTCTACAAATATGTTAGCTCATTTGATCCTGAAAACGTACCCTAGGAGGGAAAAAAAAAATTTCGGCCTCTCTTCAGTCTGTTCCCACGTGACCCAGCAATTCCACTCCTGGGTATGCACCCCAAAAGAAGTAGAAACAGGTGTTTAAACAAAAACTTGCCTGCCAGCGTTCATAGCGACACTATTCATGGTAGCCGAGGGATGGAACCTGTGCAAATGTACGTCACCAGATGAATAGTTACATAAGGGGTGGTAGATTGCAGTGGGGTATTACTCACCCATAACAAGGAATGGAGCGCCGACGCCTGCTACCACATGGATCAACCTTGAACACACTATGCTACGGGAAAGAAACCTGACGCAAAATGCCACAGGTAGCAAGTTTCCTTTCGCAGGAAATATTCAGAATAGGCAAATCCATAGAGACAAGAGATTGATTCATGGTCGCCTGAGGCTGGGAGGAGGGGAGAATGAGTGTCTACTTGATGGGTACAGGTTGCCTTTTAGGGTGATGAAAAGTCCCATAACTAGGCAGCAGGGATGCTAGCACAGCACTGTGTACCGAATGCTACTAAATAGTACACTTTAAGATGGTTAAGGTGGTGAATTACATTATGTGTATTTTACTGAAGTAAAAAATATACCATAATCCTGGAAGGTAGGTATCCTTATCTCAACTTCACAGAAAGGAAGACTGAGGGTGTACGAGAGGTCAACAACATTACTCTCAGACAGGGCATGAATCTAAGTTTTGTGTGCTCTAAATATTTTACAATTTGGGAAGCCCAGTTTAAGAGAAATGATACAAAGTTATTATCACAAAACTGTTAGGATCCCTCTAAAGTTCCTGCAAAGGGTCTTGGCAGCTTTGAAGCTTGGGCCTTAACTCCAAGCTAAGTTTGCATTTGCTCTTAGTAGATAGAATTGGAAAATGAAAAAAAAAAAAAAATTAAAATCTGTAACTCCATTTTTAATAACAGCAAAAATATACAATATTCAAGAGTAAATATGGGGCGCCTGGGTGGCTTAGTCGGTTAAGCGTCCGACTTTCACTTAGGTCATGATCTCGCGGTTCGTGGGTTCGAGCCCCGCGTCGGGCTCTGTGCTGACTGCCAGCTCAGAGCCTGGAGCCTGTTTCAGTCTGTGACTCCCTCTCTCTCTGACCCTCTCCTGCTCGCGCTGTCTCTCTCTCTCTCTCCTAGAAATAAATAAAACATTAAAAAAAAAAAAAAAGAGTAAATTTAACCAAAGATGTGCACAGCCTCTACACGAAGTTTCTCGTGTTTTGCAATTTCGCGAAACATTGCTAAGAAAAAATGTAAAGGACCTAAATAAATGGTTAGGTATCCCATGTTTTTGAACTGGAAGACTCAGTATTGTTAAGATGTCACTCCCACGTTGGCCTATAGGTGCAGAGCAGTTCCGATCATAATCCTACCAGGGTTTATGTAGAAATTCTCAAACTCACTCTCCCATTTATAAGCAAAGAACTCAACTGCACAAAGAAACACAGAAAAAGAACAGACTTGGAGGACTTACATTGGCTTCCAGACTTACTTTAAAGCTACGCTATCAGGACAGTGTGCTATTTAGACAGAAAAATCAATCCATCAATGGAACTGAATAGAGTGCCCAAGACACCTTTTACACATGCAGTCAAATGATTCTCAACAAAGGCACTAAAGCAATCCAAAGGGGAAAGAAAACTGATGCCCAAACAAGTGGATATCTAAATGGAAAAGTAAGTGGATAGAGCTAGAATTTGACCCTAGGTCCGTCTGCCTCTTTCTTCTTCCCTTCACTACATCTGTGTCCCCACCCTTGTCTGGTCCTTGCCCTACTACCCTCTCTGGCCACAGTCTTCAGAGAGGTGAATCTCAAGGTTGAGACATTGGAGCAGTCAAATCAACCACAACTGTCAGCTGTTTGCTAGGAAGATTGAGGGGGCAGAGTCTTGACAGTGAAGTTTGCCTACCTTGGGTCTAGAGGTGCCTGGGACCCCACCACCAGTTGTCAGACCGGGAGCTGAGAAGTCTGTCCGGTGACAAACTAGAAAATCACAGTATTTATCCACTGCCAGCCCAAGATTAAAGCCTGATGTCAGAGGTCACCTGATACAGCAGACAGAATGCTGAACTTGCCTTCAAAAGTCTCTGGTTCTGTTTCCCCTCTGCATCTGGATGACATTGGGTGTATCACTATAACCTCCCTTAGTTTTCTTGTCTGGTCACTATAACCTCCCTGATCCTTAGTTTTCTTGTCTGAAAGAAGGTGACAATAAAGACCTCCTCTGCCTTACCCCCTGGGCTGCTGTTCACTTCAGAGGAAACGGCATATAAGTATCCCTTGAAAACTATGAAATAGTACACATACACATTTTATTGCAGCCCTTTGCATACTTTTTGCAAACTGAAATGAGTAATAGTATGAACTTATCTGTTTTAGAATCAAATTTGACGTAGCAAGTTTATTCCATAATTACTTTCCTTGATCCTCCTGTGTTTACAAGAGAAATCTAACATCCTGCTAGTGATTCAAGATTGTTTCGTTCACACAGCTTTTGAGTCGGCGATACCTGGGCTTTTTGAGTGTCATTTCATTTCTTTCATTCAATGAGTGTTTAAAGTTTTCACTCTTGAATTCGTTTATTCAACCAGTTCTTACTGAGTGCCTTCTATGTGCATACTGTGTTCATTTAAGTGTGAGGGGCAAGTGGATGACAAGAGACATGATGAGAAGCAAGGCCAGCAAGGCAGTCATTGCAATGGTCTGAACAAGGCTCATGGTGAGAAGACTGGCAAAGAGGAGACAGATTTGAGACTTACGTAAAGGCAGACCCAATAGGATTTACCAATTGAATGTAATGGATGAGAGAGAGGAACTCCACTCTGTCCCCTATTAGTGATGTGACCTTGGGCACAGTCCCTGACCTTTCCAATTCTCAGTTTTGTCCTTTAGAGAATGGGGAGTAATGATCCCTAATTCATAGGGTTGGAAAGAGCCTTAAAAGTGCTCACAGTCCAAACACCTATCACAGGGCCTTTTACAAAGCAGATTTTCCACAAATACTGGTTTTCTTTCTCACTTTCTTTTCATCTCCCGGGACCATACTGCGGAGCATCTCCTCTGAATGATGGAGAATTTGCTCTCAGAGACACTTACCCCGGACACTAAGAACAAAGAACATTTGGGGTTTGAAGCTTTGGGGATGGCCTTCCCAGGACACCGCTCAGAGTTCTCATGAGAAGCCAACTTCGAGGCTCCATGGGTCATGTTTTGAGCCCCTGTGGCAATTCTTATATTCTTTTGTTTTTAAGTTTTTATTTATTTATTTTGAGAGCGATAGAAAGCACAAGCAGGGGAGAGGCAGAGAGGGAGAGTAGAGAGAGAATCCTAAGCAGGCTCTACACTTTCATAACAGAGCCAGACACAGGACTTGATCTCAAGAACTGTGAGATCATGACCTGAGTAGAAATGAAAACTCAGATGCTCACTGCCTGAGCCACCCAGGCGCCCCGGCAATTCTTGTATTCTTTTTTTAAATTTTTTAATGTTTATTTATTTTTGAGAGAGAGAGTGTGTGTGTGTGAATGGAAAAGAGGCAGAGAGAGAAGGAGACACAGAATCTGAAGCAGGCTCCAGGCTCTGAGCTGTCAGCACAGAGCCCTACGCAGAACTCGAACTCATGAACTGTGAGATTATGACCTGAGCAGAAGTCAGGCGCTTACCCATCTGAGCCATCCAGACGCCCCTCTTGTACTCTTAAGCTATGTGAGAAAGCAACTAGAATTTCCTGGTAATGTTCTGGAAGTTGCAGTTGAGGTACGACAGTGTGGGCCATGTTGGGCCCTCCCTTCAGTTTGCATTGTCCTTACTCCAGACCTCTGGGATACAAGCCAATGGGAGCTGGGACCCTGTGTCTCTCCTAGCTGCCGACAGGGTTCTGTGTCTCTTCCTACTCCAGCTTGGGGCAAATGAAGGATTCTGGAACTTCCCTCTAGCCTCTATGTAAGAATTTGATGTTGACCATTAAGAGACCTCCCCAAACATCTCTCATTTTCCCACCATAATAGAGGCCACTGGGACCTTGAACATGATTTTAGGAAACTCTTCCAATCCCGCCCTTTCCCCAGTAGAACAGAATGGGGAAAATCTGAAGTGCTTCCTCCCAGTGTCCCAGCTGGAAGACCAGGTGGCTTGAGAGAAAGCCACACCCAGAAAGAGACAAGCTGCCCTGAGGACATGGAAGCCGACTTTGGAAAAAGTAGGTTGCTTACGAAGCCACTGCCTGAAGAGGCCCGCCATCCTCAGCGGCTAAAACAATTAAGAATGTAAGAGCTTTCTTAAATTAAATGTTCCCCGTATTTCTGACCGGCATGTCCTGGGTGTTATTGCTGAAAAGGAGAGTCTTGTGGGTAACTTATGATATTCTCTCTCTTTGTTTTTTTTAGAGAGTGAGAGAGAGCAAGCTGGGGTGGGTCAGAGAAAGAGGGAGAGAGGATCCCAGGCAGGCTCTGCATTATCAGCGCAGAGCCTGACGCGGGGCTCAAACCCACCAACCCTGAGATCATGACCTGGGCTGAAACCAGGAGTCAGACACTTAACTGACTGAGCCGCCTGGGCGCCCTGGTGATAGTCTTATACGTGAATAATATTTAACTACCTCCAGTTTCCACAGTCACTACAGCTGATCAGGATTTATGCCCCTTTGGTTTTTTTAATTTTTAAAAATGTATTTATTTATATTTGACAGACAGAGAAAGAGAGAGAGACAAAGTGCAAGCAGGGGAGGGGCAGAGAGAGAGAGAGACAATCTGAAGCAGGCTCCAGGCTCTGAGCTGTCAGCACAGAGCCCAAGCCCGATGTAGGCCTCGAACTCACGAGCTATGCCACTCTTTTTAAAGCTAGAGCAGGTCTGAAGTTTTTCCTTTGTCAACCCATTTCCTTTTACTCTGCAGAGAAGCACTACAGACCACTCAGGTCCTGAGCTCCTGGGAATGCAATTAAGACATCAGGGGCGCCTGGGAGGCTCAGTTGATTAAGCGTCTGACTTCGGCTCAGGTCATGATCTCACGGCTCATGGGTTCGAGCCCCGCGTCGGTCTCTGTGCTGACAGCTAGCTCAGAGTGTGGAGCCTGCTTCAGATTCTGTGTCTCCTTCTCTCTCTCTGACCCTCCCCTGCTGACATTGTCTCTCTCTCATAAATAAATAAAACATTAAAAAAAAAAAAGACACATCAAAACGAAGTCATTAAATGACCTGTCTGGCAGACAACCCAAGCCCTGCTTCTTATCCCTGGCGCCCCCTGTGCTAGGGCCTCACCTAATGGTGTGAAATGATGTGCTGCAGTTGGAGGGATAGTGCATTCTCCCCCAGGAACTCTGAGCTAAAGGGCGTTCACTCTGCTTGATTGGTGTCGCTGGAGCAGGGATACCTGGGACACCGCCCCTTCCAGAAAATTCCAGTGGGCCATAGGATGGGGAATCATGATTAAACCAGGAACAGTGAAAGATGGTAGCAGTCCTTTTCCAGCTACTCAGCACCCAGCCCACAGATGTCATCAAACTCATCTGTGGTCTTATAGGAGATGTAATTCAGGCTAGTTCTAGGAGCCAAGTTATAATTATTATAATAAAAATTCACATACAATGCATTCTTAATTATCTGATAATGAAGTTCAAGAGAGGACACCAGAAATTGCAGAGCACAGATAATCCAAAAAGCTCATTTCAGATACATGTTCTTTTTCATTCAACATTTACCCAGAGAAGTGCTTTTCCCCTCTAATGATAAGAATTCATGTTTATCAGCACAAGAAAAAAAGCCTTCTGTACCCTTGAAGGGTGATGGATGGTAACTAGACTTATTGTGGGAATCATTTCATAGTGTATTCAAAAATCAAATCATGTTGTACGCCTGAAACTAATATAATGTTATATGTCAATTATACCTTAATAAAAAAAAATTTGTGTTTATGTATGGCCCATTCACATACATCAGTGGTTTTCAAGGATGTTTTCAGCAGCAGATACATAGTTTCAAACACAATCTCCCTTGGCAGCTTAGTACATACAGCTGATCCAAGTGGACCTAGTGTATAGCCAGGAATGGGGGGGATCGGAGCCCTGTCCCCGGGGGTAAGTCCCCATGTAGCTGTGGCTCCCGTGGGACCACTGTGGAAGCCTGGAACCCTGAAGAACACAATTCGAAAAGCACTAACATACATTGGCTCTTAACTCCCATATGCCTTGTGAGGTAGGCAGGTCAGGAATTAATACTCATATTGTACAATAAGAACGGGTTCGGGGAGGCTGCATCGCATAGGTAGTAACCAATGGAGCAGGGACTTGAACTCAGTCTTCAAACGCCAAACTCAATGCTCTCTCTCTTTTTTTTTTAATGTTTTATTTATTTCTAGGAGAGAGAGTGAGAGACAGCGTGAGCAGGGGAGGGTCAGAGAGGAGTCACAGACTGAAACAGGCTCCAGGCTCTGAGCTGGCAGTCAGCACAGAGCCCGATGCGGGGCTCGAACCCACAAACCACAAGATCATGACCTGAGCCAAAGTCAGACGCTTAATCGACTAAGCCACCCAGGCACCCCCAAACTCAATGCTCTTTTAACTGTACCTTAAACCCTGCTATTTGCTCACTTTCCCAGTCTACCCTCTCATGCTGGGACACCGGGAGAAGAAAAGTCACCAAAGGGGAATGAGAGATGAGGTACACAACCGGTTACACAGAGAACCTTCCATGTTTGTTGAATTGTCCCTTTCCCGTTCCACAAGTGACAAATCAACCACAGTCTGATGGTGAGAGTCAGGTTGGAGTGAGAGTTGTTCTGTTTCCCTGATCACCTTTAGTGACTGGAATTTCAATTTCCTAATAATTTCTGTCACTGCGTGGCTGTGTCTAAATATTTAGGCAGATCTGCACCGAGTGGATTTGTCTGTTTGATGTGTACATATATTTTTGTATTCTGATTGTCAGTCAGTGAGGAAACCACACCACAGAAAACAGATGTGATCTGACAGTTACCAACTGCGCCTCTCCCTTCTCCCAGAAAACCCTGAGCCTCTCAAAGGCCAAACTGGATCCCGCCTTTGGACCACAGACTCCTGGAGAACTCGACCACCTGACACGTTCTGTCCCTATTTATCTTCTGTGAGGTTGGAGGCAAATCTGTGGTTTCAACTACTTTCCCAAACTCTGGTGATTCTCAATTCTATATCCCAGCCCTGACTTCTCAAGTTCCAAACTACATTCCTAATTACCCACCGGACCTGTGCAATTGAAAGCCTCCAAATTTGCATATTCAAAATTCAAGTAATTTCTAACTAAAATGGTGCTCTCTGAATTTCCTATATTGGCGAATGCTCCTACCACTCACCTCCAAAGAGAACTCCGCTTTCTCGAACCCCTCCTTCCTTCAGCATCCACTTTGGACTGACCTACCGAGTTATTTAGATTCAACATTTTTAATATGCCCTGTCTCTAACTCCTCCCTTCCCATCCCTGATTCCCACAGCCTTCGTTCAGACCTTCCCCCTGACTGTTGTAATGGTTTAATGAGTGTTTCTCCAATTAGCCTAATTGGTCTCTTTCTTTCTCTTCTGATTCAACCTCTAGGCTGCCTTTCTTAAAATTTTTTTAATGTTTATTTACTTTTGAGAGAGAGAGAGACAGAGACAGAGACAGAGCACATGCAGGCAAGGGGCAGAGAGAGGGAGACACAAGCTGAACCAGGCTCCAGGTTCTGAGCTGTCAGCACAGAGTCCGATGCGGGGCTTGAACTCCAAAGCCGTGAAATCATGACCTGAGCTGAAGTTGCATGCTCGACTGACTGAGCCACCAGGTGCCCCTCTGGGCTGCCTTTCTATGATTAACCAGTAAAGGTCCTGCACAGTCTATGCCTAATCCATCTGGCCAGCCTCCCCTCCCTACACAGCCCATCTTTCTCTTTTCCTCGACCCCACATACATCCCCTCAGAAATTCCTCCTGTTGGGGCGCCTGGGTGGCTTAGTTGGTTAAGCGTCCGACTTTCGCTTGGGTCATGATCTCGCGGTTTGTGGGTTCAAGCCCAGCGTCGGGCTCTGTGCTGACTGCCAGCTCAGAGCCTGGAGCCTGTTTCAGCCTGTGACTCCCTTTCTCTCTGACCCTCCCCTGCTCATGCTGTCTCTCTCTCTCTCCTAAAAATAAATAAAACATTAAAAAAAAAAATTTTTAAAGAAATTCCTCCTGTCATTCTGTGCAGTATACCTCATAACCACCAGAGCGCCAAGCCTCCTCATTCTCGACCCACACTGCGCAATCTTCTGGGACTGCAGCTGATGTCAAGGCCTCCAGTGGACATTCATGTGTGCTTTCTAATATATCAGATTTGTCGACCTTAGAACCTTTTTCAAAGAAAAGGTTTTGTTTTTCTTATGTTTTGTTACACACTGAACACAATAAAAATAATATAATAAAGAACATACTAAATATTTCAAGTATTTATACTAAAATATATGTATATTTTTCTTTATAATACTGATAATACTTAACCTTTTGAGTTGATAACTTGACTCATTCATTTTTGGTACAGGAGTATTTTTTTAAGAGTGTCTCTTACATATTAAGGCTCCTGTTGCTTTGTTTCCCCAAGAATGTCTTTATTAAATCCTCACGTATAAATAGATAGCTTAGCTCTAGTTAGAAGTTCTTTTGAATTCGCTGAAAATAACACTGCACTGACATCTTGATTTCAGTGTCACAATCGGGAAATCTGATGTCAGACTAACTCATTGTTACTTTGTAAGTGTACATTCTCTTTCTACATGCTTGTAACATTGGCTTTGCGAATTTGAAGTTATTGCATTACACTATAAATCCTAAGTGATGTTTTGTTGTTGTTTATCCCTTCCACACTGTACTAATCTTTCAGTCAAAAATATTTTTGGGGGGTGCCTGGGTGGCTCAGTCACTTATGGGTCCAACTGCTAATTTTGGTTCAGGTCATGATCTCACAGTTGTGAGATCGAACCCTGCGTCAGGCTCCACACTGGGCATGGAGACTGCTTAAGATTCTCTCTCCTCTGCCCCTCCCCACCTCTCTAAAAAATATGTATATTATATAATGATATATAATATATAATATAGATTTGTATTTATACATTTATTTATATATATAATGTACATATATATATATTTTAACTTCAGTTAAAACCTTTTACCCTGGGAATTTTAGGTCATTATTTCTCCATGCCTCATCAATTCTCTAGTGCTGCAAGCATAATAAAATACCCGTAACATAATGGTGTAATAGAACAGCAAGGATCTCCTATGAGTCTGTGAGTTGGCGAAATGGTCTTCTGTTGACTTCACCTGGGCGTACTCATGTGGCTGCTTTCAGCTGTCCAAAGTCCAAAAATAACAGAGGTCAAAGCCAGTGAATCACCAAACCAGTAATCAGTAAAAGTCTATAGTGCACACATCACCAAGACAGAGTACAAACCAGGAGCCCTCAAACCAAAACACGGAATGAGGCTCAGCATACATTGTTATAAAGCAGCCTCTACAGTGTGGAAACAGTATTCTTCACAGTGACCGGTTATGATATTAGAATGTTCTTAAATGGTAGAGAATTGGTCAGTGGTTACCTCATATCAACCTTGGGAAACAGTAGAAGGTTTGCTTCTGCTTTTCAGAGGCATAAGCAGGAAATAATGACCCAGGTCAAGTTAGCCTTGCAAAATAGCTAAATTAAGCTTGGCCTGTACGACTGAACTGATTTCATCTGCTCAGGCAATTTTCAAGGCTGGTCTCCGTTTGTTTTCGATGTTAACCCAGCTGAAGAGAATCCAGGGGGCTGGGCTCACTGCTCTCTCGCTCTCTCTCTTTCTTTCTCTCTCTCTTTCTCTCTCTGTCTGTCTCAGGGCTTTCAGCCTCAAGGGGGCTCCATGAGGCCTCCTCACATGGTCAGGGCAGGGGTCACAGTGCTTCCTAAGTCTCTGCCTGCTTCAAATTTACCAACATTGCCTTAGTCGATGTAAGTCACTTGATCACACATGCCGCCCCAAAGCACCTGTATTTACATCTCCTGGCTTCACATTTGTTGAGATCCCATTGGTCAAAGTGAGGCATGCCATGGAGTTCAGTGTGAGCGTGAGAGGGTATAGCCTGTCCGTTAGGAGAGCTGTGATCCGAGGAGCCCACGGTGTGACAGCCCCCCACATCTCTCTCTGTGTAGTCTTTTCCTTTCCTTCTAGGACTCCTATGATATGGACATTAAAATTTCTACTTCTAGCTTTCATTCCTTCTACCTTTTCTAATATATTCTTCACTTTTTTTTTTCTTCCAGGTGCCTTGGGAGATGGTTCCTTAACCTAACCTTTTGTTCACTCATTCATATTTGTCCGTATCTCTGTTATTTATCATTTTGATTGAGTTCCTTAGTCAAGCAGTTATGTTTTTCCTACCTGGTAGTTTTATTGGGACTTTAAACAAAAATTACAGCATCCACCTCATGTGAGCTACATCCTCTTTGTCCCTCTTTGATACTCTATATTATACTTATTTCAATTTCTTTTATCTGCCTCAATCTATTTCCTTTCTTTTACTAGTGGTCGCACTTTGTCGGCTATCTGGCATTTTTCTCTGTGATTATTTTTTCCTTTCCACAGTAGGAACGGCTGTTGGCTGCTGATGCGACTTTACATGTGGGAAGAAGCCTAAACTCAGTCTCTCATTTGTGTCGGTCCTGCTGACTTACAGCAGGATGGAGAGAGCACCCTGAGGGGCACCATCAGTGTATCAGAGTCTGGGTTTCACCATCCCTGACTGCTGTCTCCTCACAAGGTGACCTTGTCTAAGTCCCCACTGTTTTCTTTTAGGAGTTTTAACTCCCTTGGCAGGAAGGCAGGAAGAAGAAACTCTCCAGTGTAACCTCTGCTTCTGCGGCTATCTATCCACTTGTCCTCACATCAGGCTGCCAGCTCAACATAACACTGATGGACCAACCCTCTGCTGGCCTGAGATCCTCTCTTCCTGTCTCGCAATATGTCAGGGCAGGTAATGATCCATCCCGGGCACTTCTCTGTGTGAACCTTTTGGAGTCTTCTTCACTTTTTGACTCTCCCTCTGAAGAGGAGTTAGCCACATGCCAATTATAAAGCACCATTTGGCGCCTGTGCAGACCCCTCACGGTCTCAGCTCGGCCTGTTAAGCTTCAACACCTTTGTGAAACCCCCTCCTTCCCATGGTGAGCTCTTATCAGCAATCTCTGGGTTCTCTGGCTCTTAGAACAGTCTTCCTTCTGCCACCTTCTGTCTGGTGGCCTGCTTTTTGTTTGCTCGCTATCTTCCTTCTGGTCTCTATTTTTTTGGGGAGCATCAGGAAGATAAAAGCTCACACGTCATGGCCACCATCTTGCCTCTATTCTCCTTCAAGCTCCTCTTTCAGCTCATCAACAGCACACTTTTTCTGACACACTGAACGATTTGGACTCTTGGTCAGCTCAAATGCATTCAAGAGGTTTCTTTCCGTGATTGGACAACAACCAAAATCCCTGAGACCCTAGCTGTCACGGGCCCCTTCTTAGACAGCTCTGTCACTTCACACACTGCCACTTCTAACTTGGAGAACAGATGAGGCTCCTCCCTGCCTCTGCCCAGGTTTCTCTAACCCAGAACGGCCACAGCCTTTCCCTGGAGCTGTCTGAATCCCTGCCACTCTCTGGGGACGAGTTCAAGTCTTGTCTCAAAATTTCCCCTCCCCTGCCTCTCCTCCTTCAACATCTCATCACTGTAAATAGTTATATTTCTTGAGCACTTATATTTAAGTGCCAGGCACCAGGTACTGCAAAACACTCTATACACATATATCATCCCAGTTAATCCTACGACAGTCCTGGGAGACGCTACAATTACTCTCTCATTTTAAGGAAGCTGGAACTTCAGAGAGGCTGACTGTAACATGCACGGGGTAACGTGGCCAGTGGCAGAATTGGGATTTAAACGTACTTTGTATTGTCAGAGACCGTGCTCTCAATTGTTCCGCTACACTGGTGTCAGAGATGGCTACCGTCACCATTTTTGGTGAGTATCCTTCTAGACAGTTCTTTTTCTGTCTTCCTCTTCCTAGATATACAGACATATGTGCCCTTCTCTTTCTCCCCCTCTCGCTCTTCTCCCCCCATATACACACACTTGTAGTCAGAACAAGGGTTTGCATCAATTTTATATAAAACTTTCATAAATCACTCCCTTCGTTCTTAAAGCTATTAGCTATAGACCCAGGAGGAGTCCTGTCTAGTTTTGCCTTCCAAGTAGATTTTAAATTCCTTGGTAGCCTCTTACGTCTCGATACCTCCCTTCACTGCAATGAACTCAGTAGTGAGCACTAAGCAGGTGCTTTCTTAATGCTTGTTGTCGGACTAAATAAGAAGGTATCTATATAAGAGAAAAAGGCTAACTTGCAGACAGAGTTACCCATAATTTGTCATGAGGACCTAAGGGGCCAAGAGAAAAGCCTACTATCTCCTTCGGGCCACACACTTCTGGGTGACGTCAGGCAAGATACTTCACTGGGGAGGTACAGCAGTGATGCTCTTGTCTCTGCAGCCACAAAGGGAGGCCGGGGCTATGTCTCATGGCTACCAAACCACTGTCTACAGAGAGAGGCTCAGAGGAGAAGAGAGGCAACCTCGACCAAGTGCTCAGGGCTCCCTGGAGAGGCCAGACCACGCATGTACTGGGGATAATTGCTCAGGGGGAGGAGAGGGGCAGGAACAAGAGAGCCGGCCTCTGTGCTCACCCAGCAGGATGTGAAAAATTCAGCTGGGTTCTTTTTATAGTTTCAATCATCCCTGGTAATGAGGATTCTGCAATTAGAACTCAGCTGGCAGCGGTGTCGGGGCCGTGTGAGGCAGAATAGGATCCTGGGTCTGCGGGAGGGCAGGCCTGTTTGTCAGGAAGGCTTGGAGGCACCGCTGGGAGCAAGAGATGTGATGTCAGGACGAAAGCTATTTTTACAGACCATTTTCTAGCCATAATCACTCCTTAAATAAGTTCCACTTGGGCATTACATTTTACTTAGACAACATTCAGCTTTCAATTATCTGTCCAAATGGAGGGAAGTATTAACATAGAGAATAGAAAACAGCAATGCTGCGTTTATTCAAGCCACCACTAATTTGGAATTTGTGATAATTTCACCTGGACTTGATTAGAGTTTACTTGTGTAAATTCGATGGAGAGGGGATTTGTTGAAAAATATTCGAGGTGAATATGAGGACATACGGTTTTGGGGTCACCTGGGTGGGTGGCTCAGTCAGTTAAGCGTCCAACTTCAGCTCAGGTCATGGTCTCGCAGTTCATGGCTTCGAGCCCCACATTGGGGTCTATGCTCACAGCTAGCTCAGAGCCTGGAGCCTGCTTCAGATTCTGTGTCTCCCTTTCTCTCTGACCCTCCCCCACTCATCCTGTCTCCCTCTTTCTCTCAAAAATAAATAAAACATTTAAAAGAAATGAGGACATACAGTTTTCAAATACTTAAGCATAATAAGTCAATTTTTACGAAGCACGTACTATGTGCTGGGCACTGCACCCTTTACATATATTATCATCCATAATCCTCTTAGACATCTTATTAGATAGGAACTGTTAGCAGCCCCATTTTACAGGTAGAGAAACGGGACTCCTGTCAGAGATCATATAGCCAGTAAGGGGCAGGTCTGGCTCCCAACCCAGCCAATCTCCATTTGGCTACCCCTCCTGTCCAGCGTGAAACAGTAGGCTGGTTATAAGCCAGTTCCTCCAATCACAAAACAAATCTGGTCACATCTGCATGGACTTGCTGTTCCCTATCAGAATGATCCTCACTGCTTTTTCAAAATCTTTGCCATAAAGCGTGAGAGGGAAGGATCAGTTTCTTGCCAAATTACGAAATGCCTTGTTCATTCCTTGCTTGTATACGTACCTCCTGGTTAGTTCTCTATTGAATTTAAAACTCTCTCTAAAACTCCTACACAATCTCAAAATTGTATTATAAAAACAGAAAACACATCTGCTCAAATTTGACATTTCTGTGGTGACAAACTTATCTGGTGAGCCTCAGGCTGTAACTGGCTGTCACAGTCACATGTCTGTGCCTGGGCTGTGCTGATACTACCCACCCTTCCCTGGTATGAACTCTGGGGTCCTTTGTAGTATACACACTGCCAGGTGTTGGGGAACGGAGACTCCATGGAAATGAGGAAAAGAAAAAGAAGGAAAACTTACTGCTTCTCAATGTTCTAAGAGCCATAGAAAACAATGTTCTATTTTATACTTTTTAGAGGGGGCATCTTATGCATAGGCCTTTCCACAAAAATGTGAACTTAATTCTGTGGATAAATGTGACATTATTCTAGCTCAGACACAATCATCACAAAAGATAAGTGAACACACACACACACACACACACTGTGCACATAATTAATATATTGGAAAACCTCATTCTCCTGGTACCCTAAGCCTGAAAGACAATAGTCACAATATGGAGTTCTAATTATGTTTGTGGCTATGACAGTGCAATGAGCCTTACTTAATGGTATTTAGTCCAACATCCCAAAATTTCATAAACTGGTGATGCTTATTTCTGAAGATTAGACCAGAGAAAGTAGATGAAGCTGACTTAGAGATTCAAGTGGCTACTACTAAAATAAGAGAGGTTTGGGATGCTTTGTAAAATCCAATTCACCAATACCACTCCCCCCATACACACACTTTATTAAAGATAAGAAAATATTTTCAAGAAGAGCTACTTTGACCTTAGATTGAACATTTAGTTTTGCAGAAAGGCTGCTATGCAACAACCGAAAAAGAAACCTAAGTATGGCTAATATAGTGACCTCAGCCCTGCTTGTAGATTATTCAAATAAATCTTTAATCTCTGATTGATTTCATCTCTGGTAGATTTGCTGTATCTTCCTTCAGTCCTATGACCTTCTACAGAAATGAAACAGAGAATGCAAATTCACTTTAATTCAAGTAAACCTATGGTGGAAAAAATCTGTATTAAAAAATCACTGATAATATTCTAAGGACAATGATCCAAAGCCCTAATTTGGGGATCATCTGCTGTTTTGAATGATACATGCCAGTGCTCACTGCCATTTGTGTAGAGAATCAAGAGCTGGCGGCCCATAAATTAAGCATGATAAATATTGGCCTGCACATATGTAGTTGGGGCATCATGAATATGTTTGCCTGGTGTCACTCCAGCTAAGTCAAGTGGGTCATGTGAGTTCAAGCCTGAGCTGGACATGACAGTGGCTGGATCTGGAGTTTGAGTCCTGGATTAGGGGGTGGAGGGCCAGGGTGTGAAGGGTGGTCTAAAGAGGTAAGTTGAGGTAAGTCTGACAGGTTAGGAGGAATCTAACCAAACTATGCTAGAAATAAAGGGTTGCCAGCAGTGAAAAGTAACATCAAGAACTATGCAGAGTTACCTCCAGCCTATACAGTGGCATTTGGAGAGTTAGAAAAAGATGTACCTCTGGGCGTATGCAACCTGGTGAGAGAGATCACAGCTAGGCAAGCACATCTCAGGTCAGACTTCAACCCCCACATGAACCCTGGGTTGGGTGCTTATGTTCAGGATACAGCATGTACAACCCCAGAATGTTGCCCTGGAATCAAGAGAAAGAGACTGGAAAGATCCTCTGAAGGATGGTCAGGGAAACTTTGAAATAATGTTATAAAAATAAAATTAGGAACAATATACTCTTAGCATTCAAAATACATGCAAAGAGGAAGACATGAACAGACACTTCTCCAAAGAGGACATCCAGATGGCCACCAGACCCATGAAACAATGCTCAGTGACCCTCCTCATCAGGGAAATGCAGATCAAACCACACTGAGATACCACCTCACACCAGTCAGAGTTGCTAAAATGAACAAATCAGGAGACTCTAGATGCTGGTGAGGATGTGGAGAAATGGGCACCTTCCCTTCTACACCCTCCCACTGTTGGTGACGATGTAAACTAGTGCAGCCACTCTGGAAAACAGTGTGGAGGTTCCTCAAAAAATTAACAATAGAACTCCCCTATGACCCAGCAACAGCACTGCTAGGAATTTACCCGAGGGATACAGAAGTGCTGATGCATAAGGGCACATGTACCCCAATGTTCACAGCAGCACTTTCAACAAGAGCCAAATCATGGAAAGAGCCTAAATGTCCATCAACTGATGAATGGATCAAGAAGATGTGGTTTATCTATACCATGGAATACTACATGGCAATGAGAAAGAATGAAATCTGGCCATGTGTAGCAACATGGATGGAACTAGAGGGTGTCATGCTGAGCAAAATAAGTCAGGCAGAGAAAGACAGATACCATATGTTTTCACTCATATGTGGAACAGGAGAAACTTAGCAGAGGACCATGGGGGAGGGGAAAAATAGTTGGAGGGAGGAAGGCAAGTCATGAGAGACTCTTGAATACTGAGAACAAACTGAGGGCTGATGGGGGTGAGGGGCGAGGGTAAGGGGGGTGAATGGGCATGGAGGAGGGCACTTGTGGGGATGAGCACAAGGTGTTATATGGAAACCAACTTGACAATAAACTATATATATGTGTGTGTGTGTGTGTGTGTGTGTGTGTGTGTGTGTGTGTATCTACACACACATATATACATACATATATATATATGCAAAGAAATAAAATGAAAAATCTCTATCTCCCCAAAAGAAACCACTGCTGAGACTTTCTTGAAGATTCTAGAAAAACAAGGATGAATGTACTAGCATTGACATATATATACACACACATATATATATATTCACATATTATTTTGTATTTACGTAAAGTGTTCCTACCATACATACTTCCTGCCCCTTGCTTTTTTCACTTCATGCATTTGGAAGTAATTTCACATCAAAATATAGTAAGCTATGTTGATACTCTAGTTAGTGTCCTTTCTGTCTCCCTTGGTATACTGCTCCAGTAAGGGGAAGGAAAAAGAGTCAGTGCTGTGTCCAATTCAGGGCACCGTGACCTGAAAGCCCCCGGGGGGCATCTGGTCTGGCCAACCTATTGACTTACTCACGGTTGATGGGCTCCGGGGGTTAGGATGATGTGAGCAGGTCACTGGAAAGGCATATTTTGCTCCTCCTGGAGATCTCTAGAGATCCGTAAGGTGACACGTGAACTCGCCCCTGCAGTGCCCCCACCCCCACACCTGCTGTGATGTGGAGAAAGGCCTCCTTTACATTTTACCTCTGGGTGGATGACAAAGCAGGTGAAGTTGCTAGAACAGCCCTCTGAGGGATACAGACCTGAGGAGCAGCCTTGGCTCCAACTCCACTTGGCGAACTTATTTCCAAGAAATGGGTCTTTTGAGAATTTCTCTCTGTGGTTACAATCCATTTCAGAACCTCTGTGCTCTATTTATATTTTCTATGGAGCGTGTTTCAGTGGGCCGAAGGATACTGAATTATGCCTGGCTCTGCTTCCAGATTTCCGAAAATGAGAAATTGAGGAAGAGGTTACGGTAATGACCTTCCTTCTTCTTGAAGGGCCAATCAAATGATAGGGAAGCAATCTGCATAGTAATTACAACACGTCTCCAAGTGAATCCCTGTGCTCCCAGCGGAAGAGAGCATGGAAGTCATATCTATAATGAAATTCAGACCCATCAGCTTCTAAATCACAGGAAGGTTAATTCAGGCTGCACAATCACAATCCTAGGTAGCATGATATCCTGGTCACACCACAGCTCACAGTGGTCACAACAGCAGAGGGCAACGGGAGCTAAGCCGTCACATGGACAAGGCTTGTGCTGACAGAGACCTTAATCGGGGACCACTTGGTCAGTACTTTCTGAAAGTACCACTGACCATTCTGAATTATAAATGGAAACCTTGCCTTTTCCAATGTCTGAGCGGAAAGTATAATGGCCAGAGTCCTTGCCCTGAATCTTCAAGCCAAAGGACCACAAGACTAATGGATGCTAATGGTGTTAATGGGTCATCCTTTAGGGGGGTTAGAAGTGTTGGGGGGGAGTGAATGTCCCTCACCTTTTGAGAGCGTCCACTCACAAACTTCAAGTCTGTGATGCTGAGAGGGCTGATTCATTCTCACGACTTAGCATCGCATTTGCCCTGTTCTTATTGACAGTGCTGATGAACTTGAACGAAGTCTTTCCCGTGGTTAAGTAATATTTACCTTCTAAAGATGACATAAATGAGCCCTCTCCTCAGGGCTCTGGTGGTAACTAAACTGGGACATGGAGTCTATGACCTGCCAGTGTGTGCCAGAATTCCTCAGCCCCAGGTCGCCCCCACCCCCACCTCTGGAGCCCACTTCTCTCCCCATGGCTGGGTTACCTCCAGCTCTGCCCCAGGCCAGCAAATCCATGAGGTCTCAGCTAATGTTACCGCACAGCATCCAGCTAGGCTCTTCAAACAGGCAGTCAGTTTTATCCGTCTTCTGATCACCTCTGACAAGTGCTCCAGCCCCAGCAACATTGCCAAGAATGGCTTCCTTCCCGGAGCCTCAGCACAGCTCCCGTCTTTGTTGGGCTCAAGGTTCTGCTTGGTCCTTGTGCCAGGCCTTGTCACCACAAGCGGCGTTGTGGGCGGGGCGAGCCCGTAAGCACATGTTGAGTGTGAGGTGTCGCACGATCACCAACGAACAAAGCCTCCTGCACGCAGGCTCCTGCTGCTGGATGGCACACACTTCAACACTGGATTTCTCCTGTCACCTGTCACCCTGGATTGTTTTATTTCGGCTTGTGTGCATGCGTGGCAGCACAACCCCACTCTCCTTTCCCTTTCAGGAAGATGGACTATTTCCGAACTGCTACATGCTCTATTAGCTTCCTGTGGCTGCTATAACAAATAACTACAAACTTGGCGCCTTGAAACATTAGCAATTTATTTTAACATGGTTTTGGAGCTGGATATCAAGGCTTTAGTAGGGCCACGTTCCCTCCAGAGGCTCTAGGGAAGAACCTGCATCCTTGTGTGGCAGCCGTCTCACCCCTATTTTCAAGGCCAGCATCTTCAACTCTCTGTTATACCTTCATCACCTTCTCCTCTGGGGGTGTGAGTCTAATCATCCTCATCCTTCCTGTTACAAGAGTCTGCAGGTAAAGACATGTGATTGCAGTCAGGGCCCACCCAACTAATCCAGTAGCATCTCCTCCTCAAGATCCTTAACCACACCTCTGCAAAGACACTTTTTCCAAGTAAGGTAATAATACAGGTTCCAGGGATTACTACCTGATATCCTTGGGGGACACTATTCAGCCTACTACGCGGGTGTCTTCCATATATTTCCTATGTCGCTGTGTCTGTATGTAGGTGCTCTATAAATACTTCTTTAATTGAATTGAACTTTTATTGGGATGAGCTCCAGAAGTCTGAAAGATAAGCCCGTGTGAGCTCACTGGATAGGACCTCACGCCAGATTCCCTACCTCAAGGAGAAGGAAAGCGGCATGAGTCGCAGGTTAAGAGACTATCCCAGGCTTTCCCCACACTCTGATTCATTGAATCCTTTACTGGAGTGAACTTCCAAAGAAGGGATGGAAATAGAACGAGGTAATTAAGTAACCGAGGAAATGGGCAGGTGGTTTGGGGTCGTTTCTCTCTCGCTGAGAAAGTGGAGGATAAAATGAAAGCCTTTGAGAAGAGGCTGATTCACATTTGTTCTGCCCAGCCACCTCTCAAGTCCTCTTCACACGAAAGGGTAAGTCCCATGGACAGAGGAACCTCTGGGCAGGATGGTCCTGGGCATAAACTGCATGTCTGAAGTCAGGCCCCTAGACAGGGCTCCTCTCAATGACCAACTGAGAATTCCAGTTTTCCTGAGGGTCTGGGACAGCTTCTGTATCTTTAGCCTTATGGTGGGTACCTGTTCATAAGCCAACAGAACACACCTTCACCTCCCTCAGGGGAAAGAAATTGGCTTTGGCTTTAGAAGATAACACAAAGTCCAAGAGGAATCTGAAGTTTGGAGCTGGAGGAAGGAAATGTTTAGAAAAAAGTTGAGAATAATGATAATTCAGAGCTCCTGGACAACAAGGGGCCGGGGAAGTTATCAGGCAGAGGGAAGAGGAGAGTAATATGTTACCCAAAGACACCAGGATAATCGGACACACAAAGACAATCATTCAGCCTGCAAGAGGTAAAGCTTAGGCAGTCAAGGGGGGAGAACTATCATCTGTCCTTCAGTTTCGAGCAGAATTACCTTCATAATAAGAAGCCTGTCTGAACCATTTCATAGAATGTTTCCTCCACCTCCTGATTCAGGGTGACACCGCGCTGTCTCTTGACTTCTACTTGGACTCCTATAGCCTCCTGAGTAGAGGCTGAGCATTTTCCTCAGTCCCATGTACCAAAAAGCTGGAAGATGGGCAGTCAGCCCTCTCCCAAGGCCCTGCTTCCAGACCACAACCACTCAATAGTCATGCCATTTGTCTATTTTGTTCTCCACGATGCCTTACCATTGCCCCCATCAAAACTTGAGGACAACCTCAAATTCAGTGAAAACTTCAGCATCTAGCTTAATTTAAGTTCTTTCTTCTCCAAATGCCGCCATCTTCCTAGACGACATCCTTGTGGACAACCCATTTCACACCTGATGGTGCCACTGACTCTGCTCTCACTAGACTCCCTAGTAACCCAGCTATCACACCCAATGGAGACTTGTCAGTCCCTAGCTAGCTTCTTCTGTCTCTTGCATCTGACACTGTCAACGCTTCGCTCCTCTGAAAGTCTCCGTGTGGTTTCCCTACCACTGCTCTTTGGAGGCCTTCGCCTCTGTCATGAGCTTTCTTTCTATCAGTCTTGGTAATCCTCAGTTGTCTCACCTCACTGCTTTGTACTTGTCCATGGATGATTCCATCCACTCCCATGGTTTCAGCTATCAATATACTTATGAGTCCCAAGTATCTCTCTCCAGCCCAGCCCCATCCCTTGAGCCCAAGACCTGCGTATACAACTATTTACTGAACATCCTTCCAATACTTCAATTTCAATACATTCAAAGTGAACTCACTATCTACCATCTCAACATAGCTCCAACTCTGTATTATTGTTTTTAATTGGTTAATGCATACTCATTAGCATCACTACGAATTCTTGAATTCATGATCCTTATCCCTATTTTTAAAAATTTTTTAATGTTTATTCTTTTGAGAGACAGAGAAAGACAGAGCTTGAGCTGGGGGATGGACAGAAAGAGGGGGAGATACAGAATCTGAAGCAAGCTCCAGGCTCTGAGCTGTCAATGCAGAGCCTGATGTGGGGCTTGAACCCACCAACCACAAGATCATGACTTGAGCCAGAGAAAAGATCATGACTTGAGTTGCACACTCAACTGACTGAGCCACTCAGGCAGCCCATCCCTATTTTAAAAAAAGAAAATTTTTACTGAATAAAATGCATAACCCCTGAGTGTGCAGCTTGATGAATTATCACCACATGGACACACTCACGTAATCATCCAGGTCTAGAAGCGAAACACTCATCAGCATCTCAAGGACCCACCTTACACAGTTTCCCAATCACTAACTCCTGCCTAAAGATAACCAGCATATTGACGCCTAATATCATAAATAGTTTCATCTGCTTTTTAACTCTATAAAAATAGAATATATATTCTTTTGTGTTTGACTTCTTTTGCCTAACATCAGTTTGTGACAGTCATCCCAGTAATTGGTCTAGTGCAGTTCACTGATTTTTATTCCGGATTTTTATTCCATTCTGTAAATATACCATAATTAACTGTCCATTCTATAACTGATGGACATTTGGGTTGTTAGTTTGAAAGCATCGTGGATAATGCTATCTTGAAGATTTCCTTGTGTACCTTTTGGTACATATACTTCTTAAAGCTTTTGTCCTGGAGTCTGTTTTCAATGCTTCAATTAATGACATCAAATTCATGAATCACGTAAGTACATGAACAAAATCAAAATCCAAAAAGCTGTTCATATGCTGCAGTAACTGGCCAAAACTAATGAAGTTAGTTAGAACAGGGATAAGTGTAAAGTTTTACATTTAGCTTTAATGTAAAGTCATAGAATGTCAGTTAAAATTGAAAAAGACCTAAGTACCCAATAATATGGAAATAGCTAGATAAACGTTATTCAGTTCCTCAGTGGAATACTACATATTTTCCTAAAATAAAAATGCTGAGGTTTTTGAAACACCAGAAAATTATTTCTGATACTTACATGAAAAAACACAAAAGTGCATATATATTATGATTATCACTTAAAATTATCATATACATACATGGCAAAACCTTAGGAAAAACTTTTAAATGTTCAAATGGTAAGATGAGAGAATAAATTTACTTTCAAAATTACCTTCAATGTTTTTATGGTGTTATTTCAGTGAAAATTAAAAATAGGTACTTTTAAATTTATTTTTATTTATTTTTAATTTTTTTATGTTTATTTTTGAGATAAAGAGAGAGAGACAATGTGAGTGGGGGAGAGGCAGACACAGAATGTGAAGCAGGCTCCAGGCTCTGAGATGTCAGCACAGGGCCTGACATGGGGCTCGAACTCATGAACCGTGAGATCATGACCTGAGCTGAAGTCAGATGCTTAACTGACTGAGCCACCCAGGTGCCCCAAAAATAGATATTTTGAAAACAGAGATTTACCAGACACGTGTGAGTAGGGGCAGGGAAACACAGATGTGAAAATGAGGCACAACACTTCTCTAATCCACTTAGGGATAGAAATGCACCGATCCTGTAGGTCATTATGAAAGCTACAAGTGGAAAGAGCATGATACACACTGGAGAAACCCCCACTACCAGCGATGGGAAGACTGTGGAGGGGGTAGGAGTGTGATGTAGGAAGAGTCCATGAACTTCACAAGGAAGATGAGAGGAGCAGGTCCATGATAGGAACTTTTCCTGGTGAAAACCAGACCAACCAACCAACAAAACCCGTTCATAGCATGAAAGTTTTGGGGAGGATACAAAGGTTACAAAAGGGCAGCATCAGAAGAGTGTGGAAGGTGATTGTTCAAGGCAGAAATGGTTGCAGTTCCTCCCGGATCAGCTATAGCAGCTGGGGAGCAGGTCAGCTGCTCAGGGACAGTAAACAAGGGACATGCCAGGAACAGAAGGTGTCCAGGTAGCAGAAGCTCTGATGGCTGACACTCTCCATGCATTTCTCAAGGCTCCTGTCCACCACCTGTAAGTTTGGGGAGCAAGGACATCTGCTCTCAGGTGGACATCTTGGGAGACTGTAAGCCTTGGTCATTTACAAACTATGGATTCAATGTTTGCTACATGTTTTCCCTACAACTAAACACTTCTCTACAAGCCACACTAATAGAATGTGTAAAGTGGTTGGTCAAGATACCACTAGCCCCATTTAGTAGCAAGTCTCTCAGTGCTTGCCCTAGGAGGGTGACCATTCTTAAACTGATAACCTTTCTTAGGGATCTCCTAAGCTTGAAAATCCTACTCTTGATTCTGTTATATTAATATCTATCTCTGTCCAGTATGTCCGTAATATACTTATTCGTGTGTGTGTGCGCGCGCGCATGCGTGTGATATAACAAACATATAGAAAGACTTTTTTTAAAAAGTTTTTAAATGTTTTATTTATTTTTGAGAGAGAGAGAGAAAACATGAGCAGGGGAGGGGCAGAGAGAGAGGGAGACACAGAATCTGAAGCAGGCTCCATGCTCTGAGCTGTCAGCACAGAGCCCGACGCGGGGCTCGAACCCGTGAACCATGAGATCATGACCTGAGCAGAAGTCGGACACTTAACAAATTGAGCTACCCAGGTGCCCCCAGAAAGCTTTAAAAATAAGATATGATTGGGGCGCCTAGGTGGCTCAGTCAGTTAAGCGTCCGACTCCTGATTTCAGCTCAGATCATGATCTCATGGTTCCTAGGATAGAGACCTTGCATTGGGCTGGGTGCTGACAGTGTGGAGCCTGCTTGGGATTCTTCCTCTCTCTCTGGACCTCCCCCGTGCTCGCTCTCTTTCGCTCACTCTCTCCTTCTCTAAACAAACAAGCAAACACTAAAATTATATAGTATGTGTCTTGTACTGTTTGGCTCTTTTCACTCAATATTGTCTTCAAGATTCGTCTTCTATGGGTCATGTAGCTGTATTCCCCACCCTCTTCCTGCCCATTTCTCATGGTATAGCATGAATATAGTATGCACATAACACCATTTCTTGTTTGCTCTACTCTTAATAGACATTTAGGTTGTTTCCAGTTTGGAACTATTATTCAATACTGCTACAGGCTTTCATAAATATGTATATTGGTGTATATAAGCATATGTTTTATGGAGACATATAACTTGGAGGGGAAATACTGGGTCATAAATTATGCATATCTTCTATTTTGCTGGATGATGTCAATCTGTTTTCCATAGTAATTGTGCCAATTTATACTTCTTCCACCAGTGTGTCAGAGTTCTTGATATTCAATATCTTTGCAATATTTGGTATTGGTTCTCTAGTGAGTGTGTAATGGTATGTCAGTGTGATTTTAGGGTACGTTTCCCTGATAAGTAATGAGGTTGGTACCTTCTTATGTGTGTCTCTTTGGGTTTCTCTTCTGTGGGGTGCCTGGTCACATCTTCTGGCCATTTTTGTGTGTGTTGTCTACTTTTGTTTTTTTATTTGTATATTTGTAGGAATTCTTTATATGAATTCATATTCTGTATATGAACATTGTTGGTTAGACTCACTATAAAATGCTTCACTTTGAGGCTCAACTCTCTCATTTTTGGTGGTACACTTTAATGAATGGATGTTCTTAGCATAGTCACTTTTTCAAACTTCTTTTTTTATGTTTATTTATTTTTGAGAGAGAGAGAGAGAATGAGCAGGAGAGGGGCAGAGGGATAGGGACACAGAATCCAAAGCAGGCTGTCAACACAGAGCCTGATGTGGGACTAGAATTCACGAACTGTGAGATCATGACCTGAGCTGAAGTTGAATGTTTAACCAACTGAGCCACTCAGGTGCCCCTTAAAATTCTTTTTCTTCTTCTTCTTTTTTTTTATAATTGCAAATGCTTTGGTACCATATTTTAAGAAATCTTTCCTGATCCAGAATTCATAAAGATATTCTCTCATATCATCTGTTAGCCTTATTGCTTTTGTTTTTCCCATTCAGTCTATGATCCATCAGAAATAATTTCTGTGTATAGTTTATTAACTGCTTTTTTAAAGGCTTCTTCTATCTTTTGCTAAAATTGAGCCTCTGCACCCTTGGTTCAACATACTCTAAATTTGAGGTTAATCAAGACGTCAAGTTTACCAAATACCTAGACAGTGAAATGATCTACCAGGTCTTTAAAATGCCAAAAAGAATGTATACATATAATTTATACATGCAATATACACATGAATACAGAAAATAACCAACAAATATCTACCAAGGATAGATAAAAAGGTATCCCTTTGCCAGGAGACAGACATATAATGGTGAAAAGTGACTCTGTTTTGAGAGAATGCAAAAGATAGGAAATATAAAGGACTGACTATTGACAGAAGTCAATGTCTAATCGTTGACCTAATAATATTGACATAAGTCAGGTGTGGTGGATGTCTATTGTTCCTTTTGTCCAAAACAATAGTCTTCTTCTAAAAGGCTTACTACAATGTGTGCTTTATGAGATCAGAGTCTTGCTGGTCTTGTTCACCACTCTGTATTCTCCACATTTGGCACAATGCCTAGCACAGCAGGAACACCCAATGTCTGTTGCATGGATGAAATACTCATTCTAATATAATGGATCCAAATGGGAGTCATTGACTTCTTCTCACAGATCACGTACATAGGCTTCACGATAACTTTTGTTGCATGCTTACTACATGCCAAGCGAGATGCTAAATGATTGGCTTCTGTCATCTTATTATTCCTCAAAATCACCTGACAAGGCAGGAACTATTATTGCCCCATTATATAGATGCAGAAACCAAAAACACAGAGAGTTAAATAACTTGCATAAGGTATAGCTAGTAAGTGCAGGAGGTGGAATTTGAAGCAAAATCACCAGACCACAGAGTTTATGCTTTTAATCTCGCCATTAAATTGGCCTAGCAACTGATCTAAGCATGACCTCCTAACACTCCCAGCTGAACCAATGAACCATTGCTTCACTTATGGCAGGTCCTACATAAAAGTCTTTACATGCTTTATCTCATTGAATCATCATATAAAACCTGTAAAGTAGATATCATTATTATCCTCATTTTATGGGTAAGGAAACTTAGGTAAAAGAGCTGAAAAAAATTTTTTTTAATTTAAAAAATTTTAAAAAAAGAGCTGAAATAACTTTCCCAAGTTCATACAGCTAGAAGGCAATGGAGTCAGTATTTGATCCTCTTACCTATCATGCTATCTGCGTCTAAGATCTTTTACCCCTTATCTCAGAAAGGAACACCTCAACAAGCAAGGCCAATCAGAGCCCTTCTCCAGGACGTTTGAACTTGAGACTATTCCTTTCTGGAGGAGGAAGATGTGAGGCTCTGAGCCAGTGACAGCCATAAGCCCCATGGGCTGGCAGATCCCATCTGCAGTAGAAAAGAGTGAGCTGACTGATAGGACAGCACACAAGAGAGAAAGAGTGAGGATCCTGCTGGCTCGTTCACCAACGCTCCAGCTCTTGCTTTTGTTACTAGAGCTTTCCAATAAATTACTCCCTTCACTCCTTTTTATCCTGCCTACGCCAGTTCCATCTGGGCTCTTGTCACTAGCAACCAGAATAGTCTTACTCACATAGAAGGCCATGGTGCTCTCCCGAATGTGCTAACATTTATAGAAAAGCATCAAAGCACTTTGGAGTTTAACACAAACTCCATTTCCTGGCTTTCCATTTGATGTTTGAATGAGGATGATGACTTTTATGAAAGTGTCCTCTTTGAGTTTATAAATGAACAATAAATCTGATCTTGTTTTGTCCAGTGCTACAAAATCTTTCCATTGAAGGGGATGGCCTGATATATACTCTCCTATACCAAGCTTTTTTTCCTACCTGCTAATCTAATATGTAAAAATGCAGGCTTTACAATGGATAACTCTTCTGGGCAACATGGTCACAAGTCCTGGACTCCCACAATAAATATTATAGTTATATTTCATCATGGGTTTTGAGACTACCCCTTCTTTCTTGGGCTCTGGGTCTCAGTCATCTTATCTACAAAATGAAGGGCTTAGATTGCAAGGGATCTTTAAGAACTTTGGGATCCTTTCCAACTCTAAGCTTGGTGATTGAAACTGAGTCTTATAATGACTCAAGAGGGATTGGTCATTTACCTCATTCATTCTGGTGTTGACTGGGTGAGATGACACCTGTCATTTCATACGGTGAAGATCTCCCTTCTTCAGTTCATCTTTTTGATGTCTGGTGTCACATTTCCCCAAGGGTGTTCTGTAGGATGGAACATTAGTCTTTAGGGATGCTCCTTGATGAAGAGCTCCATGATGTCCCATGGACACTTAAAGGCCCTGGGAAATTTGACTGTAAAGAAATCAGTGTAACTTATTCCACCCTGCATAAGATTTAAGATGCACATTGACATGATGTTTAGGAACTACTGATTTAACTAACAGCTTCCTTCTAGGTCTATACAGTAGAGTAGATGTCATGATGGTCTTGGTGTGAGCCTACCTGAAATGTAATAATGTTATCTTTAACATTATTAACAGGAAGTCCCACTTCCTGTGTAGCTTTTTTGTGAATTGAAAAGTGGTTGTTTGGAGATTATGATTTGATTTTATTATTAGGCCCCATCATATTACTCCTTTCCCTGAACTCTAAATGGTTATAAGGATTCCCTTCAATTGACCAGAAGAGGGAAGCAGAGGACCTGGGATGGCATCTCAGACCCTTGTGGTGACTTGGGAACAGACCTAAGATAAGGCAGCTACAGTCTAGGAGCTTGCCTCAAAAGCGTGACCCATTCACATTTCAACCACATCGTCTGCAGAACGCAAGGTACCATTGTTGGAGGCCATCATCTCAAACCAGTATGAATTTCCCAGCGCTACCTCAGGAAACAGGTTGGGGAACACCTCGAGACCCACCAGGAAAAGACTGATGGAGACAGCAGAAAACAGTGAGGCATGGCCAGCGTAGAGGTCGACCTGGGATCACAGTAATAATTCTCAAGAGCTGGGGTCTCTTCACAGTTGTGTGTTTGCTCCCCTAAGCCCCGAGTGGCCACTGCTCAGCTGGGCTCAGAGCCCAGCAGTCACCTCCCAAGGCATTAGCCACAAAATGGCAAATCTATTATCACCTACATCGTTTGTTCTGGCTGACATGGCATTCATTTGGAGGTGGTATTGGGGTTGAGTTCAAGGTTCTGAACATCAGATCCATTCTTCCCAGAGCTGTGTCCTTGCCCATGATGCCCACAAGAAAGACATTACTCAGAGGACAAGGCCAGGGAAACACACATTTTTAATGGTATTTTAGCCTCAAGCATCATGCTATTGAGAAGCTAAGAGTAACCACCGAAGGATTCTTTTTTCCTAGTCCAAAGGCAAAATTCTACATTAAAAGTAGACCAAATGACTTCCTCACCATTTTTCCCCTAAGTTTACATACCCCTTTATTTATGCCTTTCTTTGACTTCTGTATTTTAACTTTCTGATGGCAAGAAAAGATGAATCGAAGGAAAAGCGTGTCAAGGAAAAGAGAAAGAAATGAGTTTCTTCTAAAGATCCAGGATACAGATGGTGTAAGTTACTGGCTACAATCCTTCTTAGCACACCAGACATACAAAAGAGGAATTCCCAAGACATACATTCAAAAGAATGATGTGGCCAATAAAATACCTATGAACTTGACTCATCCTCATTACCCTTTTTATCACTCCCTGCCTTGGATGTGTGGGTGGGAATTAATGGAGGGGGAGTAAGGTAAGGAAAATGGAGTGGGAAATACAGAGGAAGCCATTTGCTCCTTCTCCTCTCTCCTGCCACCTGCCTCCTCTTCTCCTTTCTACCCTATTCCCCCATCAAGTCCCTAATTATAAACTTGAGGACCATTGTGTTGAATGTCAGCACCCATGCTATGTTCTCTTGTACTTTCTGCTTCTTATCTCTTGGTGGTTCTGTAAGAATGAGAATTACTTGATGTTTGGTGGTACTTGATGGTGTTACCTCTTTTCTCCCCCCAACCTAGAAAACTGAGGAATACATGAGTCCCGCCCTTCCTGTGTCTGTTCTTGCCATTAGTTTCCCCAGTGACTTCTGTGCAAGGCAAGGAACAGGAGCAAATACAAATCAATAGCTGAGCCAGTGCCTGATAATTGTCAGTCCAGGGTTCTCTGCTAAAAGATCAGCTGAGTACATGGTTTAAGCTTTAATGTCTACGTGGAATCTTTTACCTCTCTTTAGTTTGAAATCTTAGGCTTGTTAGCAAATAGAGAGATCCATGCTCTAAAAGGAGAGCTAAATTCACTTACCCTTCTAGCACGATGTTGAGGAAGAGATAAGAGATCTTGATGTCTGCTTATCATGGGAAGATAGAAAGCAGAAAGTGTAAGAACAGAGCTTGGGCAGTGACATTTCAACACAGTGGCCGTGACTGCTAGTAACTGGAGTTCAAAATTTGGGCTGTGACTAATCAGTGTACAGATATTCTTCCCTCAAGTTGGGGAGGTGGGGGAGAGCTACGGGGGGGTGTGAACAGAGACAGAGTCTCTTTCATGTACGGAGAGGGAATTTCCTGTACAGTTTTTAATATCTAAGAAGAAGTCATTATGATTATGGACTCCTAAGAAGGGAACCAACAACTATTGAATATCTATTATGTCTTACATTGTGCTCGGCAACTTTCCTCCAACTTTATTTGCAAGTAACAAAAACAATGCTTACCTATTTAAGCAGAAGAGAACTTTATTTAAAGGATACCAGATAATTCATAGAATTGTTAGCCTGGGCAACCAGGCTCAGATACTGAGTAGTCAAAATCAATTCCAAAACTCGAACTATCTCATTTTTGGCTAGGGGAGGACTATTCAAGTTGGTTCCTGAGTTCTTTGAAATGATAACTTCAATAATTTCCTTTCTACCTGGGATGACAAGTTACTTTATGCCCTGCGTACCTGGAATCAGACATTCTCTAAGTAAGGAGTTCTGGCTCATTTTAATAGGAAATGTTATTTAGAGACTGTAATCTGGGCCCTAGTGGTCTCATTGCTAGTGGTTTAGTCCTTATTTCTAGACTTCTCGGCAAATGGATATAGTATGCATATTTGTGCAACATATACATCACAGTATATATATATATACATATATATACATGTATATACATATATACATTATAATAACATTAATTATAAATTATCATGAATATAAAATACAACATGAGCTCATACTGATAGTTTCATTCAAATTCAGGACCACACAGCTTTTATTTGGCCTTATTTATCTTATGTCCGTGTTTCCTTTCTCCCATATCATAAATTTCAGTTCTCAGTGGTACCTGTTAGGGACTGGATTGTGTCCTTCTCAAATTTATATGTTGAAGCTCTAACCCCAGGATGATATGTTTGGAGATAGGATCTTTAGGGATATAATTAAGGTTAGATGAGGTCACAAGAGTGGCATCTTAATCTGATAGGACTGGTGTCTTTATAAGAAGAGTAAGAAATAGAAGATTCTCTCTGCCTCTCCCCACCTCTCTGTCTCTCTATCTTCACGTACACAGAGGAACGGTCATGTGAAGACACAGAAAGATGGCAGCTATCTGCCTAGCTAGGAAGAGGTCTCACCAGAAACCAACCCAAATGGCACTTTGATTTTGGACTTGTTAGGAAAATAAAATTTCTATTGTGAAGCAAGCCAGGCTTGCTTTTTTTGTTACAATAGCCCTAGCAGACTAATATAGTACCATAATAACTTATTTGCTTTATCTCACACAGCACACAAAATAATACTAATGCTACTATTAATAATATGATTATTGTAAATAGTTTAAAAATTCTTTATGTATTTTTTTTTGTCCCTAGTGACTAGTCAAAGTCACTCTGACTAGTTTCTTTCCATGTGGTTATGCCACCATTGAAATACAAGTTAGAACTGTTTTCTTTTACTTTTCACTCTTAGCGGTTGCTTTATAAACTTTTTAATGTGTTTCATAATTATGTAAAATATTACATGATTCTAGGGGTGCCTAGGTGGCTCAGTCGGTTAAGCATCTGACTTTGGCTAAGGTCATGATCTTGCGGTTTGTGGGTCCGAGCCCCGTGTTGGGTTCTGTGCTGGCAGCTCAGAGCCTGGAGCCTGCTTCAGATTCTGTGTCTCCCACTCTCTCTGCCCTTCCCCTGATCATGCTCTGTCTCTCTCTGTCTCAAAAATAAATAAAAACTATAAAAAAAAATTTTTTTAATATTACATGATTCTAAAGTCAAATCTGCAAAGCATGTTTTATTTCTAGAATTCTATCATTAACATCCATATGTCCAATTACAATTTTATTTTTTCAAAAGATTTAGGACATATGTAGGGGGACATATAGCAAACTTTGCCACACCAGTAATTTGTGTTTTCTCTCTGATTACTTATAATTTTTTCTCTTTTTCTCTGATGTTTTATAATTTATCAAAGTGTGTTTCTTTGTATATTTTTCATCACATTGAAGACTTAGCCTGCTTCTTGAATCTAAGATTTATGTGTTTTTATCAATTCTGAAATTTTCACAATAATTTTCTCTTCAAATAATCTTTGTCATTTTCTTTAATCTTTCCTTTTGCAATTAAATTGATCCTTTTAGTCTGTCTTTTGTGACCCTTAACTTCTGTTTCATATTTTCTATATTTTAAAAATATTTTCTATACCTTTATAGCTTTGTGTTACATTCTGGTTCATTTTCTCAGATTTATCTTACTTCTTCAGTTGTGTTTAAATCTGTTATTTAATTTTTTCTTTGGATTTTAATTCCAATTACTAAATTTCCCTTTTATAGAAGTTCTTGTAAAAATCTACCTCCTTTCATCTCTTAATTGTTTAGAAATACTTTATACAACTTCAGGTTGTCCTTTTGCGTAAAATTTGCAAGATTGTTTTCCTACTAGTTTATTGACTTTTCCTAAATAGCAGATGCCTTTGTCACACAGTAATTTTATATATTTATTTATTTTTTTGGTCACATAGCAATTTTGTATTGTAAGCTGATCTTTAATGGGGGACATTTCCCCACTTTGGGCTTTCTTTGTGCTCTGAATCAGAGGTTGGCATGATTTTTCTAGAGCAGAGGAGCCTCCACTTATCCAGAGTATATGTTCCAAGAACCCCAGTGGATGCCTGAAACCATGGGTAGTGCTGAACCCTATACACCCTGTTTTGTTTTCCCTATACATACATGTATGCCTATAATAAAGTTTAATTTATAAATAAGGCATGGTAAAGGATTAACAACAAAAACTAATAATAAAATAGGACAATTTTAGTAAATACTGTAATAAAAGTTATGTGAATGTGGTCTTCCCCTCTGGCTTCCCAAATAACTTATGGCACTGAATTCATTCTTCTTTTGATGATGTAAGATGATAAAATGCCTACTGATGAAATGAAGTGTGGTGAATGGCATAGGCATTGTTACTTAGGATTAGGGTGCTATTGACCTTCTGAATACTTCAGAAGGATCATCTGCTTTCAGAATGTGATTAACCGTGGGTAACTGAAACCATGGAAAATGAAACCACAGATAAGGGGGGAACTGTATTTTAGCCTTCGTAGGTCAAATACAGCCATACAGTCTCTATTTCTCCTTTGCCTCCTCCCTCACCTTCTCTTTCTCCTCCTCCTTCTTTTCCTTCCTGCCTTTGATAATGCAAAAAATGTTTGTAACAAACTGGTCATACAGAAACAGGACCCAGGCAGTATTTGGCCCCTAAGTCTTAGTGTGCCAACTCCCACAATTGATGTGGAAAAAGTGTGCTTCCACCTGCTAAGGGTCCCAGGGATTTGTTAGCCCAGAACCAACTTTACCTTAATTTCTTGACTTGGGGATGCCCAAGGCCCCTGGGCAGTGTACATCTGGGCTCCACACGCAGGACAAGTACACTCATGCAAAGGCTGTGTATCTTGGTTTCTACAGGAAGAGTTTTTCCTCTCATGAGAGTTTTAGGCAGATTCAACCCTTCTCAACACTTTTCTGGTCCAGTGAATGAAGTGTCTCTTGTTTCTAGTTAACTAGTCAGGGAGGCGGGCCTGCTCCCTTCAAGGTCCCATTGATCTTAGTCATGGCCTGCCATATAATGCAGGACCCAAACCATATATCTTATCCCTTAATGGACCAAAAAAAAAAAAAAATGCTGATCTTTGGCCATTAGAGTGAATATCAGGACTTAATATGTCTCACCCCCATCTCCTAAGTCATCACTACATTAGCTTATAATTCTGACTTTATGTTCTTCATTATTTATGTATCTAGTTTTTTCTTTCTTTGGAGCCCTACTGTTATTATTTTTTTAATTTTTAAAAAATTAATTAATTCATTATTTTTAAATACAATTTATTGTCAAGTAAGCTAACATACAGTGTATACAGTGTGCTCTTGGTTTGTGGGGTAGGTTCCAGTGGTTCATTGCTTATATACAATACCCAGTGCTCATCCTTTTTTTTTTTTCCATTTTTTAAAAATGATTTTATTTATTTCTAAGAGAGAGAGAGATAGCTTGGGCAGGGGAGGGTCAGAGATAGAGACAAGGAATACCAAAACAGGCTCCAAGCTCTGAGCTCACTGTCAGCACAGAGCCTGACGCTGGGCTCGACCCCACGAACTGTGAGATCATTGACCTGAGCTGAAGGCCGTTGCTTAATGATTGAGCCACCCAGGTGCCCCGTTGAGCCGTACTACTGTTTTAATAGTATGCATCATATATTATCTACCATTTCTCTGTGCTGAAGAAAGCAAGAGGTCCAAGTCAGCTTTTTCTTCCAAGTTGCCAGTAACTCTTAATTAGAAAGTGTTGAATTTTATCAAAAGCCTTCATTTATCCACTGTGATTATAAACTAGGTCTTACTCACTGAAAAAGATATGTCATGTTATATTAACATTTTTTTTTCTAATTCTAAATTATCCTTGAATTCCTGCAATAAAGATATTTTGGTTGTGATGCGTGAGCCATTTAACATACTGTGAATTCATTCAATTTAGTAGGTTTATGAATCCAGATGCATAAATAAAATGGCTCCAAAGTTTGATATGCTTTTCTTTCTTGTTTATTTCTTTTTGGGAGAGAAGGGGTTCAGATTTTAAATTAAGGTTGTCTTAGTTCTGTTAAAAAATTGAGTAACTTTATGGGGTGCCTCATGGCTCAGTTGATTAAGCATCTGACTTCGACTTGGGTCATGATCTCATGGTTTGTGAGTTCGAGCCCTGCGTCGGGCTCTGTGCTGACAACTCAGAGCCTGGAACCTGCTTCAAGTTCTGTGTCTCCTTCTATTTCTGCCCCTCCCCTGCTTGCACTCTGTCTTGTTGCCTTCAAAAATAAACATTTTTTAATTGGGTAACTTTATATTTATATGTATTTTTATATTTTTTAAAATAATTTTTGGTTAGATGCTATTTCTCCTCCAAAGTAATAAATCTTGGATTTAAAAAAATAGATCTTGCTCCTTTTTGTTTTCATTTATGCATTAGTCATTTTTGTACTATTTTTATTTCTCCTTTCTCTATTAAAGAATTTTTTTACACTTCTACTAACTTCTTCTTGAATTGAATCAATAATTCAATTATCGTCATTCTTTCTTTAATTATGAGAACATTTAGAGTGATCAGTTTTTGTATTTTCTGCATCCCAGCCTCTTGCTTTGATACATAGTGTTAGGTTGCCTCTCTCCTGGAATGTTCTTTCCCACCTCTTGCATGTGATGAAATCTTCCTGATGTTCAGATCTGAATTTAAAGGCCATCTCAGAGAGGCCATTCCAACCAAAAGTACTCCCACCCTCCTGCCCGTCACAGTATTTTGTTTTATCTTTATTAAAGCAAGTGTTAAGTTATTCTGGAGTTAAGACTATAAGCACAGAGTTTGTCTTTTCAGTGCTTTATGTTCTGCTATTGGAACAAGGTCTAGCATCTAGTAGATGCTCAATAAGTATTTATTGTATAAATCCATTAAAAGTGTTCTCATTTAATTCTTTCAAAAATAGCCTAATATAATGTTTTTATTTACTTATTTATTTTAATTATTATTAAATTACCAAAAATTAACTTTTGAAATTTAATTTTAAAGTAATCATTATTTCATTTTATCATAGTAACTATTTGGAAGTTTGCTCTCTACCTCAACTGGCTGGTTTGTTTGCTTGTTTAATTTCTTGTTTTATTATTTTCTTATAAGATAAAATGGCTCAGATAAATTTTATGCTTTGAAACTTACTGAGTTCATCTTCATGTCTTATTTATGATCACTTTTAGTACATGTTCCAGAGAAGCTTGAAAAGATGGCATATTTTCTCTTTGTAAAAGAAAAGTTCTATCTATGATCCAGGTTTTTAATGTTTTTGACAGTTTCTGTTTATTTCAGCTGTCAACATTTGAGATACGTGTGTTTAAAAGTCTCCTACAAATATTGTATTTCAAGTATTTTTCCCCTTACATTTCTAACATACTTTGTTACTGTCACAGAAAGTTTCCAGCTGTTAGATCTTTACTGTAGATTGTACCTTTGTTCAGCATACCATGTTTTCCTTTGACCCATTTAATGTTTTTTGACATGAATTCTATTGGTCTGAAACAAGCCACCTTCTGCTCTTTTTTAGCTTGTGTTTGTCTGAAAAGAAAATCCGAGAAACTCTAGTCTTGGGCCCCTGATGGCCTCCAGAACCCCTTTCCTAATGCGCTACAAAAGGTCAAATTTGAAGGGGAATGTAACACACCATACATTTGAAATGTTTCTCTTGTAGGAAAAAGAGAGCAGATATTGAGAAATCTGCAGGAGTGCTGAAATCAACTTTACCGGAGCCAGAAATTGCATACCTGTCAACCAACTTAGCAATGTCCTACCTTCGATGTCTCGGATCCCAAGGCTGCCTGGCTTTCCGGGACAAGGGTGGCACTCCACGCTGCTCCTGACAGTCAGTCTGAGGAGCAAAAGACTAGTACGTGGTGAACGGGCCAGCATGTTTTATGGAAAGCACATTGTTTCCCAGGGAATCTGGGAGATAGTGCCAAGTCTGTCCTTTAAGCAAGGATGGAACCTTGTTTGCCTAGGACAATGGAGAAGAAATAAATAAATATCAGTAATGTCACTGACAAGGAACTATTCACTCTTTCCAAAGGCACTTTGCGTTGAGTTCTCCCCAAAACAGGCTGTCATGGTAACACAGCAGCCTTCCATTACTTCTAACGATGGCACATTGGATCCCCAACTTTCAACTTTACGATGTGAAACCAGTACATGTTGGAAGTCTTTCGTCTAGCAAAAATTCAAAATCAGTGTCCATCTCGGTCAGAAGATGAAGCTATTTGTGCCCCAGATGTTAATTAATGACATTCATTTCTTTGAAAATGATTTTAGTATGGAATGATTTATGACATAAATGACATAATTTATGACATAATGACATGATTTATGACATTTTGACATAATTTTAATCTACTATTAAAAAAAAAAAAAGACAGCCTCCAAAGTGTTTGCACTTGGGATTCACCATGGACCATGTAATTGACTCTTCTGTGAAGATGTCCCGTGCTAACTGTGATTCGTGATGGCCAGCCGGGCTCCTAAACAGCTGGGAGAGCAGGGTATGGAAGGGGTACGGTGTGGGAAGGGCCCTAGTGCCTATTGCCAGGAAGACCCCCTTGCTTAGTGTGGTTAGCAGTGGTGGATTCACCCTCATCCACTCCCACCTAACCCTGGGCCTGGTACTGAGACGTGGGAGTGCACGATGCTTGAGAAAGTTCACAATGAAGTCATGAACCCAAGATGGCAGCGAGGCAGAGCCCTGCGAAAGAGTCATTCTCCACAAAAAAAAAACACCAAAAAAACACCAAAAATAACGTTCAGATCTGGCCTCACGGCATCCGGATACGGTGGCCAAATAAGAAGTACAGCAATACCCTGGCCGAAGGGCAGGAGAATTGTGCATGAGTCCCTGTCATTGTCCTGGTCGTGCTGGAGGCCACTATCCTTGGCGGGAAAACCGGGCATGAGCGGAGCAGCGAGAGCCTCACTCCTCAAGCCTTCTGCAAGGAGATGAGAAAAATGTGCTAGTCTGTGAAGTGTGAGGAGTGCTGGGAAGCAAAATATAGTTAAAAAAAAAAAAAAAAAAAAAAGACCGGAGAGTACAACCGAGCTGTAGGGAAAACTGTGATCCGCCACCAGCTGCCCCTTCCCTTTGCAGGAGGAGCTGGCTGGCTGTCCCAGAGGCCAGGAAAACTGGTCACAGCTGACCCTCCGCTGTCCCCGCTACAGAGAGCCTCCCCGCCCAGGAAGGCCCAGGTCTCAGGGTGACCCACATCCCAAGACTCATCAGTAGGGGATAGAAAATTCTTGCCTTTGTGCTCCAACCCAGGCTGTCCTGACGGTCCACCCAGAACTTCCGGAGGGGTCTCCCGAGGCTTTCATGGAGACCACATAGCCAGCCTGGTCGGCGGGGGGGTTGGGGGGGGGGGTTCCCGCTCCCACATGAGCCGTGCAGAGCAGCAGGGACTTTTATTCCCATTCCTCTTTCTCCAGAAATGTAAGCATATCCTGAGGATCCGTACACCTGACTCGAAGAAAAACTCATTTTTGAAAGAGTGATTTTTTTTTCTTTTAAGGTACAAACTAAAAGGAAATGTTAACAACAGCTACCATTAATTTAGCATTTAATGGTATCAGACCCTGCGAGATGCTTTCTATCCATTAGCTCATGTGATTCTCAGAATAGTCTTCCAAGGGAGATACTGATATTAGTTTCATTTTATAGCTGTGGGGAAACGAGGCTTAGAAAGCTCCAGTAATTTGCCAAGTTCACATTGAGGAAGTGGTGGGGTAAGATTTGGTACTCAAACCTGTCTGACTCCGAAAAATGGGCTGATTAGCAAGCACACAACACCCTCTCTTGAAACTATGCTACAGCAGCTTTCCTGTAGTTCCTGTAAATAATCAATTCTTTTGTAGCACTAAGAGCATTGTGTCTGGGAAAAAAAAAAAAAAATCCAGGGTGGGGGAGGAGTTATACTGCGTTTTCTAAGGAAAAAAGGACACTAGGCTTTGCATAAATATTAAACCTTTTCTCTTGGTCTATTTCTTCCACATCCATGAAAAGAACTGAAAATAGAAAAAGAAGCATCTCTCAATATTTCAAGACACCAGAAATTTATAGACACTATTCAGAACAGCAGCGCACACAGAACAATGCATCTTGAAAATAGGCCCTATCTGTTGTCCAAGGGGGTGCTCTCTGCAATTTCAATGACCTCTTTGGTTTACGCAGCCAGTGTTAAGCAAAAATAACTTTAGTGTACTTTTTTTTAACCTCTTCAAAAGAGAGGTCACTCTATCAAGGCCATTTTCAATGTTTCAGTCCCTCCTGCTGAGCCCTGTGCGTGTCCTCCATTAAGGGCTTTGAAGGCCTGCTTGCTTGCACAACTGCTGTATCCCCGAGGACCCCATCTCTGACCCTTCCGTCAGCAGAGGCGGCCCGCAAGCACACCAAGGCCCCTTAAATCAAGCTACACGGTCCAGTCAGCACCTATCGTTCCCAATTCCTTCCCAGCTGTCTGGGAATGTAGCCCCCAGAGCCCTCGCTGGCGGCGTTCCAGAGTCTTCACCCACCTTGAGGCCTTCCAGCTCCCCACCAGGCGCAGAGGGCCAGATCTCTATCTCGACCACATCATCCACGTACGCCTGGCAGGCTGAGAAAAAACAGAGCGACATTCTCTCAGGTCCCAGGCCACATACTTGTATCAGATACTGAGATGTTCCTGGAAGTCCCACGCGTCTCCGAGATGGAGCGCCATCTGGCCTCTAGCTGTGGCAGGGCTTTACTCTGCTCATGCTCATTGCCCCTGGCCCAGGCCTGGCACCTTCCAGGCCCCTCCAGAGTGGTTTGCACAGCCTGGCACACCCACGCCTTCCATTCGTCCAGGCCCCCGGGATAGGTCAGCATGCAGAATGCTCAGCAGAGGCGGTTCAGCCTTAAAGGATGCTGTTCCCCAAACGAGCTGTGAGGGATGATGAGTGCTGGCTCCTTGTAGAGCTCGCTGGGTGGGGCTCTGACTAAGGAACTTCAGGTCTTCATGATTTAGCGGTATCATAATGGCAGTGCTAATTTTATTGAGTATTGATTATGTGCCTGGCAGCCTTTGGAGTGCTTCAGCTACATTGGGTCACTTCATCTTCCCAAGAACGCTATGAGATAAGACCAACGCTATCCTCGCCTTATGGATGAGAAAACTGAAGGTGGGAGGGGTGCCTCGCCCAAGGTCACAGAGAGGGGCTGAACCAGGCTTCACGCCGGTCTGCTTTCGACCCACTGTCATGTTGCAGGGGTCATAGGGGCAGCCCACGGGCTGGGCTGTGTTTAGCCTACCAGTGCTTTAAGAGACATTTAAAAACGTGAGCCAGTATTTAAAATGCACGAGATTTCACTTATAAACACATATAAAATTCCATCTCCTTAAAAATAGATAGCTCCAGGGGCGCCTGGGTGGCTTAGTCGTTAAGCGTCCGACTTGCGCTCAGGTCATGATCTCGCGGTTCGTGTGTTCGAGCCCTGCGTCGGGCTCTGTGCTGACTGCCAGCTCAGAGCCTGGAGCCTGTTTCAGTCTGTGACTCCCTCTCTCTCTGACCCTCCCCTGCTCACGCTGTCTTCCTCTCTCTCTCCTAGAAATAAATAAAACATTAAAAAAAAATTTTTTTTTTAAATAGATAGCTCTGGCAAGATTGGGCTTTCAGTCCCAAAGGTCTTCATCTACTGGAAGTATCAGGTGCGTTAGATGAGCCCTGTGCTTCTCAGTGTTCACAGAACCCAGTACTGCAGGCCACCACCGCTGATGCACCTACATGACTTCCAGGTGCTTCTGAATTGTTCAGTCCTGCTACAGAGTCCTCTGGTCCGTGATTTGGGGGTGGTCAGTCTATCCCTGACCCAACTCTGCCCTGGAAACAGAATTTGAGGCTAACGTGGGGGTTTCTGGCTGGTTAGGAACACAGGACATAAGGTGTAAGCTGGTGATGGTCTGGAGCAACAAGGCAGGTAACTAGTTAAGGTTCATTCCAAAGTCACTTTACCTCTAAAGGGTGACATGGAAAATGTTGGGAAGCGACTCTACATCAGGAGACTGAAGCCGGTAAGTCACAAGGCAGATGTCAGCTCTCAAACTCCTCTGCCTCTGCTCGTAGGTTGGATTTTCACACGAGACGACTGACTTAAGGAACATACCTTCTGGAAGTGGACAAGTCATTGTAAATTGCCCTCAGTGGCCACAAGTGAACAGGTAAGGGGCAAACAGCTGTGGCTGTTCAAGGTCCAGGGCAGCTGAGACAGGGGGCCGTGGCTTGGGTCACTGCCTCTACTTCGGTCACCAAATGCCATGACGTCAGTTCAAGGATCAGGTTGAAGCTCAGTTCTTTATTTAGAAAACCATAAGAACAACCACTGAACACAGTCTTTGCCAGGACAAACATCTCAACCCCAAACAATATCACTGGGAACTGTATTAGAGAGAATTTCACAATCTTTCCGTGCCTTCAGACGAACCCATGGGAACTGTATTGTGTTCTGGTCTCTCTCTGTAAAAGCACAAGCCTTACCGCAACAAAGTGAATCTGATTCTCAAATGAGAGGAGCGTGAAAGTAAATATCCAAAAGAAACACACAGAAAGAAATCAAGATATAAGTCAAGGCATCCAGCACGGGTCCAACAAAAGCCCTCATAATACATGTTCCCTGTATTCGATTTCGTACATCTGTAGGTTTTGTAATTCCCTCGGGCCTGTCGCCATCTGTGAGTGTAAGATGCACTGGCGTTTTAGGGTAAGCCCCATTTTCTCTTTGGCAAAGGTGGTGTGTACCACCTGAGGTTCAGTTGCCTGTGTGCATGTTTGATCTCAAGCATGACTTCCTAGTATCACCCAAGCCTGGGCAGGTTTGAGGGTGGGTGTGGGGACCCATAGGAGAGATGTGGCCTGTAGGAGAGAGCCAGACACAAACTGAGGCTCCTCAAGGCCCCTTTGAAGAGCCCAAATTATGGGGCGCCTGGGTGGCTCTGTCGGTTAAGCATCTGACTTCAGCTCAGGCCATGATCTCGTGGTTCGTGGGTTCGAGCCCCACATTGGGCTCTGTGCTGACAGCTCAGAGCCTGGAGCCTGTTTCAGATTCTGTGTCTCCCTCTCTCTCTGACCTTCCCCTGCTCCTGTTGTCTCTCTCTCTCCCAAAAATAAATAAAACATTTTTTAAAAAATGAAGAGACCAAATCATCCTGTACTGAGCCTACTGGCTTGATCTTCCAGAACTTGCCTCTGTATCCAGGGTTAGCTGATTTCACAGCTTGTGCTAGAGCAGTAAGTCTCTTAGAGAAGACATTCTCAAACTTGACTGTGCGTAACATCACTGTTAAATGCAGGGTTTGATTCAGTAGGTCTGGGCTGTAGGGGCAGCCATGAGCCCAGGGCAAATGGGCCAGGCTACTCCTAGTGGCCCAGGATCTCTTGAGAATGTGCTTGGTTCTTTTCTGGCAACACGTACCCGCGTTCCGGTGAGACCAGGCCGTTCCCAGCGCTGGGGCTGCAGACTGGGGCTTGGGGTGGGGGTGCATCGGGGGAGATCCAGGAGGCAGCACAGAGCTGGAGAACTAAGTTGCTGCTCACAGCCCCATCCCCTAAGCCTTGGGACTTAGAGGATAAGCTAAGGGCTGGTTATTTATTTCCAAGCCTCAGATTCTTTTAGGACCAACTGATGACATTTCTGCCTCAAGGCAGAAATGCTAGCGGTGGAAGAAGCCTGAGGTCATCATGCATAAGAACCCCGGACTCCTGCCCTAAGGTCTCTAGAGCTTTCTTGCCCTATAGCCCACCCACAGCTGGGCACGTCGGGGGCAATTCCCCCCTGCCTCCTGAGCGGGAACTTTCCCTTTGAACTGAATACAAATAGATCTTTCCGCAGCTGTCTTCCATCTGCTGTCCTTTCCCTAGAGAATGGGGCTCCCCACCCTCCAAAGCCCTTTCTCCACCCAACCTTGCTGGGTGCATTTGGACAGCTCATCTTCTCTTTCCATGCCTGTGCCTTCTCTGCCTGTCTGAGAGAACTTCTGGAAATGTCAAATAAAATTCTTAGGTGAGAGCCCTTTGAACAAGTAGATTGGTCCTAGGACATAACAGGTCAGGGTAGCTATTGGTTTGCTTGGCTGGCTGGTTCTACCACATGCCTACATGCCTGCCTTCCAGCTCCAAAGCCTGAAAAATAAACCCCGGTATCTTTTCTTTCCTCCTTTTTAAAAATTTTTACTTATTTTGAGAGAGAGCACCCACGAGAGAGCAGGAGTGGGGGAGGGAAAAAGGGAGAGAGAGAGAGAGAATAGTTTTGCTTTTTTTAGAGAGAGTGAGTGTGAGAGGCATAGGAGCTGAGGGAAGGAGAGAGAGAGAGAGAGACAGAGAGAGACAGAGAGAGAGAATCTCAAGCAGGCCCCACACTCAGCCTGGTGCCTAACATGGGGCTCAATCTTATGACCCTGGGATCATGACCTGAGCCAAAACCAAGAGTTGTATGCTCAACAGACTGAGGCACCCAGGCATCCCTATCCCTTCCCCCTTTTCGTCTTTGTTCTCCTTCTTTTTCTCCTCTCCCCCACCTTCTTCTGTAATAAAATGCCAAGATCTGTCTGAACAAATGGTCACCCAGGTAACAACCACATCTCCCAGTGTCCCTTGCAGCTAGGAGGGACATGTGACTGAATTCCTGCTACTGGACGATGAGCAGAAGTGATATGAACAACATCAGTACCACATTCTTTACAGAGAAGGGGCTGTGCGCACTCTCTCCTTCCTCCTGTGTGGCGATTGGCAACAGATGCCACAGCCACCTTTACCCAAAGGTGGGAGCCACCACAGAGGACGGAAGAGCTGCCCCAGTGCCTAGACCTCCGATGACCTTAGGGAACAGAGCTGCATGTCCATTCCGCAGCTCCAGCCTATCTGTGGACACTTGCAACCAGAGGGTTCAACGTCTGTCTTGTTTGAGCCACTGTATTTTTGGACCTCTTTGCAGAGCGGTTAAGCTTGTAACCTAACCTACGTATCCAGGGTCCACCTCTCGATGTCTTTAGCTTAGCTCAGGATGACAGAGGCATTTATTCAGTTTGTCATAACCTATATATAGTTACAGCATGAGGTTCTCCTGAGTGATTTTCCAGTTGAAGGGTATCGTGATCCCTATCTGGCCATCATCTCTTTTCATTTTTCCAGCCCCCTTCCTCTGCTCACCTGCTTCTTCTTTCATTGCTCGGGTGCTCTGAGCATTTGGAGAAGAATGAACGCCACGGAGTCATGGATTTCCTTGCCAGGCCACAGTGCCTTGGGGGGGAGCAGGCTAAGAGAAAAAAGGCTTGTGACTGACATTCTGAGATTAAGGTGAAGACTTTCATTACCTGCAGCTTGGCTAATCACAGCTCTCTATTAATGAGAATCTTCTACCACCTCTTTAGAAAGAAATAAACTGCAACAAAATAAGTTGTTATGAGAGAGAGATTTACTGAAAAAATCAGTTTCCTAAGCCCATGACAGCGTGTCACCCCATTGGCTACTCTTTCTTGGTGGAATCCACAGCAGGTGTGATGGGATGGGTATTTCTCTCTCTCTCTCTCTCTCTCTATTTAAGTTTATTTATTTATTTTGAGAGTGAGAGAGTAGGAGCAGAGAGAGAGGAGAGAGAGAATCCCAAGCAGGCTTCTCCCTTTCAGTGTGGAGCCCAATATGGGGCTCGATGCCACAAACCACGAGATCATGACCTGAGCCAAATCAAGAGTCAGACACCTAACTGACTGAGCCTCTCGGGGGCCACAGAATGAGCATTTCTCATAATGGGTCTGAAGTTGTCCTTTCAACACTCGTTTATTTCTCCTTTATCAACGTGGATGCTTTCGTAGTAAGGACAAATAGACTACCATGTCTATCTTAAGAAACTTAGGCTAAAAAAAATATTCTACAAATGTACAAAGCAACAGGCATAAGTAATTTCATTTTGGTGTTGTTTGTATCAGTCATAAAACTGGAGGGGCGCCTGGGTGGCTTAGTCGGTTGGGCGTCCGACTTTCGCTTAGGTCATGATCTCGCGGTTTGTGGGTTCGAGCCCCACGTCGGGCTCTGTGCTGACTGCCAGCTCAGAGCCTGGAGCCTGTTTCAGCCTGTGACTCCTTCTCTCTCTGACCCTCCCCTGCTCATGCTGTCTCTCTCTCTCTCCTAAAAGTAAATAAAACATTAAAAAAAAAATTAAAAAAAAAAAAACTGGAAACAACCCAACATGCATCAATAAGAAGAGGAGGAAATAAAAAGTATTTGGTTTATCATATAATGGAAACCAAAGGCATCCACTTCAAAGGAAATAGGTCTGTTTGGACTGACTTGTGAAAATGTATCTGATATACTGTTAGCAAGATGATTGTATCTTTTATAAAAATGAGCAGCTGGTGTTTCTATATATACTTTAATATACCGAGAAAAATAGTCTGGAAGGATACATAAGAAATTATTAACAATAGTTACCTCTGGATAGAGGGCAAGATGGCGGAGAAGTAAGGAGCTCCATACTTGCACTCGCGCCCATACATCACACAGAAAAGATCTGAAGCCATTGGAAACCTTACAAAACCTGAGAGACTGGGAGAAAAAGGATGCAGAATCCACTGAGAGAGCCTTCTAACGTGAGTGCGAACCGGGGAAGATAAAATCGGGCCGGGATCGGAGACTCGAGGGTGGGAGGCGATCCCCCTCTACCCTCTACGGGGAGTGAGAGGGGAAAAGGAGAGAGTCCAAAACAGAAAAACCTCCGCTTGGGGGGGATAAAACCTCCGCTCGGTGCATAGAAAGACCGTACTTGCCAAATACCTGCACACCAGGTCCCCTCGCGCCAACTGGTCCTGGGGGAGGTTGAGCACACAAACTGCTTCTTTGTGCCGCTCATGGAGGTTGGCTTTCAGAGCGGCGGCGCGCCTGCCGCCATTGTAGCTCCCGGGCGGCTGGGGCCCCTGAAAGAGCCGCGCTGACACCGGGCGTCCGCGCTCCTGGCTGGCTGGAACTCGAGAGGGAAGGCAAAGAGCTAAAAACTGGGAAATTTGCCTGTGAGTTCATGTTTCGGGTGACGAGCCATAGAGGGACCCGGTTTTCCTCACTCCAGCAGCTCCGGCTACGCGGACCCGGCAGGCAAGCCCCCGCGCATGCGCGCCAGCCTGACCCAGAGAAGGAAGCTGCGATTCTGACTCCTCCCCCAGAGCTCAGCAGGGAGCCTGGAATAGTCGGAGGGGGTTGCCTGGGAAGCTGTGTCTAAGGCAATTTCAGCGGGGCACACGGACTGGGATTTGGAGATTGGAATTGGCCTGGGTTGAAGAGTGCAACCAACTTCGGCTGCGTCCCCGGAATGGGGAGTTGACACGCCCAAAACAGAGAGTTGCAGCGCGGGGTTCAAGAAGGGACTGGAGCACTGTCACTCTCCTCCCCACAACCGCCAAGGCAGAACCCCCGCCTGAGGCATCGGATCACGCCACGCCCATGCCTGCCTGAGAGGTGCCCACCTCCCTTTTTTTGTTTTTTTCCTTTTTTTTTCTTCTTTCTTTTTTTTCCCTTTCTTTTCTCTTCCTTTTTTCCTTCTTCTTTCTCTTTTCTCGCTTTTTTCCCCCAAACACTGACCTGATTAACTCTGGTCGCCAGCTTGCTTAAACAATCACAACAAGTCCATTCTGTAAATGTAAATTCTACACCTACCGACCTTTTCAGCTATTTCTCTCAGGAGTAATTAGACTATATAGTTTCTCTGGATAATTCCAGCATCCTTCTCTCACCTATCCAACCATATTCTACCCTTTACCTCTTTGAAAAAAGCTTCTTATCCCTTCTGCCTGTTCATCCTATTTCCAAATCTGCCTCGTCTCGCCCTGCCTTCTCTCTTTTTCTCTATGCTCTTCAACCAGCACTGCATACACACGGCTATTTAACTGTAGCTGGGAAATCCAGGTATATGCTTTAAACCGTTCTTTGTCCATCGGTTTTCTTCTTTTTTCCTTTTCTTTTCCCCTTTTTGACCCTTTTATGTATTTTATGCTCCCTATTATTCACCCTCCCTCCTCCGTCTTTTCTCTTAACTTTTTCGTTTTCCCTCTCGCTTTGCATGTTAGTTGAATCAGCCTGTGCGTTTGTGTGCTCCTGCTCCCTGTGTGTTTGTCTGTCTGTTTTCTTTTCCAGGGCTACCTCAAGAAACAAGCTAGAGTACACAAGGTGAAGAGTCCCAAATATCACTACGAATAGGAAAATAAAATAACTAAGGTCCCAACAAGAGAGACCTAGGGATACCATTCAAAAAACAATCTCTGAAAGGATAGGCCCTGGAAAGTCAAAGAGTCTTCTTGGATATAGCAGCGCTCATAGAAACAGAGAGCATAACAGGTCTTTAAAACCAACAAGAGCCGGAAAGCTAACTAAAATGATGAAACGAAAGAGCTCTCCTCCAAAGAAACTCCAAGAAGAAATGACAGCTAATGAACTGCTCAAAACAGATATCAGCAGCATAAGTGAACAAGATTTTAGAATAATAATGGTAAAATTAATAGCAGGGCTTGAAAAAACATAGGGGACATCAAAGAAACTATGGCTACAGACAGAATGGAAAATAAAAATAGGCATGAAGAATTAAAAAATGCGATAAATGAGATCCATAATAAATTAGAGGCCTCCAATGCACGGATTGAAGAGGCAGAAAGGAGAATAAGTGATTTAGAAGACACCATTATAGAAAAACAAGAAGCCGACAAAAAAAGAGACAAACTGATCCAAGAACAGGAAAGAAGAATTCGAGAGCTCAGCGATACAGTCAAATGCAACAATATCCGTATCATAGGAATCCCAGAAGAGGAAGAGAGAGGGAAAGGTGCTGAAGGAGTCCTGGAACAAATTATAGCAGAGAACTTCCCCGACCTGGGAAAGGAAGTCAATGTGGAAATACAAGAGGCTTAGAGGACTCCCCTCAGATGTAACTTGAATCGATCTTCTGCACGACATATCATCGTAAAAATGGCAAAATACAAGGACAAAGAGAAAATTTTGAAAGCAGCTAGGGAGAAAAGGGCCCTCACATACAAAGGGAAACCTATCAGAGTGGTGACAGACCTATCTACTGAAACGTGGCAGGCCAGAAAGGAATGGCAAGAGATCTTCAATGTGATGAACAGTAAAAATATGCAGCCAAGAATCCTCTATCAAGCAAGCCTGTCATTCAAAATAGAAGGAGAGATAAAAACCTTTCCAAATAAACAGAAATTGAAAGAATTTGTCACCACGAAGCCAGCCCTACAAGAAATCCTGAGGGGGATGCTCTGAAGGAAAGGTTGCAAGGAACAAAGATTCCAGAGACACCACCTCAAACATGAACCCTACAAAAGATAAAAAGACTCTAAACCCACATATTTCAATAATAACACTGAATGTAAATGGGCTGAATGCTCCAATCAAAAGACATAGGGTAGCGGAATGGATTAAAAAACAAAATCTATCTATATGCTGTCTACAAGAAACTCATTTTAGACGGGAAGATACCTTCAGATTAAAAGTAAGGGGATGGAGAAATATATACCATGCTACAGGAAATCAAAAGAAAGCCAGAGTAGTGATACTTATATCAGACAAACTGGACTTTAAATTAAAGACAATCACAAGAGATGAAGAAGGGCACTACACAATAATTACAGGGTCCATCCATCAGGAAGAACAATCATAAATGTCTACGCACCGAATATGGGAGCACCTAAATATCTAAAACAATTAATCACAAACAGAAACAAGCTTATAGATAAGAATGTGCTAATAGCAGAGGACTTTAATACTCCGCTTACAGCAATGGATAGGTCAACCAGACAGAAAATCACTAAAGAAATAATGGACTTGAAAGACACATTGGACCAGATGGACTTGACGGATTTATTTAGAACTTTATATCCTGAGGCCAGGAATTTACTTTCTTCTCAAGTGCGCATGGCACATTCTCCAAGATAGATCACATACTGGGACATAAAGCAGCCCTCAATAAATATAAAAGAATAGAGATCATACCACGCACACTGTCAGATCACAATGCTTTGAAACTTGAAATCAATTACAGGAAGAAGTCTGGAAAACTTCCAAAACATGGAGGTTAAAGAACACCCTTCTAAAGAATGAATGGGCCAATCAGGCAATTAGAGATGAAATTAAAAAATATATGGAAACAAATGAAAATGAAAACACAACAATTCAAAATCTATGGGATGCGGCAAAGACAGTACTACGAGGAAAGTACATTGCTCTCCAGGCCTATTTCAAGAGATTAGAAAAAGCGCAAGTCCAAAATCTAACAGCTCACCTAAAGGAACTAGAGACAGAGCAACAAGAATGCCCTAAACCCAGTAGAAGAAGAGAAATAGTAAAAATTAGAGCAGAAATAAACAACATAGAGACCAAAGAAACAATTGAACAGATCAATGAAACCAAGAGTTGGTTTTTTGAAAAAGTAAACAAAATTGACAAACCTCTAGCCAGACTTATCCAAAAGAAAAGAGAGAGCACCCAAATAGACAAAATTATGAATGAAAATGGACTTATTACAACCAACCCCTCAGAAATACAAGCAATTATCAGGGAATACTATGAAAAATTATATGCCAACACATTGGACAACTTAGAAGAAATGGACACATTCCTAAACACACACTCACTACCAAAATTCACACGGGAAGAAATAGAAAACCTGAACAGACCCATAACAAGTGAAGAAATTGAATCAGTGATCAAAAATCTCCCAACAAATAAGAGCCCTGGACCTAATGGCTTCCCTGGGGAATTCTATCAGACATTTAAAACAGAATTAATCCCAATTCTTCTCAAGCTATTCCAAAAAATAGAAAGCGAAGGAAAACTCCCCGACTCATTTTATGAAGCCAGCATCACACTGATTCCCAAGCCAGACAGAGATCCAGCAAAAAAAGAGAACTACAGGCCAATATCCTTGATGAATACGGATGCAAAAATTCTCAACAAGATCCTTGCAAATCGAATCCAGCAGCATATAAAAAGAATCATCCACCAAGATCAAGTGGGATTCATTCCTGGGTTACAGGGCTGGTTCAACATTCGCAAATCAATCAATGTGATCCATCATATCAATAAAAGAAAAGATAAAAACCGTATGATCCTGTCAATAGATGCAGAAAAAGCATTTGACAAAATACAGCATCCCTTCTTAATAAAGACTCTCGAGAAAGTTGGGATAGAAGGAACCTACTTAAACATCATCAAAGCCATCTATGAGAAGCCTTCAGCTAACATCATCCTCAACGGGGAAAAACTCAGAGCTTTCCCCCTGAGATCAGGAACACGACAGGGATGCCCACTCTCACCACTGCTGTTTAACATAGTGTTGGAAGTCCTAGCATCAGCCATCAGACACCAAAAGGAAATCAAAGGCATCAGAATTGGCAAAGAGGAAGTCAAACTTTCACTCTTCGCAGATGACATGATACTCTACATCGAAAACCCGACGGACTCCACCAGAAGCCTACTAGAACTGATCCAAGAATTCAGCCAAGTTGCAGGGTACAAAATCAACGTACAGAAATCGGTTGCATTTTTATACACCAACAATGAAGCAACAGAAAGAGAAATCAAGAAACTGATCCCATTCACAATTGCACAAAAAACCATAAAATACCTCGGAATAAACCTAACCAAGGATACAAGAGATCTGTATGATGAAAACTATAGAAAACTTATGAAGGAACTTGAAGAAGACACAAAGAAATGGAAAAACATTCCATGCTCATGGATAGGAAGAATAAATATAGTTAAAATGTCATTACTACCTAAGGCATGCTACACATTCAATTCAATTCCAATCAAAATTGCACCAGCATACTTCTCAAAACTAGAATAAACTATCCAAAAATTTGTATGGAACCACAAAAGACCCCGAATAGCCAAAGTAATCCTGAAAAATAAAACCAAAACGGGAGGGATCACCATCCCAGACTTTAGCCTCTACTACAAAGCTGTCATCATCAAGACAGTATGGTATTGGCAGAAAAACAGACACATAGACCAATGGAACAGAATTGAGAACTCAGAAGTGGACCCAAAAGTATACAGCCAACTAATCTTTGACAAAGCAGCAAAGAATATCCAATGGAAAAAAGACAGCCTTTTTAACAGATGGTGTTGGGAGAACTGGACAGCAACATGCAGAAGAACGAAACTAGATCATTTTCTCACACCATGCACAAAAATAAACTCAAAATGGATAAAGGACCTGAACGTGAGACAGGAAACTATCAACACCCTAGAGGGGAAAGCAGGAAACAACCTCCTTGACCTCCACCGCAGCAACTTCTTACTTGACACATCCCCAAAAGCAAGGGAATCAAGAGCAAAAATAAACGATTGGGACCTCCTCAAGATTAAAAGCTTCTGCACAGCCAAGGAAACAACCCAGAAAATTAATAGGCAACCAACGGAATGGGAAAAGATAGTTGCAAATGACATATCAGATAAAGGGTTGATATCCAGAATCTACAAGGAACTCACCAAACTACACGCCCGAAAAACAAACAACCCAGTGAGGAAATGGGCGGAAGATATGAACAGACACTTCTCCAAAGAGGACATCCAGATGGCCAACAGACACATGAAATGATGCTCAGCATCCTCCTCATCAGGGAAATACAAATCAAAACCACACTGAGATACCACCTCACGCCAGTCAGAGTGGCTAAAATGAGCCAATCAGAGAACTCTAGATGCTGGCGAGGATGTGGAGAAACGGGCACCCTCCTACACTGTTGGTGGGAATGTAAACTGGTACAGCCCCTCTGGAAAACAGTGTGGAGGTTCCTAAGGAAACTATCAATAGAACTCCCCTATGACCCAGCAATAGCACTGCTAGGAATTTACCCAAGGGATACAGAAATGCTGACGCATAGGAGCACATGGACCCCAATGTTCATAGCAGCACTCTCAACAATAGCTAAAACATGGAAAGAGCCTAAGTGTCCATCAACAGACGAATGGATCAAGAAGATGTGGTTAATCTATACCATGGAATACTACATGGCAATGAGAAACAATGAAATCTGGCCATGTGTAGCAACATGGATGGACCTTGAGGGTGTTATGCTGAGCGAAATAAGTCAGGCAGAGAAGGACAAATATCATATGTGTGCACGTATAGGAGGATTAGGAGGAACTTGACGGAGGACCAAGGGGGAGAAGAAGGGCGGAAATGGTGGGGGAAAGGGAGAGAGGCAAACCATGAGAGACTCTTGAATGCTGACAAAAACTGAGGACTGATGGATGTGGGGGGGAGGAGGGATGGGCATGGAGAAGGACACTTGTGGGGATGAGCACTGGGTGTTATGTGGAAACTAATTTGACAATAAACTATTTGTAAAAAAAAGAAAAAAAAGAAAAAAAAAGAAAGAAAGTAACAATAGCAAAAAAAAAAAACAATAGTTACCTCTGGGAAGTAGAATTAAGGGCGATGGATGGGGGGTAGGTTTTCATATTTTAGTCTATATATTTATATATTTATATTATTTATATATTTTTACTTATATTATGTATACTTAATTTCTATATATTATATTATTTATACATTTTTATATATTTATATTGTTTGAATTTTAAAAAAATTTTTAAATGTTTTTTAAATTTATTTCTGAGAGAGAGAGAAAGCACAAGTGAGCAAGGGAGGGTCAGAGAAAAAGGAGATACAGAATCTGAAGCAGGCTCCAGGCTCTGAGCTGTCAGCACAGAGCCTGACAGGAGGCTCAAACCCACCAACCATGAGATCATAACCTGAGCCAAAGTCAGATGCTTAACCAACTGAGCCACCCAGGTGCCCCTGAATTTTTTTTTTTAATAGTAAGAATTCGCCTTGACGCAGGAACCATCTTATCCTGCCGATTGCCCTTTGATGAATAAAATACGGGAGCGAACAACGATAATAATACTTAAAGTTGTGTGCTACACACTGTCCTTTGGACATTACAGACGTTAGTCTATTGAATTTTTGTAAATATGCTATGAAATAAAGACCATTACCACTTCCACTTTATCAATAGACAGGAGACAGAAACAGGTAACCAAGTGATGGAGCTGGGGTTGAACCCAGGCAATTTGGTTCCAGAGACTGCTCTTAGCCGCTCTGCCATGTTGTGTAATTGGTGGAATGAACTAATGAAATGAATGAATGCTAAAAAAAAAAAGTTCTGGCCAAGTCTCTGATAAGTAGAAGAATCAATGAACCAGTAAAGCTCATTTCCAGAGCATTCTGCTTAATCAAGGTTCTACAATTTATCTTTCATTGCAAGGTAATGGGCTGTTTATACTCAGAGCCTTCCAGTGCTGAAAAGACACTGATGTTAACAGTTGTTGATGAGTGGCTGGGAAAGGCTGAACATTTTAATTTAATGTAAGTGAAAGAATTAATTGCCAGCAAATTAAAAGGCTTCGTCTCCCATTTCTCTGCTCCTTGGTCTTCAGCCTTCCACCCGGAACAATAACAAGGGCACTGTTGAGCACAAGCGTGGCCGGCTGGCGCTTCTTTTCCATGCTGCCTGGGTTTTCAACTTGTGCTTACACCTGGGAGGCTGAACATGCAGTGACGACTTCTATCCTCCAGAAGCACCTCTATTCCTTGAAGGGGTGATGGGGCTCCTTCCTTGGGGAAAAAGGCTAAAGTGTAGACTGTGAGTTCCTGGGACAGAGAAAGCAGATTTCATCCTGTTATATCCTCAGCAGCTGGAAGAGTGCCTGGCACATAGAAGCTTTACATAGGGTTATCTGCACTGTCAGATCCATAGAATTTTGGCGATACAGAGAAAGTTCTAAGAAAAATAATACATACTCCTTAATCTTTTACATATCTTAAAAAACTTTTTTTTGAGAGAGAGAGAGCACGTGTGTGAGCAGGGGAGGGGCAGAGGGAGGGAGAGACAAAGAGAAAGGGGCGTGGGGAATCTGACGCAGGGTTCAATCCCACAACCCTGGGATCATGACCTGAGCCAAAATCAGGAATCAGACGTTCAACCAACTGAGCCACCCAGGCGCTCCACTTCTTAATTGAAACAGTATTTCTAAATTTACAAATTACATTCATTCAGCAAATAGATACTAAGCATATATTATGTGCAAAGCAATGTGGGAGATACAGGTGAATACAAAATAGTCCCAGTCTTCAAGAAGCTTATAGTAGAGTCTGAATGATATATATACTATCCTGACGCTGGGACTTGGGAATAAGGAGAAGAAATTTGTACATTTGAAGTGAAGGTAAAACAGCATTATCTCTCTCTCTCTCTCTCTCTCTCTCTCTCTCTCAATCTCCTTCTCTCCATCCCTCTGTCCCTAATCTCAGAATTTATACAGGAGTAATTGTGTGGGATCTGAAACTTGTATATATGCCTAAACTGAATTTCTGTAGCACAAGTAGAATAATTTCCCTGGGACAACTGAATGCAGGTTCCTGGCAGAGTGGAGTTTGATTTATCGGCACACATCCGAGTTGGGGGTCGGTTTGCAGGTGAGCCGAGTGCTCTCCCAGCTGCTGAGGCTACAAATGGAATGAAATCTACTTCCTCTTTCTCAGAAACTCACAGTGTATGCTTTCACCTTTTTCCCCGAGGGAGGAGTCCCAACATCCCTTAAGAAATAGAGATGCTTCTGCGGCACAGAATCCTTTCCCATATTTCAAGGCCCACCTATAAACATAAGCTGAAAAACCAAGCAGTGTGGAAAAGAAACTCCAGGCCGGGTGGAAGGCAGAAGAACAAGGAGCAGAGAAATGAGAGTGAAGCCTTTTAGTTGCCGGCAATTAATTCGTTCGCTGACTCTAAGTCTCTTCCGTGGGAAGTCAGAAGAAAATCCCACAGGAAAAAGGCATGCCAACCTGTTTGATGGGCCAAATGACCTATTTGGGAGAGAGGAGAGGAGAAGAGTGCTTACATTAACAATCGTGCCGTCTACTTGATCCTTAACGATCTTCTAGAAAGGGTATAGAGCGCTGAGTAGCGAAGGCACACACCGTGGTGGAATTGGAAAGATACTCAGCCCAAATTCGGACAGCCATACCTCTGTCTCTCTTGAAGTGCGTCTGCACAACTACAGATGTTCTGAGCTTCAACAAACCAGGGATATTGCAGTTCTCCGTTTGTTTCCAATCAGAAATAATAACACCCCGTTGAATATTTTTCATGAATCTTTGAATTGGGGGGAAGACAGCCTAGGGCAGTGGGAAGAAGAGTAGATGTTGATGTGCGACTGGCAGTGTTCAAAGTGCATCCTCTGTGTTACACTGGATGAGGAGACCGTATGTGCACAGTAAGACATTCAAAGGGTTCTTCTTAAGATTAATTGAGATAATATAGGTGAAATGCGTGGCACATTGTAAGTGCTCTATAAATGCGAGCTCTTATCACGTTCCAGAGTAACAACAAGAAGTACTGTGTGCAAAACCTGAGTGTGCAAGGTGTTTTCACATGTATGTTCTGAGGTGAAGCCTAGCTCTTAAGAGTCAAACTTCTGGGATCATACAGAACTGAGGTCAAATACTAGTTTCCTTCTCACCAATATTTCACACAACTGAGGCAACTCAGTTAACCTCTAAGCCTCGGTCTCTTCGTCTGTAAAATGGGACAAAAACAGTACGTAAGGTATATGAGAGAGCAGTGGAGGTTACATTAAATGATATGCATAAGCTGTTCAGCACATACTAAGGGCTCTATAAATGTCAGCAATTATTTATTGTCCTATATCTCCTCCTAACAGGTCTGTTATGAGGAACGTAAAACTCTGTATGTCAGAATTTCTCATATTAGCTGGCAGCCCTCCAGAACGGGACTGAGATCACACTCTAGTGCAAGGGGAGCTCCTGGCTGAGAACATTTTCCTGTGGTGACATAAGGGAGGTGTTGTTGAAGATGAATTGGAGGCTTTAAAGAGACACACCCTATCCTTGAGCCTGGAACGAAGATTCTACCCCCAGAGGCTGTAAAGCCAACAATGGAAATCTGAAGAGAGGAGTCCATTTGAATTAGGCACAGTGACCCAGTGAATCCCTTCACCTCCCTAAAAGAGGTCATTAAAACCAACATTCTCTTTTGGTCTTAGCTCTGGTTATCAGGAGCGAAGAGTGGAGAGGTCATAATAGGTCTTGATGTGCCCAGAAGGTTCTCGGCTGTCCTCAGAAGGCCATAGACTTCAAATTAAAGAGCATGTAGAACGCAGACACATGGCGGGGGGGTGGGGGGTGGGGTGGACAGTGGGGCCCTCTTGGATGCCCCCCTACAGTGCTGCAGAATCAGGTGACTCAGCCCTGAGATCTGCTGAGTCAGGGAAGAGTGTCCTCTAGCAGTGATTGCAGCAATAGACAGGAAGGGACAGATTCCTACTGCTCCCATCCCCCCATGGCCATTCACTTTCCCTCCCCCTCCAGCCACCTCCCAAGTCACACTCAGGCCCTGCATTCTTCCTCTGTAGGGAAGCTCTGTTTTTGAGTTCTGTGGATACCATCAAATGACGTCTACGCATGTTTATATACAATGTTACCCGCAGTGTGCTTGTTAATATTTGTACCTGTGTCGTCTAGACACGTATCGTTATCAGGGCCCTAAACCAAAGTCATGAAGCCAAACCTAAAGGAAACCTGCCGGTCTCCCAAAGTAAGACGAATCTGGAAGCTAAACTTTTCTTAGAAGAAAAGCTTAGAGGAGAATAGCGTGGTTCCATTTAAGACAAGCCATAGAATTTTTCAAAAATCACTTCATCTTGTAAGTAGATAATACATGTATAGGATTCAAAGTTAAATAAATACATATGCACTTATATGTAAATACATAGCTCTGCCTCACCTTCCCAGACCAGTAACCATGTTGATATTTCCTGTGGATTCTTCCACAAGACTGTAAACACACACAGAAGCAAATACGGACTTACAGTGCAATCTCTTCCTTCCTACACAAATGAGAGCATGCTCTGTGTATTATTTTGCATCTTTATTTTTTTCACTTCATAATCCATCTCGGAAATCTTTCGATTCAATTCCTAAGAAGTGCCTTCGTTCGCTTTTGACAGCTACACAGTATTCCGTTGTGTGGATGTACCGTAGGGTGTAATCAGTTCCCTACTGGTGGACATTTAGGTCGCTCCCAATGCCTTGCCATAGCAAACAATATTAATGAATAACCAGCGCTGATGGTTATTACTAAATTGCCTCCCTCTGGGTAACACCAACTGACACTTGGCATAGCAGTGCAGGACAATGCCCATTCCCTTTCCTTGTTAATATCATGCACTAATACACTCAGATTTTTACTAAGTTGATAGTGGAAAATGGTATTTCTTTGTAGTTTGAACTTCTTTTTCTTTAAAAGTGTATATATATACATTAAACTTTGCCTGTGAAAATTTGCTCCCAATTTGTCATTGGTATTTTTACTTGGCTCAGGGTGTGTGTGTGTGTGTGTGTGTGTGTGTGTGTGTGTGTGTGTGTGTTTGCTCAGCAAAGATTTTTATTTTTATGGGATTTAATTTTCAAATATTTTACTTTATGCTTTCTAGATTTTGAGTCATAGTTAGAAAGGTCTTCTCTACTCTAAATTTATACAGAGACTTTCCTTTTAGGATTTATTTTCTTATACTCAATATTTGATTCATTTGGAACGGATCCTAGTGTAATGCATTTCACAATTTTAGTGTGAACCTGAAGAGTAGGACAAGGAGGGAAGTCAGAAAGATGTTCCTGTGTGGGCTGAAGGCTGGAATCAAAAACATCCAGAAGGTTCTAGTAGCTTTGCCATGTCTTTATGTGTCCCTGCCCTTCGAACCACAGTCCTTTGTCCGAGAGGTGAGTATCCAACCCAGTGCAGGTCAGTTAGAGTCCTTCTTAGGAATTTTTGACCTTGGGACCAGCACATGAATCAGGAAGTATGTGGTGGAGGCAGCCATTAAAGGAAAACCTGGGACTTCCATGGGGCAGGCCTCCTTCCACATGAGATAGCAAGGTAGTAATGAAAGAGTATAATTAACCCAGAGACAATGGCAGAGATGATAGAATGCTACTCAGCAATAAAAAGGAATGAACTATAGATAGACGCAACAGTATGAATCAACCTGAGTGAAAGAAGTGAGACCCAAATAAGTACCTACTGTATGATTCCACTGACACAAAACTCTTAAAAATGTAAACTAATGTAGAGTGACAGAACTCACGTCAGTCATTGCCAGGAAGAGGAGGGTGAGGAGAGGCAGAGTGGGGTGGGAGAGAGGAATTACAAGGAGGCATAGGGAAAATTGGAGAGTGATTGATATATGTACTATATTAATTGTGGTTGTGGGTCCATGGATGAGTACATATTTCAAAACTCATCAAATAGTACACTTTAAATTTATGCAGTTGATTTCATGTCAGTGATACCTCAACAAAGGTGTTTTTTAAAAAGCAGAGATGGGAGGAAAAATTAGTACCAAGAGAAGCAGAGTGTACGTGCAGCAGGCAGGGAAGACAAGAAAAAGAATGATATTAGAGAGTATCTAGCTCTGTTCTAAATGCCCAGCAGCTCTCCAGTAGGGTAACTTAACCCAAACGTGTATTCTTGAGGCAATACATTTATCACTTTGCCCAAGCTGAGTTTCTATGCTTTGCAGACAGAATGATAGAAACATACCCACCTTCTTCCCAAGAAATAGCTCAAAGATTCCCCTTTGGCTTCTTTTCTTGCTTTCCTTTCACATCCAGTTTATCACCAAGTACAACCAATTCTACCTGCAAGCACTACTTGCACTTCTCCTGTCCCCTCAAGATCTGCTGAGAATCCAGTTTCTCTTCCTCCTCCTATATGGAAGCTCTACCCTCCATATTCTTTCCAAAGTTGCATATTCGAAGCACAGATCTGACCCTTCCACCACCCTCTTCTTAAAGCAATAGTATCAACAATTGGTGGTGACAACTTCTTGCCCCACTGCAGTGCCCAGCACCCCCTCAGGAGCCCCTCGGGGGTCCTCTGCTTCCCTGGCAGGCAGCTAACTCCAACTACACCTACACCAAGATTATTTGCCCTTGAGTGCTCCTATTCTATTTGTCCACCTGGCAGACTTCTAACACAGTTAAAGCCTCAAACATTACCTTTTTATAATTTTATTTGGCTCTCTCAGGCTGAATTAATTGCTCCTTCCTCTGTGTTCCCATAGCTCTTATCACCTCTGCAATGTGATTGATGAGTCTGTCTTTCCCACAAGATGATAAACTTCTGAGGAGCAGCAAGTGTGTCTTAGCCATCTTTATAAACCCAGAAACCAGCGTGGTTCACAAAACTGGAGCAGGTGCTTAATTAACGTCTTTTAATTGATTTAAATGGAGGGAATCGACATAGATCAATGGTTTTCAAGTCTTTATGAACACTCCTTAATACAACTCTTATTAAAAACAAAACGTTACAAGGAATCTCAATTTACATTTTGGATAAAGGTGGAACTGATCTGGTTGAAGAGAGAACTGATGAGTTTGATCCCAAAGCTACTGTGTCATTCAGGTTTTCTTTCTCTCTGCCTCCCACGCATAAGAAATTTGCTTTTCTGCCACCTCCCCTCTCTCCATATATTTTCTACCAACTGATGAAGACGCCACTCACCTTCTCTGGAAGTATCCCTAATCCTCACAAAAAGAACCCCCAAAGATAACTCCTCCTGTGTGTTACAAAGTGCCCCCACTCATAGTGTCCTATGCCACCACAAATTCCCAAGTATGGCGGCTGGGAGGGAGGGGCTTTCTCTTTTTGGACAAAGAGATTCCTAACCACAAAGGATATTCTTATAAAGAGGCCTCTGGCTACTTGCAGAAATGACTAAACTGGTTTCCAGAAAGTTACATGAAAGAATAAGTGTATCTGCAAAGTGCCAAGGAGTCTGGGAATTAAGCCATTGCTGTTGGGTGCCTCTCCCATTTAGTCTTCCTGCATGCAGAGTCTTAATTTAAAATTTTGAGTCTGTGGTCTTTTATTTCCAGAATTCCAATTTACAGAGTCGACTCTGGTATCATTGTCTGTCTAGTAGTATCCAAGGAGTTACCATGTTTTAATTCTCCCTATAGTTTTATAAACAAAGCTGGTTCAATATAAAAGCCCAATAGGCTACATCTGGAGCCCATAGGAAGCATTCAGAACATTTGTGGCATGTAGAATTTATGATAAAGATAAAACTGAAGCAATTTCATTGTTTGTAGGAAAAGTGAGGGCATTGGACCAGATGATCTCTGAGGGTTCCTCCAGCCTGTACGTTTATGATTTCTGGACAGATGAGAACAATAGCATGGCTTTCAGGCGAACTGGCTAAGAAATAAATTGTTCTTTGCACAAACAAGTAGCATACAGTGGCAATAAATCTCAGAAAGGACATTTCAGAATGTATCTTCAGTGCCTCATGATACGTAGCTTCATTTTTGTCTTATTTTTCTCACTTTCTAAAAAATGCCACTTGCGGTGAGGCAAACGATGTGTGTACTTGTTTTTTTGTTTTTTGTTTTTTAATTTTTTAATGTTTTATTTATTTCTGAGAGAGAGAGAGAGACTGTGTGAGCAGGGGAGGGTCAGAGAGAGAGGGAGACACAGAATCTGAAACAGGCTCCAGGCTCTGAGCTGGCAGCACAGAGCCCGATGTGGGGCTCGAACCCACGAACCGTGAGATCATGACCTGAGCTAAAGTCAGACGCTCAACCGACTGAGCCACCCAGGCACCCCAAATGATGTGTGTACTTGTAATATCTTGCATACCCCCAGGACAGAGCCACAGGATCTAGAGCCATTTTGCAAGGTCAATAGGACTAAATGAAGGAAGGAGAGGATTTTTTCCAGCTGCTTAAAACTGTGAAGAAAGAGGGTATTTCAACAGTTGATCTGATGGTGGGAATCCAAAATCCATTTGCCCAAACCATTAAGGTTATATGGCTAATTTACCAAGCTAGATCCCAAAAGCCATTTAACGTAAAATGTAATATAAAAGGACCATTAAAAGCTTTATTTTGATATATTTAGCCTCATTTGTAGCATCATTTTCTTAGGGGGGGAAAACATCCTGCATTCCCTGCCTCAATGCCATGGACCAATCTCCCTCAGTTCAGCAGTAGAAATGGACGAGCCGTGGTGGGGACAATTGTGGCCAGGTGCTGCCAGCCAACCACAGGTCCTTCAAGCTTTGCAGCTGCCTAAGAGAAGACAAAGTCGTTCCACGCTGGGGAACAAGGAAAAGTCATCTAGAAGGGTGGGGTGGTGAATGCCAACTCTCCCTCTCCTTACTTTCTCAGTTATTCTATAAATCGAATATTCACAACAGACTGCTTGCCTTAGAATTAATTCAGAACCTGTTTTGTGACCATGATTGAGAACTCAGAGGTGATTGGGATTTTTTGTTTTGGTTTGGTTTGGTTTTTTTGCTCTTTCTTATAATTAGTAAATGGTTTTATGTACTTTGATGATAATAAATTTGTTTTTGAATTTCGCTATCCAATCTAAGTTGATCATTATCACAAATCGATGTCAGTATTTGGCTGTCAGTGTTTTTCGTCTAGCAGAAATGAATGATAAAAATTTTTTGAATTAGTATGGCATGGGCTTCTTGTTTAACTACTTGAAGAGGAAAAACACACACACACAATGATAAAGTATATTTTGAACCAAACATGAGCTCAATCATTCATTCAACAAACACTTATTGAGTACCAACTATTGGGCTGAGTCCTCTGGGGTACACTAAGGTAAATAAATCCTATTTCTTGCACTCATAGAACTTATGAATTACAGCAAATAAAGCAGATATGTAAACAGCCCTACTGATGGTGAGATGAATAAGAATCATTGGAGATGGCAGTTCTTTGGGCAGCAAAGGAGGGGGAGAGGATATTCAGCTGAGGCAACAGAAGTTTCCTGGAGAAACTGGTGCCTAAACTGATCCTTGTTGGAGAAGCAAGCCCCAAAGAGTGATGGGAGGGGGCCCCAAGGAGGAGGGAATGGAAAACTGTTGATTTTAGAAAGCAGAAGTGACATGGGCTAGCTGAGTGGCTTGGAAAGCAGACAGATGCTGGCTAACAATGACTGCAGTGATTCAGATGAACTTTACATTCCTGAGCCATTTGAGACTTGCCTGAACAGAGAGCACAGATTTGAGGGAAGCTGAGGGAGCAAGACCAGAAAGCCTTGGGGATCCTTTAGAAACAAGAGTGGAAACACAGATTTGGAAATCAGTAAAGGTAATTACTAAAATTAGAGAATAGTCGTCCTCAAGCTTATGAAACAGAATTACCTGGGAGCTTATTTAATGCAGGTTTCAGACCTCACCCTGTGGACATAGAAACTGAGTAAGATTCAGGTTTGGGTACAGAAATCTGTACTTTTTTTTTTTTTAATGTTTTTTATTTACTTCTGAGAGAGAGAAGGAGAGATAGCATGAGCAAGGGAGGGTCAGAGAGAGAGGGAGATACAAAATCTGAAATAGTCTCCAGGCTCTGAACTGTCAGCACAGAGCCCGACGTGGGGCTGGAACCCACGAACTGCGAGATCATGACCTGAGCTGAAGTCTGACATTTAACCGACTGAGCCACCCAGGCGCCCCAAATCTGTACTTTTTTAAAAGTCACATCCCAAATGATGTCGATGCATCACTGATCACACTTTGTGAGACTGGGCTGTGGACTTAGGGACTTCTGGGAGTGTACCAAGAACAAAAGGTGAGTGAAAATGGCTATTTAAGGATCCAAGGAAGAGAATCTGCCCACACGGGAGCTCCTACACTTGCCACAAGTTTTTCTGTGTTCTGGCATCAAAGCCCTCATCTTCTTGGAGCTTCTGTTCTAAAGTGAAAGAATATACACACACAGAAATTAAATCATCTTCTATGGAACCATGGAGAAAACAAAGCAGAAGAGGGCTAGGAAGTGATGAGGTTTGGAAGTGAAGGGGGCTACAGGAAGTGGGAGCGATAGTGAGGGAAGCACTTTTTTAAAAGTTTATTTATTTATTTGGGGGGGGGGGAGGGGGAGAGGGAATCCCAAGCAGGCTCCATGCTGTTAGCACAGATCCCAAGGTGGCACCCCATCCCACAAACTGTGAGAACATGACCTGAGCTGAAATCAAGAGTTAAGAGTTGGACACCCAACCAACCGAGCCCCTGACTTACTTTTTGGAAGGGTCGTTCTGCCTGCTGTGAACTTCAGAGAGCAGGTGGGGCAGCCAGAACCCAGAGAGGAGGCTACTGAGGGGGTCCAGGAGGCAGGTGCAGCAGTTGGGGCATGAATGGCAGCAGTGGAGATGGTAAGGGGAGGGCAAACCTGACATATGTTTTGAAGGTAGAAATGACATAACTTGCTGATGAGACTTGGAGGGTTTTGTTTGTTTTTTTGGTAGAAAGAACAATGGAACACTTAAGAGATAAAGATGACATTATGAAAACAAAGGGGAAGAGGGCTCTGGGGCCTCATTGGTTTTGGTATTCCTGATGCCTTGAACCATGATAATACACAGTAAGGACTTAACAAATATTTCATGAATGGGGCGCCTGGGTGGCTTAGTCGGTTAAGCGTTTGACTTTCGCTTAGGTCATGATCTCACGGTTCATGGGTTCGAGCCCCGCGTCCAGCTCTGTGCTGACAGCCAGCTCAGAGCCTGGAGCCTGTTTCAGAGTCTGTGTCTCCCTCTCTCTCTGACCCTCCCCTGCTCACGCTGTCTCTCTCTCTCTCCTAGAAATGAATAAAACATTTAAAAAAATTTTTTTAAAAAAACAAATATTTCATGAATGGATTTTACTGCAGGATTCAATGTTGCAGAATAGCTAAAAAGGTGGGGAATAGAGAAAGCCATTAGATGGTATTATTAAGAGGTTGCTGGGAGGAAGGGTGGAGGATAGTGTTATTAGCCAGGTGAGAGACATAGAAAAGGCTGAATTTGGGGGCGCCTGGGTGGCTTAGTCGGTTAAGCGTCCGACTTTCGCTTAGGTCTTGGTCTCGCGGTTCGTGGGTTCGGGCCCCGCGTCGGGCTCTGTGCTGACTTCCTGCTCTGAGCCTGGAGCCTGTTTCAGAGTCTGTGACTCCCTCTCTCTCTGACCCTCCCCTGCTCACGCTGTCTCTCTCTCTCTCCTAGAAATGAATAAAACATTTAAAAAAGTTTTTTAAAAAACAAATATTTCACGAATGGATTTTACTGCAGGATTCAATGTTGCAGAATAGTTAAGAAGGTGGGGACTAGAGAAAGCCATTAGATGGTATTATTAAGAGGTTGCTGGGAGGAAGGGTGGAGGATGGGGTTATTAGCCAGGTGAGAGACATAGAAGAGGCTGAATTTGGGGGGCCAGGAGATGATAGGATATGGAAGCAATCAGGGAGGTCAACAGTAGAGACTGGACCTTTGTAGGACTGAGCCAGTACCGATGACAGAAAGAAGAGACTTGTGCCTTGGGTGGTACAACGACACTTGAATAATGGCTGACATCTGAAAGAAGTCCCATAATTATGTGCTAAATGATTCTTTTCCAATCTCTTATTGGGATGTATGTGATGTGTAGATGAGTGTTTGTGCTTACACAATTGGGGGTTGGATCCACAAGAATAGTGTCTGTTAAGAGGAAAGCATGTTTATATCTACAAGGATATGTATCTGCCAGCAAATTGCAGTTGCTTAAACAACTTTCTCCCCTTCCTCCCTTCCTTCTCTTCTTCCTTCTCTCTCTCCTTCCTTTCTCCCATTCTTTGATGCAGACTTTTAAAGACTTTGAATCAATGAGCTAAGATGCTCCCTTGAAAAAAGATTCTAACTTCAATATCCTGGTAATCAAGAAGGGAATAAAGGACTTCTGACCGATATACCTTAACAGATGAGAGTGGATGCTATCTTTCCAATTTGTGACGGGAAGTGTCTTTGAAAAGAGCCTGTGGCTAATTCTAATTGATATGTTGGTGGGCTGCCTTTTTTAGGAATGTGCTTCTAGGTGAACTTGAGCTTTGTGTTCCCTCTCATTTGCACCTCCTTTGAACTATTTTGGTTGGAGAATATGGTTGTGAAAGGCTTGCCCCATTCCAACCAACAGCATCCATTATCACTTGATGGATAGAATCCTAAAGAAGTAGTTCAATATGTGTAACATTTAATCTTTTTCAAAGTGGCCCATGAAATTAGTTTTAAGCATCTCATCAAAACAGGGCCATATTCCAAGTTTGTGTTGCTACGAGATAATCTTTAAATAAAATATCATAAAGACATTTTGTCTTGACATAACAAACTACCTTTGGTCCATATTTTAATACAATTTCCTGAATTTCAGTATGCGCCATAACTAATAGAGTAATAACTTCTAAATGGACAATCTGCCTGTTTTATGCAGACTTGTGATAGCACAGCTAAGACCATGCCAGAGTAGTACCCCACCTGTTTTTAATGACCTTGAGCCAACTAGCTACGATCCTTCTTTGGGAAGAAGATCTAATTTAAATAACCTGTTAATCAAGAAGGGCATGTTTACATTTAATTTAGAAAGTTCTTAGCAACCTTGAAGTCAGCAGTTCTTGACTATAGACACTGTACCTTGGGGGAGTTTGGAAATGCATAGACGCTTTTGGTTGTCATGGTGACTGGGAGGTGCTATTGACCCCAGTCACCTCAAATCTGTTGAAGGCACCTACCAGACAGTTTCAGGTGGACACGTATTTGTGTATGTCATTCCCTCTTCCTGCTATGTTCTACCCCATCCGTGTGTCAGTTGTGCGTGTGTATTATTGACTAATTGTGCAACTATTATCACTACCTAGTTCCAGAATATTTGTATCACCCCAAGAGGAAACCCTGTACCCATTAAGCAGTTACTCCCCATTTCCATCACCAACCCCATCCCCTGGAAACTACTGATCTTTCTGTCCGGCTAGACTTGCCTATTCTAAATATGCCATGTGGATGGAATCATGGGATCTCTTGCCTTTGTGTCTGGCTTCATTCACTTGGCATAATGTTTTTAAGGTTCATCTCTGCTGTAGGATGTATCAGCACATCATTTCATTTTATGGGTAATATTCCACTGTATGGATATATGATATTCTGTTTATCCAGTCATCTGTTGATGGACATTTGGGTTGTTTCTACCTTTTGGCTCTTGTGAATCGTGCTAGTGTGAATATTTGTGTACAAGTTTTTGTCTGTACCTGTTATCAGTTTGGGGAGGTTATATACCCAGGGGTGGAACTGCTGAAGCACATGGTAATTTTATGTTTATCAATCATTTGAGAATCTTTTAAGAAATCCATTCTGAGGGTTTTTTAGACCAGTCTTTCCCCTTCAACCCAAGTCATCCCACCCTCTCTGCTTCACCACTGTTTACAATGGACACATTTCCCCTGGAAGCTGAACTTGAGTTTAATAATCTTATGCTTCCTGCCTCCTGTTGATAGATTATAAACTCCTTCAGGGCAGAACCCAGGTCTTATTTTTCTTTGCTTACTGCAACTCCATTTATCCTTAGTGGATTGTAAGCTCTCAATTTCTGCTGAAAAAATGACTGATCTGGGTGCAGAGAAAACGTAGCGTCAAACAGGCTGACTTTTCATTTGGAGAACCAAGAACTTCAGATGCGCAAATGCAGTAATTGCTGTTTTTAACTGCAGCTGCTTGGGCTGTGCTGGCACACCCAGGTTGCTATTATATTTATTTAGGCAAAGAAAGAGAGGGCGTATGTGTGTTTATGTGTGGAGAAGAGGAGGCTGTACTTTTGATGCTGCAGCTTTTCGACATGAAGCTACACTTGCAAAATCTGTCTACCAGCCAAGTGACCTCAACCGATGTAGGAGGAACTTCTCAGAGCTTCATCTTTGAACAAGCCTGAGTTGCGGGGTTCCTTTACTGCTATGATGATATCTGGAAATGGTGCAGTTTACAAGCCATAGGTCTATCTAGAGAGACTAGCATTTTTGGCAATCTTGCAAAATCACAAGGGTTTTAATTAAACTGCTTTAAAAGTAGCTTTACTTAATGGGTCATAGGACAAAATGTTGAATTAACATAAAGAATTTCTTAATGGAGTGAAAACAAATGGGGGCTGGCTTCTCATGTGAGCTTCCTGTAATTGGAACCACCAATCAGAGGTGTTGCATGAGGGCTCCTAATGGAATACTTTTTTTTTCTCTGAATCAGTATACAACATTAAGTGATGGAAGAGTTGACTTTACAAGTGCAAAAGCACTAGGGTCAGACAGAGAAGTATAAGGCATGGCTTCTCCTTACTAAGAACTCATAATCTAGCCAGAGAGGTGAGAAATAGACATGTAAAAGATAATTATCAATGTAGATAACATGTAAGAGCTAAAGAAGTAACATAAACACTTGGCAGTATTAGGTGAGGCAGGGGGGTAAGAAGAGATGCTACTTGAGCAGTCCATGAAGTGTGAAGAAGCACTTAAGATGGGCAGAGAGGTTGTGTGTTCCAAGTAAAAAGCGTGGTGAATGTCAAGAGTATGCAATGGTCAAGGACCATTGAGTAAATTAGTCTAAATGGAGCAGGATATTCAGGTAAGGGAATAAGGGATACCGGAATGGCATGGGCAAATTGGGAATCAGATTGAAAAGAGCATTGAAAATAAAAATAAGTTTAGACTTTATCCTGGAGGGATTGAGAAGCAGTTTTGGCTTCTGAGCAGGAGGGTGACACTTTGACAGTTATACTTACAGAAAAGTAACCTAACAAGGTTTTATAGGCTAGCTTAAAGGGAGAAAATAATGGAAAAGAGAAATAAGTCAAGAGACTATTGAAATTGTCCAGCCCAGAATTGAGAATTTGGATGAGAGCAGTGGCAATGGGGCTATAAAAGGGTGGGTGACGGAGGTAGATTCACAAATGAAAGTGGGTTTTCTTTAGTTTTAGACAGACGTTAAAAACTGTTCATTTTATGTTTAATTTATCCATCCATGCTTCATATTTTCCACACACTGCTCTGTTGGAAATCAGCACCTTAGCTGATGAAGGAGATCTGAATATGTCACCCCAAAATATGCCACTTTGGCTTAAGGCTTATTATGAGCACAAAGGAATTAAAAACTAGCAGACACAGGAGAAATTCTCTGCCCTCCCCCTTACAGCCTAAAAGGAAGGCATAAATTTTTCTTTGTAAAGGTAGCACAAATTTCCATTTGTAAAGGTGCCTCCTCTCTTTCTAGCACTAGGAAGAGGAGAAAACTTTTAATCACCGGAGATGACACTTATCACTGGAGACAGCCCTAACTTCGGTCTGCATAACAAACCATATTGAACAAAACATCTACTGTGAATTTCTTAGTTACCTTCCCACAATTTATTGCCCCTAGAAGCCCAAACTCACCCCTCCTTTCCTTTGTCTAGCCACTTCTCCACTATTTATCACCCTTTGTTAAAATGGTATATAAACCCCTGGGTCTAACCCCTTTTGGGATTTTCACTTCTTTTCTGGAAAGCCCCATAGGCAGACTAAATAAACCCTTCTCTTATTAATCTGTCAGTTTAATTTGCAAGCTCTGGGAGCTGAACCTAAGAGAGTAGAGGAAACTTTTTCTCCCCTACACCGACCATTCAGCAATGCCCTCAAGCAACTGACCGATAATCACAATCATGTGACCTCTTTTTTTTTATACTCTGATGCCAAATTTCGGGTGGATCCTAAATGCTGCCTGACAACCTGAATACATTTCTCTAGTAAATTCACTGAAGTGTGAGCTCCAAGTGGGCAGGGATTTCTGTTCTGCTCACTGTTCTATTGCAAGAGCCTAGAATAGGGCCTGGTACATAGCATGTACAGTGAATGTTATGGACAACTGGTTTACACTTTCCAAAGACCTCAAACTCCTTCACTGCAATGCACCCCAGCTACTTAGTTCCCTGAAAATAAAACGAATCTGATAAGACTATCCACATACTCCCACGGCAAAAGCAACAACCCCCCCCCCCCCTTGCAAATGTACCCATATTTGTTCCTTTCCACTTATCACAAAGAACAATTTCTCCCAGCAACTATTGAACGCTGACTCTTCTGATTGTACATGGCATCCGAGCCCCTGCTGCGTACTCAAGGCTTGGCTTTGCTGTTGACTCTTCTCTCTCCTGCGTCATCAGTTTTTTCCTCTCAGCTGGATAATTCCCATCAGCATTCAAATTGGTTTAGGAGAAGGCCCCGAGGCAGAAAAGCAAAGAGATGCTTTGGCGTGTGCTTGGGTGCTGGCAGCCCGCATAACACCGTCCAACACAGCTATCTTTAGGTGGCCTGCAGGCACCCAAAGTACCTGCTGAAGGAACTGACTACAGTTTTTCTAATGCATATTTTTGTACCTGACTATTAGTAGATGTTCAATAACTATTCACTGAAGAGCGAATAATATCTCCCATCTTTGGGCTATATGATCCCTCTTTGGGCTATAACCCCTCCAACTGCCACCCCATTCTTCTTTCTCTTATTTCTTTAAAAAAATGTTTATGTCTATTTTTGATAAACAGAGAGCAAGTCGGGGAGGGGCAGAAAAAGAGGGAGAAACAGAATCCAAAGCAGGCTCCAGACCCTGAGCTGTCAGCAGAGCCCGACGTGGGGCTCAGACTCATGAACTGGGAGATCATGACCTGAGCCAAAGTCGGGGGCTTAACCAACTGGGCCACCCACCATTCATTCCTTTTATTTTATAGCAAAATCTATAAGAGTATTGTTTATATACTTGCTGTCTCCACGTCTGACCCCTTTGTCCCTCTTACTCTCACTCTAACTGTATTTTCATTTCTATTACTCTACTGCAATTTTGAGATCACCAATGACCTCCACTTTGCCAAATTCAATCCTTAGACCTGATCCTACTTGACCCATCAAGCAATCATTTAACCCAGGGAATCATGCCTCCTTCCCTTTTCCTCATCGGTCCCTCCTTCTCAGTCACATTTGCTGGTTCTGCTAGTTCCTACCCAGCAGTTAATGTTGGAATATTCCTGTTTCTGCTTTCAGATGTCTCTTTTCTATCAGACTAACTCCCCCACTTTATATCCTCTCTGTATTATGATGACCAAAGTTCATATCCAGGCCCTAAATTCAAGACTCGTGTATTGCCTCTTAGATTTCAATAGACATTTCTCTTTTGTCTTTTAAATTTCAGGGGCATAGAAATGAATTAATCATAACCTTTGGCTGATGACACACTCATTTTTTCCGTCAGTGCTTGGTCTTCTTTTAAACAATGTGTATTAATGATTTTAAATAATATAATAAATATGTTTGAACCTACAGCCCAATACAGAAAATAGAATGTTGACAATAATTAAAATCACACTGTATGGTCTTCCTCTGTCCCATCTCTGTATATTACCTCCTCCCCCCATGAAGCCCCTCTCCCCACCTCCATCAGCATGATTGCCCCCTACACCATCAGCTGTCTCCTGGACTCACACAAAGTCTTCTAATGGATCTCCCTGCTTCTTTTTTTGCCTCCCACCCCCACCCCCAGCCAATCTATTCTTTTCATTGCCTCTGGAGTGATTCTTCAAGGTCAGCTCACATTAATTCTTGGTTCATAATTTGCAATGGTTTCCCATCTCCCAGGCTAAAATCCAAATCCCTTTCAATGGATTATCAGGACCCATATGACCTGACTCTCGGTTCTTATCTGCTACCATCTTCCTCACTGTTCCTTTGGCCTAAAGTCTTAGAAGTTGCTATTCCAACTGCCCAAAATATCTTTCCCAAAATATCTGTCACTCTCTCTTGTTTTATTCAGGCTGTTACTCAGTAGTGACTCCTCAGCCCTCATTAGGAACAGCATCCTTGTCCACTTCCTGAGTCATTTTCCAACTCCCTTATTCTCCCCCCCCCCCCTTAATCTATTATATGTGTATTTGTTTATTGTCTGTCTTTTCCCCATAGAATAAGTGCTCCATGGAGGCAGGGGCCTGGTCTTGTTCACCACTCTAACCCCACTGCCTAGAGTAATATCTACACTTGTTATAGATTGGAGTACCTGGGAAGTAGATTCCGAGATAGGGTTTGGTGTGCATGGCTTCTATGAGGGAGTACTCATAAAAGGGAAGAGAAAGAAACATAAGTGGGTGGAGGAAGAAGTTGGGTGATGATACAGTCTTAATGAAGGCCTTAGACAACCCCACAGGAAATTCTCAAGCTGGGATGGCCTTTCAAAGAGGTGCCAAACTGGAGTGACAAGCCTGGGCCTTTATAAGCCCACGTAGGTAAGTCATTCCTGGAGCTGCCCTAGGAAGGGGGCAACTTTGGAGAGAAAAGAGGGCCTCTCTTCAGCTCAGCCATTGCATAGCAGGCTATCAGCTGAGTGCTGCCTGCATGCAGCACTCCTAGGAGCTGGAGAAATCATTCCACCATGTCTGAAGGGAGATCTGGGTGGCATATCACAGCACCCACTAGAGGACTCAATAAGGTAGTTGAACAATTAAACTTATTGAAATCCAAGACCAGAACAGATAGAGTGAGGGTCCGTGATGTGCAAAAGAGGAAAGAAAGGAAAACCAAGTCAGTGAATCTTCATGCCCAAAGTCCTCCATTTGCCTTCTATGGGGAAGGCCCTGTGCTGGTGCTTTATGGGATATAATGTTAAAAACAATGTGACCCTTCCCCTTGAGAAAGAGAATGAAGCATGGGCACAAACATCCGTGGTACCAATCAGTGTATTTTAACTTCCATGTGTACCACAAATAGTGCTTGTGTGGGAAAAGAGGAGGGGGAGAACGGATGTAAAGATCATCCCCGGTATAACCTTGCAGATGAAGGAACTGAGCACAGAAAGGTAAAGGGACTTCCTCAAGGTCATGCAGCTGATCAGTGTCAGAGGTAAAACTAATGACAAACACAGAGCCCCCTTGCCCCTTAAATGACTGCCTAAATATTTGGCCAGAGCTTCTTATGTGATGTCTACTTCCCCATTCTTTAATTAATAGCATTGGCAGTAGCTGGCCACCCCAGTTGCTGGGTCAAGTGGAAGCTCTCACCTAATGTTACCCCTGCGAAGAAGAATCACATCACTTGAGTCAGCGTGGAGTCTTATTTTCCTGTAGCTCATGAATTTATTGTTGGGGGAGGAGAATGATTTGCAAGGCTCTAGCAGAGGTTATTACCCTTGGCTGTGGTGGAAAAAGGAAAATATTCTAAGGTTGTGATTTCAGAGAGTGACAGATGGTCACTTGAAACCATAGTTTTGGCTTGAGGTTTCAACTTGGCTTTGTGTTTTCCCTCAAGTTAACCAATTCCATTTGCCTAAGCTAATCAACCTGAATAGCAACCTCCTGCTATGCTTCTAGAACAGCCATCCCTTCCCCTCCTTATGTCATGAGGAGGACCAAAAGAACCACTTTTGTTGAGTATTTTCTATGTTCCAAGATCTAAGAGAGGCCATTTACATACTTAATTTTATTTACATAGATGAACAAGACAGCCTCTGACCATAAGGAAGTAAAGATCATTTACATTAAAATAAGACATAATACACGATAAAAAGACTCCAAGTGTTGTACAAAACTAAAAATCAAGACATTAAGAGCAATGAGAATTTAGAGAAAGCAGAAGTCACTGCTAAGGGACAGGGTCATGGAAGTCTTTACATTTTTTTAAGTTTATTTATTTATTTTGAGAGAGAGAGAGAGAGAAAGAGAGAGCAAGCGCACACTAGTGGAGTAGATAGACAAGGAGAGAGAACTCCAAGTAGGCTCTGTGCTATCAGTGCAGAGCCCAACACAGGGCTAAAACTCACAAACTGTGAGATCATGACCTGAGCTGAGATCAAGAGTCGGTCGCTTAACTGACTGAGCCACGCAGGCATCCCTATCATGAAAGACTTTAGGGGGAAGGATGGATTTGATATAGGCCTTGAAGAATGGGAAACATTTGAGCAGGAAAAGAAGGAGTCCACTCACTTTGTTGCATGAACAAATCCTAAAATGGGGATTATTCTCAACGGCGGTGTGCATCAGACAGAGAAAAGCCGTTCCTAAGGATGGGGCTGGATTATCCCCAGCCCCACACCAATAACCGAGAGGCAACTGCGTCGGCGTGAAACAAACTTGAACTCAAATCCCACCTGTGTCACACAATTATATAATCAATTAATAATCCTGAGTCTCAATATCATCTCTAAAATTGGAATAAAATACTTCATCCCTAAGTTGTCATCTGAGGATTTGATGAAATGATACTGTGCACAAAGTACCCAGCCTTTCATGCTGGCAATAGTGAGACCAGAAAAATGGTCAGATGACATCTCGTATGTGGGGATCAATTGAGCCTTCATGGCTAGAGCCCTCCATGGGCTTGCAAAGCACTCTCTCCAACACGGACTCATTAGAGTGGACCTCCACTAGGACTGCTGGGAAAACCGAAGTTTACAGAAGCCTTGACTTTCCCAAGTTCCTGCCTTTAGGGGCAGATAGACCTGTGCTCAGAAACTGCCTCTGCTAGCTAAGGCACCTTTAGACACTTAAGCTCTCTAAGCTTCAGCTTCTTTACATTCTGCGGTTAACTTTTCACATCCATACCCACATCCTTTCCTAAATATCTAATTTGATTATTTACATTTTGAATAGATCATACAGGATAAGCTTCAAAAATTAAATAGTACAAAAGCTATAAGATCCTTCCTTTCCTATCCATCCACCACACCCAAGAAGTAACCTGTTCATCCTTCAGTACTTTGTTATGTATCCTCTTCTGAGTCTTTACATATAGAGAAGTCAATCCAAATGCATATAAATATTTATTTTTTTATTATTTTTTTGTTATTTCTTAGCAAAACATCTTAGATTTTTTTTTTTCATATCAGAACCTACCAGCTCCTTCTTCATTTTTACAGTCGCATGGTATTCAAGTATATGGACGTCCCATAATTCATTCAACCAGTTTCCTATTGATGGGCATTCAGGTTGTTGCCATAGTCCTTTGTTATTACAAACAATACTGCTTAGAATAGCCTGCACCCACGCCATTTTGCGAGTGAGTGCATTCACAAGATAAACTCCTAGAAGTAAAATTACTGGGTCAAACAATTTGTGCATTTGGTATTTCCATAGCCATTGCCAGGTTGCCCTCTATCAGGTTATACGTCTGCTTGTGATGTCAGTGTATGAGGGTGCTGTTTCCCCAAACCCTTGCCGACCCTCGTCATCAAGTGCTTGTCTTGTTGCCAACCTGACAAGTGAAAATAGCGTCTCGGTTTCTATTTAGATTTATCTTATTATAAATGAGTTTAAGGGGGGGATTCATAATTTTTAAAAGCTATTTGTATTCTATTTACTGTAACTTGTATGTTCATATCTTTTGCCACTTTTCCATTGGGTTGTTGACCTTCTATATTTATAATAAGGAAATGTGTAGAAGGAAAATGTTGTGTGAGAAATACAAGCTCTTCATTTGTAATATGAGCTGCAAATAACTTTTTCAATTTGCCATTTGCCTTTAGATCTTGCTTACAACATCAGTTGTATGTGTGTAAGACACACAGAGAAAGAGAGAGAGAGAGAGAGAGAGAGAGAGAGAAACCATCCCAAAACATATCAGTTTAACGCAGCATTTATTTGGTCAGGATGCAATGGTGTGCTCAGCTGAGACCACTGATCTCTGTTCCATGAGGTGTCGGCTGGGCTCACTTAGGCTTTAAAGTCACCCAGTGGTTGAGGACCTCAATCACAAGTCTGTGGGTTGACTGATTGTCAGGAGAGATGATGGAGACCACTGGCCATTCAGCAGGCTAACCTAGTATTCTTCTCACGGTGGCCACAGCTTCCAAAAACAGCAAGAGATACAAAAGAGATACAAAAACAGCATTTTTCAGGACTCTGCTTACATCATACTTGCTAATATCCCAGTGGCTGAGCCCAGAGCCTGTGTGGGAGGGGTTTGCACAAAGCCTTAGATACAGGAAGCCATGATCCTTTGGAGGCCTTTCAGTATAAGAATCTTCCACAGCTTGCTTTTCAGAGAATTTTTGTAAAAGGGGCTGAGATTCTCAAAGGTAAAACCTGCAGACAGCTGGAGCATCTATGCCTTAAAATGTTGTGAAATCTTTGTTATTTTCATTACTAGGATCCCATCTATACACACAGGCAAGTAAGCCTGGGGAAGTCAAATTATGGATCTTGGATAAATCCCTTAATCCCTGAGACTCAGTTTCCCATTTGTAAGACTCACCGCATAGGCATCATCAGGAAAATACAAATCAAAACCACACTGAGATGTCACCTCACGCTGATCAGAGTGGCTAAAATGAACAAATCAGGAGACTTTAGATGCTGGTGGGGATGTGGAGAAACGGGCACTCTCCTACACTGTTGGTGGGAATGTAAACAGGTACAGCCCCTCTGGAAAACAGTGTGAAGGTTCCTCAAAAAATTGAAAATAGAATTACCCTATGACCCAGCAATAGCACTGCTAGGAATTTACCCAAGGGATACAGGAGTGCTGATGCATAGGGGCACATGTACCCTAATGTTCATAGCAGCACTCTCAACAGTAGCCGAATCATGGAAACAGTCTAAATGTCCACCAACTGACAAATGGATCAAGAAGATGTGGTTTATCTATACAATGGAATACAGCATGGCAATGAGAAAGAATGAAATCTGGCCATTTGCAGCAACGTGGATGGAACTCGAGGGTATTATGCTTAAGTGAAATAGTCAGAGAAGGACAAATATCACATGTTTTCACTCATATGTGGAACTTGAGAAACTTAACAAAAGTCCATGGGGGAAAGGAAGGGGGAAAATAGCTACAAACAGGGAGGCAAACCGCAAGAGACTCTCAAATACAGAGAACAAATTGAAGGTGGATGGGGGGGGGGGGGAATGGGTGATGGGCATGGAGCACTTGTTGGGATGAGCACAGGGTGTTGTATGGAAGCCAATTTGACAATAAATTATATTAAAAATAAATAAATAAGTCCTGGGGATATAGTGTAAAACACACACAAAAAACAAAAAGCAAAAAAGCAAAAAACCTCACCCTACAAGTTTACAGTAAGGATCGCATGAGCTCAAGGTCTTTGGGCAAGTGCAAAGCCATCAGTGTTGTTCTCCTATCAGCCAGAAGATGCCATGAGGGCAACTTTAAGCTGGTGCACAGGAGAACGTGCAGATACTCAATGAGAAAAGAGAGCTCCAGGAGACTGGGCTGTTTAAAGAATTTTTGGGGCGCCTGGGTGGCTCAGTAGGTTGGGTGTCCAACTTCGGCTCAGGTCATGATCTCACGGTTTGTGAGTTTGAGCCCCGCATCGGGCTCTGTGCTGACAGCTCAGAGCCTGGAGCCTGCTTCACAGTCTGTGTCTCCCTCTCTGTCTGCCCCTCCCCTGCTCACACTGTATCTCTCTCTCTCTCTCTCTCTCTCTCTCTCTCAGAAATAAATAAAACTTTAAAAACTAAAAAAAAAAAAAGAAAGTGAGAGAAAATGCTTTAAAAAAATAAAGAATTTTCAAAAACATTCATGAAAAGACCTCTTGGTTTGAAAGACATTAAGTTATTCTCGGTCTCTGTGTCTCTCTCCCCAGGACTGACCAGGAAAAAACAGATGTGGTCTTTGTTCCACACATGTGCTTTCCTTTTGCGCTAATTCTGAATCGTCCCTCTCTCTCAGATGCAATGTGTTCTCCCTCTCCTGCTCCGAATAGCGTTGATCCAGCTCACAAGACATCTTTTCCGGAAAGTGTTTGATGGATCGCACCCCAAGCTGATCCCTGCCCAGCCATCCATCAAATATTACCACGTCCTTTTTAGGCGTCTGGCCCAGTGCGAGGACCTGGTGACACAAAGATGAATGAGGCATAGTTTTCATCCTCTAGCTGCTCACAGGCTGCTGATGAGATAGCTGCATAAACAGGAAGTAGCACTATCATTGTGTGCTGTGAAAGAAAAACGTAGTTTTTTCAAGACAGGCAATGATCCTTTACCCTACGCATACCTTCTACGGGTGTGAAATCCGAAATGAATAAGATGCCTCTTCTCTTTTTAAGGGGCGTCTCGTGCAGGTGTCAGACAAGTCAGCAGTCGCAATCCAGGACCACAGAAGCAAGCGTGAGGTTCACATGGGAGCCCAGATTGAAGCATTCGGGGAAAGTTTCCCATAGAATTTATCTCAAACAAGAAAAAGCAGGGGTGGATGCCAGGGAGACAAAGCCACATGTACAAAGGCAGACTGGCTTGGGGGAGGTGGCATTTTGGAGGAGCCCAAAGCCGCTCAGCATGCCTAGTACGAAGAGAAGGGGGGAGGTGGGAGCCAAGTAGCCAAGTCTGGAGGCCAGACCACAGGCATTGGGGAACCGTTGATCATCTCAACCTGCGAGGTGGTTTGGTTGCATTTTAGAAAGATCACTGTGGCAGAGGGCGGTAGGTCAGCACATATACGGGCAGTCTGGGGGCAGGACGATGACACAAGAGACTGTTTAAAATTCTCTTCAAATGGGAAATTATGAAGGATTGAATTTAGGTAACACTACTCAAGAGAGTAGAGAGAAGGGGATGAACTGGGAGGCAGAAAGGAAGCATGTTATGGGCTGAATTGTGTCCTCCCCTGAAACAATTCATGTGTGAAGTCCCTGGGACCTCAGAATGTGACCGTGTTTAGAGAGATCTTTTTTTTTTTTTTTTTTTTTAGAGAGTGTGGTCCCACATGTGCAAACAGGGAGGGGCAGAGAGGGAGAGAAGGAGAGAATCTTAAGAAGCCCGATAGGGTTCGATCTTTGGAACCATGAGATCATGACTTGAGCCAAAATCAAGAGTCAAACACTCAACCGACCGAGGCACCCAGGTGTCCCGAGAAGGTCTTTCAAGATATGATTGAGTTAAAGGCCATTAGGATGAGCTCTAATCCTATATGATTGTTGTGCTTATAAGACTGGGATAGAGACACACAGAAGGCAGACCACGCGAAGACACCGGGAGAAGCCAGCCATCTACAGACCAAGGCGAGAAGCCTCAGAAGAAACCAATCCTGCTGATACAGTGTCGTGGACTTCCAACGTCCAGGATCAGGTGAAAATAAATCCCTGTTGTTTAAGCCACCCCGTTGTAGTACTTTGCTACGGCAGCCTGAGCAAACACCAAAAGGAAGAAACAGGAGATCTGGGGGCAACATGGATGGAGGGGCTGAAGGAAGAGAGTAGAGGGTTTCTTAATTGGCCTTCTGGCATGTGGCGCCGCCACTTTCCAAGAGGTAGAACTCAGGAGGAGCCGTGGGGGTGGAGAGAGGAGATGGTGCGTTCCATCTTGGACATGTTCACAGTCGCTGTAGAATCAGAGAGCCCCATCGCTCATGGGAGAAGTGAAGAAGGATGGCCTGGGCGCGGGACAGAGCAAGAGGAGTTTCTCAGGGAAGAAAATGTCTAGAGAGGCTTTTAAACCCACGATCAATGTCTCAAAGCCTCCGTGTCTCTCTCTCCCTCTCTCTCACGCACGCGCGCACATATACACACAAGTTTAGGTCGTTCTACCATTTTGCAATCTTGGTCTGTCGCTCGGCAATGATTTTTCCATTGTTTTATGTGCGTCGCTCCTCGGCTTTAGAGTCAGAACAAGAGCAATGTCTGTCTACTTCTCCAAAGGCCGCAGAGCGCTCCTAGCTCTGGGTCCCCCCTGCCCTCCCGGCGGGTGCCCTGCCCCCACCCCCCCAGCCAGGCCCCCAACGGAAGCTGCCCATTGGTCGCTCGCTGTCTCCCTCCGCCAGTCGGCCTGGGTTTTCCTCCAGGGCCTTCGTCGCGCCTCCGGTAGCGACCACCTGAGCGAAGGACACAGGCTCAGTGGCCCTGCTCCAGCGTGTTTGAGGTGAGAGCGCTCTTTTTTACACTCTTTGAGGAGTTGGGCAGAGACCCTGTGGGTCTGGGGTGGGGCCAGAGGTATAGGGGCTGTGGAAACCAGCGCCCCCACTTAGCCCCGCCTCCCAGGCCCGGAAGGAACCCAGTCAGCAGCGACGCGTCCTTGGTTTAGGTAGTCTGGGGGCGGGCAGGCGTGGACCCCCTCTCACGGACTCCCCACTCCAGTCCAGCGACAGGTGCCTTCCAGAAAGGCACTTTGCCCAGAGGTGCGTGACTTATTAAGAACCCGGGAAGTGGGGGGACCTGGCTGGCTCAGTCCGAAGAGTACGCGTCTCCTCATCTCCGGGTGGTGAGTTCAAACCCCACGGTGGGTGTAGAAATTACTAAAAATAAATAAACTTAAAAAAGAAAAGGAAAAGAACCCAGGACTTGGCTCTAGGTGACTTTGAAGCTCTCTCCACTGTTGAGTGACGCCCGCCCTTGTCTTTCCCCCGCCCCTGGTCTCCCTCCCTTTCGGGGCCTACTCCCGCCCACCACCAAGGCTGGAATCCCACTGCTGAAATCCCGGGGCGCTTTACCCTGGAATACGCGCCGTGGGCCAGGCAGTATCCGGCGAACCAGTTTGCCAGTCAGTGGATGTTTACTCTTCAGGGCGCTCCTCCTGGGCGTGGAGGGCTCGGCCCGCACAATAGGAAGAGAGCAAGGGAAAGAGCTTTGTGCCTTAAGAACTCGCCGTCTCCTTGGAAATCTGAGTGCTGGATACAATGTCAGGGATCGGATTTTCTTTCTTTCTTTCTTTCTTTCTTTCTTTCTTTCTTTCTTTCTTTCTTTCTTTCTTTCTTTCTTTCTTTCTTTCTTTCTTTTATGTTTTATTTATTTCTGAGAAAGAGAGACAGAGCATGAGCAAGGGAGAGGCAGAAGGAGAGGGAGACACAGAATCAGAAGCAGGCTCCAGGCTCTGAACTGTCAACACAGAGACCGACGCGGGGCTCGAACCCACGAACCGCGAGATCATGACCTGAGCCAAAGTCGGACGCTTAACCGACTGAGTTTACCTCCCCACCCCCACCCGGCGCCCCAGGGATCGAATTTTCTGACCCAGTCGCCAATAGCTTCGCTGCAATGCCAGTCAGTGTCTTCTGGGAGTCTGGAGGCAATTGGGAGGTGGACCGGCCTGCCCTTGAACCTGAAGAGGTCTGCCCACCCAGGTGGGCCGTCCTCCGGGGCTCAGGGGAGCTCAGTCCTCAGCGACAAGCCGGGTGCCCTTGTCCTCCCTGCACAAGGCCTTGCTGGGGTCACCCCTCCCCCACCCTCCACCCCCGCATGACTCTCCCTCCAGAGACCCCAGCAGTGGTGGCGGGCCTCTGCTGGAGCATCGGCTGCCCCCAGGGACAAGGACTCCAGCCTCCCAGCTTCCTGGCTGAGCCCGCTGCTTGGGGCTGTTCCAGAGCCCTTTCTCATTTGGAGGTTAAATCTCCATCCACCCCCCCCCCCCCCCCGCATCAGGATGAACAGACATGTGCTGAGCACAAGCCCTGCAGCAGGGGGCCTGGGAAGCTTTGCCCTGTCACGCTCTCTCCCCCCAGGTCAAGGCTGGGAGAGGCGCCCTGCGTGCCTGGCCCTGGCCTCCCCGGTTGGCGGTTGGCGGGAAGCAGGCAGCCTCTGTGCCTGCGGGGCCTCCTGCCCAGCGGCCGGTTTCCTCATACCTGAGCGGTCCAGGGCCGCACGCACCCCTCCCGGCTCAGCTCGCTATTTAAGGCCAGCGCGCTGGCGCTGGCTGTGAGTCACGGCCAGGGAGGACAGCGGCAGCTCCAGGCACCCCAGCACCCAACACCCAGCGCGCCGCGGGAAGGGGTGCATGCCCTCGCCATGGCTTCCCCCGGGCAGGTCATCTTCTGGAGGTAGTGTGCCCTTCTCTCCCTCCCGGTGAAGGGGCCGGGGCTGAGGTGTTCGGGGAGTGCTGAGGACAAGTGGGCTGTCCCCTAGGACTCCACCCAGACCCTTATCTGATCCAGCACACGCTGGCAAGAGGCCTTGGCCAGGCCAGAGCCTCACTGGGCTTGGCTTCACATCACCCCCCAGCCACTCAGGGCATCTCTTTTCGGGGTGAGGCTGGCTTTCTGCCCTGGAGGGCTGGCCCCCGTCCGGGACGCTCTGGGTCAAGGCTTGCGAGCGTCAGGCTGAGAGCCCCACGGAGACATCAAGGCTCTGGGGCTCCCTGAAGATGGATGGGATGCAGGGGACACGGAGGGGGTCGGGGGGGGGGCGTGCGCTATATGCACTATAAAGTCCCCAGGATGAAGCAGGCGAGTTCTCTGAGCCTTCTCTGTGGGCTCCGACCCTTCCCAGTACTGCTGAGTAAATCATACCAACACCCTCCTCCACCCCCAGCTCCAGGATGGGGTCCCTAGCTGTCCTGAGGGCTCCCTGGAGACGAGACCCCAATGCTGCTGCTGAGAAAGCAGGCCTTTGCTAAGGCCCGGATCTGGGCTGCCTATCCCAGGGGATGGGGCAGAGTAGGGAACGATAGAGAAAGAGAGAGCAGCGGAGGGGCACCTGGGTGGCTCAGTCAGTTAAGCCCCCAACTTGAGCTCAGGTCATGAAGTCAGTTAAGTGTCCAACTCCAGTTCAGGTCATGATCTCATGGCTCATGAGTTTGAGTCTCGAGTCGGGCTCTCTGCTGACAGCTCAGAGCCCGGAGCCTGCTTCGGATTCTGTGGCTCCCTCTCTCTCTGACCCTCCTGCACTCATACTCTGTCTCTGTCGTCTTACTCTCCCACTCAAAAATAAACATTAAAAAAAATTTTTTTTAAATGAAAGAAAGAGCAAGGGAGGCACTAGAGGAACGTATAAAATGCAGCAGGCACGTAGAGCAGACAGGAAGGAGGGCCCGGGCTGAGAGGAGGAGCAGGGTTCACAGAGAAAGAAGAAAGTCCACTCCTCGCATTTCCTCTCGCATTTCCTAAGTTCCTCTCACTTAGCTACCTCTAGGTGCCTCTTTTTCCCTCAGGACGTCACTTCCCTTTCTGGAAAGAGAGAGATGGAAAGTGAAGGAAGCTTTTTCCTGAAAGGGCTGGTGGTTCAATGTCCCTCACAACTCAGGGTGGTGTTTGGTATGTGAGGGCTCTAGGGGCTGATGGAGAGGCCGGTCCTCTAATTTCTAGGTGTCTTTTCTAGAGAAAGGAAAAGGAGGGAAGAGGGGAGGAAAGGAAAGCTCCAATGAACAAGGATGTTTATAAAGAGGCTGCGAGAATGTTACTTCCCAGTGGCAGCCTAGAAAATTCTTTCCTTTAGGGGCGCTTGGGTGGCTCAGTCGGTGGCGCGGTTGAGCATCTGACTTTGGCTCAGGTCTTGATCTCACGGTTCTTGGGTTTGAACCCCAAATGGGGCTCTGTGCTGACAGCTTGAGCCTGGGGCCTGCTTCACATTCTGTCTCCCACTCTCTCTGCCCTTCCCCTGCTTGCGCTGTCTCTCTCAAAATTAAACAAGCATTTAAAAAAAATTTTTTAAGAAAATTCTTCCCTTTTAAGAAAAATGACAGCTCCTTCACTTGGGTCCCTTTGGAATAGCCAGTCCTGCAGAGGGAGGTTGAGGGCGAGTTGTGTGTGGTCAGCAAGGCTGACACCTCCCTGTGACCCCCAAGGACACCCTTCTCCCAGGGGAAGGAGCAGGTAGTGGAGAGCTTCCCTTCAGGCTTTCTGTCCTACAGGAATGTCCCAGGAAGCACCCACATTAGAAGAGCTGGTGTTTTGCCAGCACCTTCTATCCCCACGCCCCAGGCTAGGAGCCTTACAGAATCTCCTTTAATCCTCAGCAGAGTCTGTGAGAGTTCATTATCACCTCAGAGAAGTTAAGCCTGGCGCTCAAGGCCACACCGCGTGCAGGGGGCGGGGCGGCATTTAAATCCTCTCTCCCTAACTCTGAAACCCCAGCCGTCCCCTCTGGGCCACGATGGCTCCCCTCCCTGCCTTGCCTGCCCCAGCTCTCCCCCGCCCCCACACCCATCCCTCCATTCTGGTTCTTAGATGCGAAAAGCTCCACTTGCAACAAGTAGGTCTGTTGTTCCAAGGATGGATGTGTGGGCTTTCTAATAATACATTACAACCAGCCTGACTGGTTTTGCTGGCGGATTAGCAGGAGGTGGGTGTTCAGAACGCGCATTCCCCCACCCTTTAGAGACCCAATGGGATCAACAGAGGCTCCTCTTGCCGGCCCCAGCATGCCTCATTAGCTATTCATACTCTGCAGTTGCAAAGGCCACAAGTCACAAGGGCAGATCTTTTGTGCAAAGAGGCCACCAGGAAGAGGGTCGGTGGGCAGGCTCAGGGGGAAGCAGGATATGGAGAATTCATCCCAGGGAAGCCTGGGAGCCCACCTGGGGGAAGCCAGTATCCACGCGTGGCCCCAACAAACCCTCTCTCTTTGCCGTAATTTTCTTCATTCATACTAATTCCTTTCATTGCAGTGATCATGACCGGGGTTGATGTGGGGGAGCCTAAGAGAGGGCCTGCTGCCCTCCACAGACCCAGTGGATTTGTCTCTTAAGTAATTACCAGAGAGCTTAATACCTTCAAATCTCGTGCTCAGAAATGCATGCCACTCAGGGATGGAATGCCAACGGCAGTTTCTGCTGAGCCTGACCTCCTTGGTATATTTAAGTGCTGTGTGATCAGAATTTTCCTCCCCTCTTCCCATTGTAGCTGTAAGTGGGAACAGCACTTGCCCACGGAACATTTGTGCAGTACCCATTAGGAGTTCAAGGATAGAAAGGTCATGACCCCTGCTCAAAGGGGTTATGTTATGGTCAACAACATTAATGCAATACCGTCTATGTGCATTGGACTAAGCACTGGGGCAAAGGCGGCTAAAGCACTGATGAGATTATAGCCTAATGGAGAAGGAAGATTCCGAAACAGATAATTCCAGTATGCTGTTGTTAAATTATGAGATAATAAGGCAGAATGCAAGAGCAGCATTTCCCTAACCTGAGGCTTTGGGGAAAGTTTCCTGAGCCAGGTGATGGCCAGGCCAAGTCTTGAAGGATGAGTTAGTGAGATCCAGGTGAAGAAGGGGAGGATGGACACTCTGTGCAGAGGAAAGAATAGAATAGAATAGAACAGAACACAACACAACACAACACAAGACAACACATGAACCAGCTACTCTCCTCTCATCATTAAGGTGTGAAGCATGAGGCAGGGGTGCTGGGATGAAGTGGGAGAGGCAGAACCAGGTCATGATGGACCTTATCTGTCAGGCTCAAAGTTTGTTGTTGGGACGAGGAGCCAATGAAGGCTCTCAAGCAGGGGAATCACAGTGGTTTTCATCTTGCTCGGGTTAGTCCAGAGGTAGCGTGGAGGATGGATATGAGGCCAGTGGGCCCAGAGGCCAGGAGAAACCGCTGCTGTCAGCAGAATAAGGAGTAGTGAAGACCTGAAGTGGAGAATGATGGCTGGGATCTAGAGGGGAAAATCCATTCCAGAAACAGTTAGAACTTAAAATCAGTTAATATATGAAAAATGAATAGAGGGGCAGGTAGATGGAGCAGGAATAGATGAGGCGAAGGGTGGAGCCTGGAACGAGCCCCATGTTTCTGGATTGGACAGAGTGTGTTGGAGAAGAGCCAGGAGAGTTGAGAGTTGGTTCAGTCTGGTACGGGTTGAATTTGAGGGTCCCCTGGGACTTCCCATTGGAGATGTGCAGCAGGCAGCAGAAGGCAGGAGACGGGAGAAGTCAGGGCTGGAGACGGCAGTTAGAGAGCAATTGAGGGGAGGGAATGGTTGCCTGGGTTTCATCTAAAGAGAACATACAGAAAGAGAGGGCAAGGAGCCAGCTGAAGAAATGAGCTAAAGAAAACTAACTTTTACAGGTGGGCAAAGGAAGATGGGTTAAAGAAAGAGCTGGGAGTAAATGGTGGAAGAGGCAGGAAGAGACCAGCGTAGATAAGTCTCAGGAATGTCACCAGAGCAAAGTTGCCTAGTGGTTCCTGGGCTGAAAGGGTGTCATTCAGGCTCAGTAAGGTCTGGGGCTGACTGAGAGATCCAGTCCAGATAAGAATATGGCCTACGCAGCATTTCAGCAGAACTCACATGGCTTTGCCCAGAACATGAAGAGGGCAGACTTCCAAGTAGACCCGGCACCCAGATGAGGCCAAGTAGGGCAGGGACCCTCTGAGTCTAGCCTGAAGAAGCTCTGATGGGCATGCTGAGTGTGCACTGTCAGCAGAGAACATCAGAGTGCTGTAACATCTGATAGCTCTCCTTCCAGAAAGCAGACACACAACTGTAGAAGTGAGGCCCAGTTGGCACAGATTTCAAATTGTTATTCCGCTTCCCTGCCCTCCATCTTTCTGTCCCTCCCTCCCTTCCTTCCTTCTTTCCTTCCTTTCTTTTCCCTAGATTCTTCATCTGTCTATTCTGACTCTTCTACATGAAGTGAGCTCTTTGGAGCCTTTAAGACCGGGGGAAATCACCAGCAACAATGACATTGATGAAGATATGTCCAAGGAGGGAAGATACTTGGTGGAGAAGGAGCAGGAATCTTTTTACCAGAAGAAGGCACATCAAACAGAAAATAAGGGAAACTAGAACAAAAGCAGCTCACGGGCTTTCAAGCTTGGTTTCCCACTGCTCCTGAGTGTTCAAGCTGGTGTCTGGCTCCGACCTGCCGGACCCTAGTGGCCAGAGAAAACAGTGCTTGGCACCACAATGACAGTTTGCCTGATGAGAAAATCATCACGGTCTGGCTTGGAGATGTGCCCAACTTTCAGACACTCTGAGTCTATAAAATCTAAGGCTTCAGGGCCTTCAGGCCCACCCCCCCCGCCCCCCCGTGCATAGGACAGGAAGTTAGAAAATGAGATAAACTGCACATCGGAAGAAAGACTTAAACAGGTGGCACCTGTGTGGCTGCCCCTCTCCAAGGGGCATTATCTTCTGAGCCTGGCACTCTTTCCTCACTTCCACCTGCTTCAATGCTGCCCCTCTCTTTCCATTCAGCTCACGCGGCATTTCCACTTTGAAGTCTTCCTGGATCTTTCTAGTTGCTGTTAACTGCCCCCTTTATGTTTGTGGTTGGCCATGTTGGTGAATTTCTGTTCCTGGCACCCATCTGTTTCCCTCAGTAGGGTTTTAGCCCTGGGGGTCTGGCCTCCAACTTGCTCACTGTTGTGTGGAGGCAGTGTGACTCCATGGCTACACAGTTGGGCTCTGGGATCAGAGTGCCTGGATTCAAATCCTCCTGCTGCCTTGAACACTTACACTCTGTGAGCCTCAAGTCCCCTCGCTCTAAAAGGGGGTGGCAATAGTACCTAGCTCCTAGGGCCGTGTGAATGACATGTGATGATTATGTGCCTGGCACATCCGAAGAACTCTATAAATGTTAGCTATTGCTACAGCCGTGGGTTGCCTGGTGCATGACTGGCTCACCATGAGAACTTGTTAACCTCACCTCCGTGCCCCCACTGGCTCTCCCAGGCCTTAAACAGGTGTTCCCGTGGGACTACACTTGGGTAAATTGCCACTGGGGCCTCTTAAAAACAGTGAACTCTAACAACAGTCTGGGAACAGTTTTCTAGATTCTTGTTTTGAAAAACAGACTCCAGTCCGCCTCACCTTTCTCATCTGTGAGTCTGACACATAATCCTTTTCTCAACCTGAGGATGACTAGGGTTTAGAATACACGTCTGGCTTTCCCCGTATCAAGCATGAAAGCAGACCAGGTGAGTTTGGGAGATCCTTGTGCACACAAGCTCAGCATCTAGAAAGATCTTCCTGATGGGGTGTTGCTGACATCAGGAGCCACAACCTTCAGGGAGCAGTTGGAGCTGTGGCGATCTGACCAACCACTTGGTAATGGTTAATTGGCTAACCCACCCCACAGTCCTAATTATCTCCATTTCACAGATGCCAGTGTTGAGGCAGGACGACTTGATCAGTGGCTCCCAGCCAGCCAATGGCAAGAGCCAACTGGTTTCCCCCGAGACCTCTGTCCTGTTATTAGAAAAGTGTCTTTCTACTCAGCTCTGCCTCATCTCCTGCCACTCAAAAAGGCCCAGCTCCCCACTGGCAAAACTCACCTCCTCCGGGGTGACTTCCAGTGTTCTTAACTGCCAAGGAAGGAGCTTCCTTCAAACGGGGCTGCAGCCTGTGGATATTTGGCCCCTGGTTTTCGTGGTTTCAAGTAGCCGCTCTAGATGAGTGAGCTCAGGAGGAAGCAATTGAAACTCAGCGAGAATTACATACTCTCAGAGCTTGAACATGCAGATGGTACATCCCCTCGTCCTATTGCTCAGACAATAAGCTGTGCCACTTGCCCAAGGGTCATGCAGTTTTTCAAAGATGGGTACAACGGAGCTCTTTCAAGAATCCTATATTGCCCAGTGTTCCTAGCTGAAAATGGTGTGGGACCCCAGCCAACCACGGCTGACCAAACAGCAAGGTCCCTAGATCCGAGCAGCCAAATCTTCCTCCATATTTACCTCTGACATATGAAGAAGTGGAGATAATGTTGGTACCAGAACTCATCTGACCTGCATTCCTGTTCCACCTCTCCACTGCCTCTCCACTGAAGTGACCTCAAGTATGTTACTTAGCCTCTCTGTGTCTTCAGTTCCTCCTTAGTACATTGGGATTCATAGCAGAACCTACCTCAGAGAGTTGTGATCAAGACCAAATGAGTTGGTGCATGTGACAGTTTCCGAGCGGTACCTTGCTGGGGTCAACGCTTTGTGTGTAAGGGACTCTCGGTCACTTAGCCCCTCCCATTGTCTCCACAGAATAACAAAGTGATTTGGAGGGAGGGAGGGAGGGGAATGGCGAGCCCAAAAGTGGCAGCTGGGCTTAAGGGATCTCAGTGTCTGAATTGTTCTAGGATTTCAGTCAACTGGAAATACTTTCTTTTCTAGTCCCTGTTCTGTGAGATCTGGGGAAAATCCATGGCTGCCTGAGTGGCAACAAACTACATATGCTCAGAGTTCAGTCTCCTAATAGCGTGGCCTGGGCCTGTTAGAAATGCAAATTATCACATACAACCCTCCTTACCAATCCCCCAGACTTACTGAATCACCACCCAGGGATGGGGCCCAGATATGTGGTTTTTTAAAATTTTCTTTAATGTTTGTTTATTTTTGAGAGAGAAGTGGGGGAGGGGCAGAGAGAGGGAGACACAGAACCCAAAGCAGCTCCAGGCTCTGAGCTGTCACCACAGAGCCCAGCACGGGGCTTGAACTCAGGAACCACGAGGTCATGCCCTGAGCCACAGTCGGGCGCTTAACCGACTAAACCACCCAGGCGCCCCCACAATGGGTTTTAATAAGCCGTCCAGCTGATGCCCACATGAGCTCAAGGCCCAGAAGCTCTGCATGAGCGTCCTCTCTGAACCCTTGATTCCTCAGGGAAAGCACAAGGATTTAATCTGGACAGAGATAACTTTCACCTGGCATCATTTATCATTCCACATTTCTCCTTAAGAAGTGTCCTAAAGAGGGACAGATGGGCCTTGATGAAAACAAAGGGGAAAACATGAAGTTTCTGCAGGTAAGAAGCCCATGTTATATTTCTCTTTATATTAGCTTTCCGCAATCCCAAACCATCTGCCCGGAACGGTCCAGATTTACTAGCCCATCACTTCCAAATGTATTCCTACTACTCCCAGCACAGCAGTAATGGGAGAAGAGGCAGACGGCTTCCCCTCTTTCTTTTTTCCGCAGCTTTAGAATGAGAAATTTCATACACTAAAAACCACAAAAGACTGGAGAAAGAGAGCATCTATAAAATTGAAGGTATTGAAATGTCTCTTGTGGCTTCCTATGGCCCCCTCATCGTGCTCTCTCCCACCCCCACCCCAAATGGCCATTTCTTCCCTCTCTTCTCTTCAACCCTCTTGCAAGCCGCCCCCCACCCTCCACCCTGCCTCAGTCTCAGATGATGATCGCTCTGTATCTTTCACTGAGAAAACAGGAGCCAGCAGACAGGTATCCTTCATCTTGTCACTTCCAAAACGACCTGCTATGGTCATCCGTGCCCTTTTTCTCTGCCTTCCTTCCTGGACCGAAGGATGAGTCCAGCTCCTATCACAGGGTGACCCCTGGGTACCTGGGATCCGCGAGATCTGTCCCCTCTCACCTGCTCAAGAGCACCTCCACCAGCCAGCACCCTCAGCCTCCCCCATGCTCCTCGATTATTTCTGTTCTCATCAATCCATTTCTATCTTAAAGGGGAATCCCTTTCTCACCCCACAGCCTCTCCAGCTCTCACCCCATTGTCTCTTTTCCCTTCTCAGCAAACTTGTCTGGAGTCGCTGATTAGATTTGCGGCATCATAGGGAGAGAATGATGTGGTTGCTAGCGCAGACTGCAGCCAGGCTTTCTGACCACTGCCACTTTCCAGCCATGTGGCCTTGGGCAGGTTCTTTGTCCTCCCTGTGCCTGGGCCCCTCATCTGTAAGATGAGGATGATACTAGAATCCCCATAATAAGACTGTGAGAATGACGTGAATGAAATCACATAGAGCACTTAGCAGACCCTTTCTGCAAACCACAGTTCTGTCCCCACTATACCGAGGCATTGCTCCTGTATGTGCCAAACCTGACATTGACCTCTCCGTACTTACCTTATTTTCACAGCAGCACTTGACACAGATGTCCACTACCTACTTCGTGATTTCTTCTCTTGGTTTCCATGATACTACACTCTCCTGCTTCCCCACCCCCCCCACTTCCCATCCTCCTTCCCCTGTGGCACTGGTATGGTCTCCTGGGGTTTATCTCTGCTTCTCCATGCCTGGGGCTGGTCAGGGAGCAGCCACTCCCTCTGCTGCCCCCACATAACTGGAAACTACCGGGATCTTCCTCTAGGGAACCTGCATCTGGTATGAAGACTTTCATTCATCTCCTATATTTGACGATTGGCTCTACTCTGCTAAGAAGCCTTGGGGTCCAGGACCAAAATATAACGGCATGGGGACAATTATCCTTTAAAAGGGCTGGCATCAGCTTCAGGGTTGGGATAAAGTCCCATAGGGGATGGTAGGGTAAGCCGTGTACTAGCAAGTGCTATATAGGAGGATGGCCATATTGGGCCACCCTTCCCGGAAACAGCCCCAGTAACTGTCAGAATTCCCCCATCTGCCTGCTTCTCATTCTGCTCAGCCATTATCTGGTCACATCAGAGCATCACGGGATCCAAGCAACATGCTTGATTCAAGCCCCTAACAATCTCTGTACCTAAGACCATGGTTCCCAAAGTGAGTCCAAAAGGCACTGACACCGCAACAAAACTGTCCCCGGGAGAGTTCTGCAGTCAAGCGAGTTTGCAAATGCTGAATATTATTAGGTTGGACCATATGAAATTGCCAATGTTCAATTGCTGTTGACCTACAGAAATGGCAATTTCAAACAGTTCAACCTCATATGTATTCCTCTGGGCCATTCACTTAGGCATATTGGCATCTTAAAGCCGTAAAGGTGGAGAAATCTGTTTGATTGTGATGGACCCAATGTTATGAAAATACTTATTGGGGTGCCTGAGGGGCTCAGTCAGTTAAGCATCCGACTTCTGCTCAGGTCATGATCTCACGGTTCGTGGTTCGAACCCCGCACTGGGCTCTGTGCTGACAGCTCAGAGCCTAGAGCCTGCTTCGGATTCTGTGTGTGTGTGTCTCTCTCTCTGTCCCTTTCCCACTCACACTCTGTCTCTGTCTCTCTCAAAAATAAATAAACATCTTTTAAATAAAATAAAATAATACTAATTAATAGACATCAGGACACACTTTGGGAAACTAGGGGCCAGGGTAATTAAGAAAGACCGGCAGTCATGAATAGAAAAAAGCGCAAGAATGTTGGAATGTGCCAGCAGCATCCAGGGTTGAGCAAACTCACAGGAGGAAAAGAACAGATGGGGATTTTCTGTCCTGGGAATTCCCACCCATTTTTGATAGCCAAAGTCATATTTTTCAGACTTTCCCCTTCGACAGTAGTTCTTCCTTGATTAACCATCTTCTAAGTAGGCTTTTTTTGGTAACTGACTTCTGGCCTTCTCTCCCTCCTGAAGGTTAGGGAGGATTCATGAGGTGACATCAATGGCTCACGCCATATTCCTCAAATGACAGATACTAAATAAGCATGGGTATTATGTTGACTGCCCTCTCATTATCATAATTATTAATTAGTTCATCTTTTCCGGGTATTATCATCATCCCAGCTCATAGGTGCCGTCGAATCTGCTTACACCTGTGAGGTGAGTGAAGTTCGTCAGGATTCAGGGAGGAGACTCAGCCCTGACTGCTGGTGCCTCTGCGAGCATCTCACACATGCTCTGTAAAGACTGTGGGCACAGAGCCAGATGTGAATTTGTTGCCCTCCAGGCACCAGAGCCAAATGTCCATGACAGAGAATGAAACTGTTGGACGGGGTGGATTCAGGTAGAGTAGGGTGAGACTAGAGCTTGGCCGGGACTAGATCCCCGGTGTTTCCACTGCCCCCAACCCATCCCGCTGTCTGGAACTCTTCCCACGAGAGAGCCCCTAACAGGCGTCTCTGTCATCCATATGTTACCTAACAGCTGTCCCTGTGACTGACCCTCTGTAGAGGCACTAGGCGTTTTGACATCGGTCAGCCCCCTTGGTTGCCTAGCAGGTGTTAGGCGCGGGTAGGCATTATCTAAGACTCTGGGGGAAGTGGAGGATGTGAGTTGAAAAGTAGGGTGTTAATCACCCTAGGACAGCACAGTATTAATCAGAATTGTGGTCTGTGGCTTCTGGGGACTCATGACATTGAATGGCACCCTGACAGTTTTGTGTCCTGAAGTGGAAGAGAACTCTCTAGAGTAAGCATCCTTACATGGGAAATTCCTAGTCCTTCAGGGGCATGGCTACCAACATTCCATTGCCGGGAAGGGTAACAGCAAGCCTTTTTGATTTCTCGTGATGTGAGTGAAAACAAAGCCTTTGACTTTGGCACGCTGAAAGAGCAAACATGGATAAGCCTTGAACAGGCAGATCCTCATATCTCTTTTGTCTTCTCGCCATAAAAGTCAGATAGTTTTACTAGTATTGGGAGAGCTCTGAGAGCTGCCAGAAGGGGCATGAACATTGCTACTTCTCTCCCACTTCATGATAGATGGGAAGAGGGTGGGATTTGGAACTCAGGGGGCCTGACTTGACTTCCCTTTCCACATGTATGTTGGGTCATCTTACACCAATCACTTAATTTCTCCTGTTAAGTAATGACAATAAATGGACCTCCCAAAATGGCCCTGTGGATCAAAGGTGATAAGGCACGTTGGGTGATCGAGACAGCGGCGTTGAGAAGCTGTCTCACCCATTTGAAGAAGATAACTTTTAAAAAACACAAGACCCAAACACCGTGGACACTAAAACAGGCAGAAGGACAGGGACGCCTGGGTGGCTCATTCAGTTAAGCCCGCAACTTCAGCTCAGATCATGATCTCATGGTTCTTGAGTTCAAGCCCCGCATCAGGCTCTGCACTGACAGCACAGAACCTGCTTGGGGTTCTTTCTCTCCTCTCTTTCTGCCCCTCTCCCACTTGCACTCTCTTTCTCACATAAATAATTAAGCTTTTAAAAAAACAGGATTAAAAGCAATAGTCCTACATGTCCTATTGTCCATTTCCCTTTGGGTCCAGCTTTCAAGGAGTCTCGGCATATGAGGGATGTAGCTCCACATTTTGATCTCTCAGACAACAACTTATGTCAATTCTAGCGTTGGCCCTCTGGGATCACCTTACAGAGCCATAACTTTGTAGTCGTGGCCTCCAATGTTGGGTTCTTCCTGTGTATCAACACATTTCCACAAGTTCCACATACGTTCTTGATTAATTTAACAAATAGTTATTGATCATCTACTTTGTACTTGGCACCAGAGACCCTAGGATTATAGGCGTGTACCAGGAGATGGAGAAGTGAACACGCAGTTACAAGAGACTAAGCTAAGTGCCTCTGAGGACCACTTTCAGAATGCTTTGGACTCAACTTCTTATCCAATGTTGCTTATAGTGATCATGGTGCATGGTTAAAGAGACCTTTTGAAGGAGGTGGCTCCTGAGTGGGAATCAGTGAAGCTAGAAGTGGAAAAACATTCCAGGCAAAGCACAAGGCTTATGAGGTGGTGCAAGATGGGAAGACAAGGGGGAAGGTAGAGCAGGGACCCAAGTGGCATCTGGAGAGAGCAGCAAGATCTGGGTTTCACCTCAACACCTGAAGACGTTGGGTTTTGTCCTCCCATTTCGCAGCTGAGTAAAGTAAGGCTGAGAGTGCTCAGACAAAGTGAAGGGGGATGCTTGGGGAAAGATGAGAAGATGGGTGAAACCAGCGGACAAGACCAAGTCACTTTTGAGAATGGTTTTCAAATGCATGAGGAGAGACGAGGAGGTCAGGAAGCCGTTGGTTAATGGCAGGACTCTGTGAGGCCCATTACCTATACTTTCTGCAAGGGATCATAAATGTCCCTGCTTATCCATTGTCACAACTGTTGGATATAATATATACAAAGGGAATTGAAAATCGAGTCTAGATCTATCTGCCTCCAAAGTCTACATACTTTCCTGGTTCAGGAAGAATTGTATTTTATTTTAATACTAAGATTAGGTGGTTGGAGGAGGTGGGGAGGTTGGGGTGGCTGGCTGGTGGCAAGGTGGACATTATGAGGCCAATCCCTTGAGGTCCAAGGGCTGGATGGCTACACTGTGTCAAGAGCTCTGGAGCCCAGCTCACTGGGAGCCTCTGTGCCAAAACCCTAAATGCCACTGCCTTTCTCTAAAAGCCCTTAGAAATAAAACTCTGTCAGCAAAGAGGGACATCGGAATGAGAAGGAGGTGTTTTTATATTGCAAACCTATCAGCTTCTTGGCTCTTTTGAGGCACCGGGAAGGACTTTTTTCCTTAAAGAGGTGCCCCCCAAACCTCTTAGCAGTGCTTAAACTATAAGAGAAGACTAAAATTTTGAAAGCGTTGGGGTGCCTGGCTGGCTCAGTCAGTGGAGCATGGGACTCTTGATCTTAGGTTTGTGGGTTCGAGCCTCACATTGGATGTAGAGATGACTTAAAAATAAAATCTTTGAAAGGAGAAACAAACAAAAAAAAAACCCAAAAAACTTTGAATGCTTTTGACCACGAGCAAAACCGAAGGGGAAAAAAAGTCTGGCTGTTTTCTTATATTTCCGGGTTCACATTTTCTCATAGGCAAATTCCTAGATCCACAAAATACTCAACTTTTATAGATTTAAGTAATTATATGTTCCCTAATGCTGACCCCAACATATTCCATTTATTCTAATAAAGGCATTATCTGAATGTAGATTCCAATTTTCAGAGGCAGAAAATATGGGGCTTGCAGAGAATCTGTTTAATATGCATAAAGGAGCCTGCTGGCTTCCCAGTTAAGGAGAGTACAATTGTAGAGAAGTGAGTTGCAAGATGGTGGGCTGTCATTGGCATCCCCCAAAAGGTGGCAAGCTGTGAAGGAAGTGTTTCTCATTTTTCTGAAAATTCTGGGGGCTCCTGGTGCTGCCCAGCTGGGCTTTCTGCAGCTGAGGCTGTTCTTGAGCCATCACGTAGGGCAGCCGTGGGCAGCCCGTGGTGTTATGAAGCACATGTCTGCTCACTTAAAGGAAGGCAGGCCAGTTCTGCGTAGCTTCTAGCACATGGTCTCTGGGTGAGTCCTAGCTCTGCCTCTGAAGGTGCAAACAGCTGCTGCCCCAGGAAACCTTTGGAACTGCTTCCAGGGAGCATCGCTGTGAAAGATGCCCGTTTGCCCGCCATCTAAGGGATAGGTCAGACCTAAAGGAATTAGTGTTTCCTCTGTATAATGCGTTTCCCTTACTCTTTTTACATATGTAATGTGGCATTTGTGTGGGGACTTTGGAAAATGCAGAAAAGCACAAAAGAAAAAAAGCATCAAGATCCGTATCGTCCCTAACAGGGATAACCATCATTGTGTCTTTCCAGTCTTTTCTTTTCGATATTTATATCTAATAATGATATCCTACAGTGCATATTACTTTAGAAGCTACTTTCTACTTACTGGTTTTGTGAATATTTTTCATACAGATAAATATTCTTGGGTGATGTGATTCTTTACTACTGCACAGCATTGCCTCTATAATGAACCTAGTTCTCTCACTCAGTTCTCTGTTCTTGGACATGTAGGTGCTTTCAGTGATTTGCCCACGATTACTACGCTAATTTTAACCAAGCCTATAGTTACTATCCTTGGAAATCCATTCCCATTGGTTTAATTTTTTTTAATGGTTATTTATTTTTGAGAGAGAGCGAGAGCATGCAAGCAGGTAAGGAGCAGAGAGGGAGACACAGAACCTAAAGCAGGTTTCAGGCTCTGAGCTGTCAGTGTAGAGCCCAGTGTGGGGCTCAAACTCACGAACTGTGAGATCATGACCTGAGCTGAAGTTAGACACTTAACCAACTGAGCCACCCAGGAGCCCCTAACCAACCATATAGTTAATATCCTTGGAAATGCATCTAAAGAACCTGTTGGTTCTTTAGAATGAGTTCTTAGAAAGAATTACAGGATGGAAACTCACAATGTACATCGTATGCCTTCTGCTGCATGTGAAAAAACTATCCCCCTTCTCCTCACCCTAAAGTTGGCACCAACTCACACTCCTACCAGCCATCTACATTCCCCAAAATAATAGTGTCTGCATGGGCCTTTTCCAGGACCAGCACTAACCCCTTGCCAACATTTTGAAAAGAAAATGGCAAATTTTTAACAAATATTTATTTATTTTTGAGATAGAGAGAGACAGAGCCCAGCCGGGGAGGAGCGGAGAGAAGAGAGAAACACAGAATCCGAAGCAGGCTCCAGACTCTGAGCTGTCAGCACAGAGCCTGACATAGGACTTGAACTCACAAACTGCAAGATCATGACCAGAGCCGAAGTCGGACGCCTAACCGACTGAGCCACCCAGGTGCCCCGAAAATGGCAAATTTTATATCTAATGTTCCCACATTTCCCTATTGTTGAGGCTTTCTTTTTCGTGTCTTAGCCTCCTTCTTAATTTCCCATCCAACCCTACTTTCAGTAAAGTAACTAACATACTCACTCACACTCAGATATGCCAGTCAGTGACTAATGAGATAAAATATTATCCTATACATTTTAATCAGTAACAAAACTGAAGGGGTAAATTTCTTATAGCGTTTCACTTTATTATCAGGTAAAACTGAGAGAGACTGTGGAGTGGAGAAAGCCCAAGAGGTAGTAAAACAGGGTCACTTGTCCCCCTCACTCTAGGACCTTCCCTCTGCCAGTCTCTTATCTGGACTGACAGAGAAAACAATGGAATATTCACAGCCTATTCCTTCTCTACCCAAGCCTTCAGGAAAATCTTGGTGTTTTCTGCTACGTCTTTCTACCGTCCATCTCATAATTATGAATTCAATGGAGTAGGCATTGAATTCTTTTTTTTTTTAATTTTTACTGTTTTTTAATTTATTTCTGAGAGATAGAGACAGCATGAGCAGGGGAGGGTCAGGGAGAGAGGGAGACAGAATCTGAAGCAGCTCCAGGCTCTCAGCTGTCAGCACAGAGCCTGACACAGGGCTCGAACCCACGCACCACGAGATCTTGACCTGAGCCAAAGTCGGATGTTTAACCAACTGAGCCACCCAGGCGCCTGGTAGGCATTGAATTCTGATAGCAGGCAAATCTGATGAAGGTGGAAGAGAGAGGAGAGAGGGTTTGTTGGTGAGAATAGATTTAAAGCTACAAGGGAGAAGAGACCAGGCACTAGACTTCAGAGAGAGTTTGGGGGAATTTTCAAGAAGGAAAAGTTTGGGGAAGCCAATAAGAAGGACAGAAGTTGCAAAAGAGGGTTTGTTTTAAAGAAGTCTTGCTGTACATTGTCCGTGTATGCCTTTTGATGTTTTCCTATATGTCCAGTGTGAGTTTCAGTGAAATGTCTCCGTTGGGTTGGTATTTCTTTGTGACATTGTCAAAAACTGGACCACAAGAGATTTGGGCTTTATATAGGTTTAGAATAAGATCTTGTCCCTCGAGCTAGATGATACATATAATAATTAAGAGCTGGTTTCTAAATGCATATTTATATTTAGCTGCTAATTTTAATTACTCATAGAAAATATTTCCAGAAAGGTTATTTAAGGAGAGACAACCCCGAAATAAAAATACGGACTGCCATTCCATTGGGCTGCCTCGTGGACACATTTTGATTCAGTAGAAGGAGACGTTCCAAAAATCAGATCAGTTCAGTTCGTTATTTATCAAAAGCCTAGGATGAGTCAGTCACGCACTACATCTGACACTCAGGGGAATAAATGTGACTGATACATTGATTCAGCATGACCAGTAAGTTATAATCAAAGCGTGATTTTATTTTTATCTCGCTCTGACCATTCAAAGTGCATTCAGTAGGGAAATACAAGACAAACCTTTTTTTTTTCTTTGTTTAATTCAAGTTAGTTAACATACAGTGTAGCCTTGGCTTCAAGAGTAGAACCCAGTGATTCATCGCTTTCATATAACACCCAGTGCTCATCCCAACAAGTGCCCTCCTTAATGCCCATCCTCCATCTAGCCCATCCCCCCACCCAATACCCCATCATCAACCTTCAGTTTGCTCTCTGTATTTAAGAGCCTCCTATGGTTTGCACCCCTCTCTGTTTTTATCTTATTTTTCCTTCTCTCCCCCTATGCTATCTGTTTCGTTTCTCAAATTCCACATGCGAGTGAAATCATAGGACATCTGTCTTTCTCTGATGGACTGATTTTGCTTAGCATAATACCTTCTAGTTCCATCCATGACAAACCTTTTGAAGCCTGTCATGAAAACTTGGCCTCTCCTTCAGCTGGCTGATGTCTCCTCAGCCCCGGGTTCACGGCAGGTGCACTTCTCACATGAGTTTCAGTGCTCGGGCGCCCTCTCCAACGTATTCTTTGTGGTGAGGACTCATAGCTCTTGGATATCAAGCCCACTGGACAAACTCATGTATTCCTTGCCTCATGAAAGGGTAATGACCCCCAAATGCAGCTCTGTGTTCCGTCTCCCCCCATGTGAACCCCTGTCTTTGTCTTGCTTGCTGACCTGTTCTAGACCATATTAAATCCCTCAGGTATGATTTCCGTTCCAGTGGGTAGGGTCACCACCGCCACTCAACTTTGTGCTTTGGGCACTGAGGAAGGGAAGGAGCCATGTCCCCAGAAATAACCTCACGCATCTTCTCTCCCTATTCTGAGCCCTTTTTATATCCTTCATCTGATTCGGGAGGCTGAGAATTATGGAAGTGGTTGTCAAAGATCCCCTTTTAAAAATCGGCATAGTGCTGTGGTATCTTGCTTTGGTTTGCAGCATCTATTCTATCTTGGAGCCTCAGCTGAAACTTTAAACTTAACATCCGATTACACACTCACACAAAGATACAGTGACAAGTGTAGGGGAGACCAAAGGAGACACACATGTATAGACAGATCATTTTAATTTGACGTAACGGGCATCATGATAGAAACATGTATCAGGGCCCATGGGGACACAGAGACAGCTTCTGATACATATTGCCACCGTTTTCCCTCCGGCACGGTCCAGACGAAGGCCATACACAAAAGAAGGAGGAGGCCGTATGGCTTACAAGTGAGCTCAGGGAACGTGGGGTCTTCCTGGAAAGAACAAAGGCTAGTGATTTGTGCTCCAGTGCCTGGAGCAATGATAAGATTACACGTTTGGGGTAATAGTGTATAACTGGTTAAAGTGGAGAAGGGTCCTTTTTTAAGAGTTTGAGAGGAGGCCCGGAAATCTTGGCAGCCACATCTAAAAATAGTAATTCCTCTCTGACTCGGCCTGGAGGTGCTGTAGAAACAGGACCGGTTCGGGGGGCCAGCGCCCTCAGACGTGTCTCCCTGCTGCTCTGGCTGCCTGGTATCAGTGCCCATATAGAAGACATCTGCACAAACACAGCTCCAGATGTTGGGGTGGGGGTCTGTCCACTAAAGCTGCCTTCTCCTTCTTTGCATTTTATCTCCCATCCAATTCTCTCTTTTCCTTTGCAATAAACAGCTCATTGCACTTTCCCAGCCCCCAACCCCAACTCAAGACACAGCTTTACGAAATTGTATGGAACACACTTGAACACGTCTAAGAATGGGCTTGTTCTGCCCATGGTGTGAAGGCAGGGGGACGAGGGAGCTGTGACCTGTTAGGGTCTCAACTGAAATTTATGCTGCTGAGCCCAGGGCCCTAAGATGTCCTCTACAGCTGACCAAACAGGTACAATCCACTCTCCACACAGTGAGAACCCTCCTCTGGCTACAAGTCCACAGGCCTGTTGTAGTTTTAGTGATTTAACACATGGCACGTCCAAGCCATTGGAATAGCCCAGAAAGCCAAGCAGTTAGGAATGGGGACTACTTCTTTCAGATCTCTCACGTGCACCAAATCACATTTCCCATTTGGGGAAAGATGGCTTCTGTAAGCAGAGACCATTGAGAGCAATGAAGCAGCATTTCATGCCCAGAGTATGCCCCCCATTACACTGTGACTCCTACGGCAGACCTTGGCAGCCTCCTCTGGGAGAACGTGGTTCACGGTCTCTGGGTAGTAGGGAAACCGGCCGGACAGAGATCATTCCAGCATCCCTAGTCACTCCTGCCTCTTGTCTCCTGGCCCCTCCCCCTCTGTGGTGCCACACCCCCATGGTCATCCTGGGTTTCTCAGCTCTGGTGGCCACTGGAATGGTCGCATTTGACTGCAATGTGACACATCGTTTCTGTCCTCGGTTTGGGTACGGTAGACCTAGAAAAGGGGAAGAAATTAAGACACCATGGTAACTATGAACCTAACAAAGCTAGCTTCTTATCGTAACTTCTGAAATCTAAGTCAAGATTGACATGGCTTGTGCAGCTTTATGGGCAGTGGCATCTGGGTGTCCCTTCCAAAAAAAATTTTTTTTAATTAAAAAAAGAAAGGGGCACTGGAATTGTCCTCTGTTATCTAGGTTAGTGAGAAACAAAGTACATCCATTTCCAGACCAAGGGAAAAGCGGGAAGACATTGCTCCCAGGCCTGGTAGGATTCTCAGTCCCCAACAGAATCTAAGTGCCTCCTATTCTTAGCTCCACCTTCCACCCCTTTGGCCTGGAAAACAGCACACCTTGTCCCCACAGTCACCGTGGATCTTCATGTGGACCTTAGAGGAAATTGGCTTTTTTAGGGCATTTGCTACCTGCCGGGCACTGTCCTACAGGTGTTATATATATCATGAAGAAAGGCACCAAATGAAGAAGATAAGTCTGTCCTTGACCTTTAGATATTTCTCCCTCCCATTCAGAGCTTTAAAAAGAGGGCAGAGGTGTCCCCAATGCCTCACCAACCACCAAGTAATTCACAGTACAAAAACGACTACACCTTAAAACAAACAAAAAAAGTATACGCAAGTATTAACATTAGAATCACTTCCTTCCAGTGTTCCTGATTGTAAAGTCCACTGAAACTCAACTTTGATCTCTGGTCCCTTTGTGAGGGTTGGTCGGGCTGGGAGGGACAGGTTGCCATTCCCGCTGGGCTAAGGCCATAAGGTCACGCTTCGTTGGCCTAATGAATAGCCCAGTGCTGCCTGGGTTTTCAGTGATGCCCAATGAAAATTGCCTTGGCCCATCTCTTGAAGTTCTGATAGCTTGGACCCCTGGGCAGCAAAGCTTTGTCCTTCGCTTGTTTCTCTAACTTGTTCAATATTGCCTGAAGCAAATTCTCTGGATGCCCATTAAGGCTGATTCTACCCTGCCGTGAAGGTGCAAATCCTGCTTTTAAGTTTTTGAAGCCATCATCGAATAGTCTGTCGGTTGGGCGGGAAGTGCTCGTGTTGGGCGCCATATTCCCCCCCATGCCGTATCTGTGTCTGGGCTGCCTGCTGGGTGCTCGAACTGTATTTCCTATCTCGCAGTTCCTTTTCTCTTAGCACTTTGAAGATACAATCCCATCAGCTTTCTGGCGTCCCTTGTTATTTTGGGAAGCAAGCTATTAGTTTGTCATTCCTTTCTCGGTAATTTATGTTTTCTCTTTTACCGCTTTTAAGATCTTTCTAGTCTTTGTTCACCAGTTGCGCCGTGAAGTGTCTTGTAGTTTTCTTTTTACTTAACCAACTTGAGATTCACTGAGCTTCCTGAAATCTGAAAATTGGGCTCTTTCCTACATATTAAAAAATACTCGGCCTTTTTGTCTTCGACGAGTGCTGCCTCTCTCACTCTCTACCTCTGATTATTTGTATATTGCATTTTCTCATTTTGATCTTGGTGCGTCTTACCCTCTTTTTTATGTTTTTGAAATCTCTTTTGTTTCTCTATACTTCGTCACGTGTCAGTTTTCTTCTGCTTAACTGTCTCTTCCAGTTGTATCCAGTTGTAATTAACCTGCACCAGAGTTTTTGATTTTAATTACTGATTTATTTTTTATTTCTAGATGTTCTGTTTAGTTGTTTTTTATGTCTTTATCTGGTAAGCTTTCGTAGTCTCTTGCTTCTTCCTCGGGCTTTCCATTATCCTCCTTCATTCATTTGAACACATTATTTTATATTCTGTATTCGATGGTTTCTGTATCTGATGTCTTTTCTTTCCTAATCTGCTGCTGGTTTATACCAGTTCTTGTTCATGGTACCTTTTTCCTTGTGATTTTCTTTTTATTATGAGTTTATATTTTGGGGGAAATTTTATCTGCTATAATTCTTTGAGGCTTGGATTGAGAGCACGTGTCTTCAGAGAACGTTTGCTTCTGCTTCTATTAGGCATTGGGACTTAAGCAGCTAGGAATCCTTTACACTTGATTCTTAGTTTAGGATTCTCTGGAGCCAGAGGCTTTGTGAAATCAGGCCTCAAACCGGCACAACTGGCTGGGATATACTCGATGGGCTATACTCTATCTCAGGACAGTGTTTCTTTCTCTTCACCCAAAACCAAACCCAAAGAGCTTGTCGCCCTTCGGAAGAGTTGTGGGGGGGAGTCCTGGGTTATGTGAATCACCAATGAGAGTCCCCAGCTTGTGCGACCCCTTAGCTTTGTCTCTGTATCGAGCATGGCTCTTAAGCTTCAAGCTTTCGGCCACTAGAACACATAGACAGCCACTGTGCTCAGGTCCGTGTTCATGTGTTTCCTTCATCTCCAGCCTTTGCAAATCTCTCATGCTCTCTTGCCAGCAAAGCCAAGTGTTCGAAGACGTGTGTGTGGTTTTTTTTTGTTTTATTCAGCACATAAAGCATTTTAAAAGTAAGAGTGTTATTTTTTTTGAAGGCTATTTATAGTTACTATTGCTGCATATTTTAATTTGCATTCTCTGAAAAGCTCCTTTTTGGCTTAGAGGGGCATGTCTATTTCATAAATCATTTGTGGAGAGAAATGACTAGAAGGACCCAAGTTGGATAAGTGATCAAGCACAGCTATTACCAGTTAATTCCATCTCCAGGTTTCCTTCCTGACCCTGGCCACCTAGGTCTTCTACTTTTTCGAGCTCTCCAAAGCATTGTGTTTTATTCATGGCACCAGCAAGATTTCATACACTGTGATTTTTTTAAAGATTATTTTCCTTTAGAGAGGAATATAAATGATCATTTCTCCCTGAAAAGCCTCCTCAAAAGTTAAGATTGTGTTAGTTTCCCTTAGTAACACAGCATGGATATTTGGCTTATCCATTAATTCAACAACTTTTAAGTACTATGTGCTAGATACTCTGAGGGAAGCATTCTCTAAGGTGAAGCATTTATTCAACAAACATTTATTAAATTCCTACCACGTTCTAAGACCTGGAAAAACAGCATGAACAAAACACAGAGGCAATAAACAGCCTGGCATCTTTAGGGATCCAAAGTCACTTAGAATAGATGAAACATGAAGGCAGGGGGCCAGAAATGAGGCAAGAAATGGGATAAAATATCCACACAGTTTTTCCCCCTAATTTTTAAAATATTTATTTATTTTTGAGAGAGAGAGAGGAGAGAGAGCATGAGTGGGGAAGGAACACAAAGAGAGGGAGACAGAGGTTCCCATGCAGGCTCTGCCTGCTTGTCAGCACAGAGCCCGACGTGGGGTTTGAACTCATGAACTGTGAGATCATGACCCGAGCCGAGGTCGGATGCTTAACTGACTGAGCTACCCAGGCACCCCTAGAGTGTCCATAAGTTTATGTAACCTCTCCTTGGGCTCGTATTTGGTTTCAATTTTTTTTAAACTTACAGAATTCATATATATTCTTTGCATTTTATGCTCAAATCCATATTTTATATTTAGATTTAAAGCTTAAGCTGTTACTAAAATACGGCATTTGAATATGTAGAAGTCTAAACCAGAAGATAAATCAGAAATTTTGTGCTTCATAGTAGTCCTGCAGCCCACCAAACCCCCGGGGTCATGCATGGGCTGGGATGGGAAGTTGGGGGGTGGGGGAGACACAGCAGAACCTTCTAGCATATAGTATCAGACTAGCAGGAATGCAGGAAGCATGAATCTACAGGAGAGAGTTGAGACCAGTGCCCTAGAAGTCAGACTGGGCCAGAGGGAAAAGACCACGCGGCAGAGTCAGAAATCACAAGGAGGCCCTGGGTTCAAGCCCAGCTCCCGGGGAAGAGGCAGGGTGTGGATTGCAGGCTGGAAGGCCGGGGAACCTTCCCTGGTGTCTGGTACAGATGAACAAGTCCACAGGGCTGTTTAACTTGAGGAGGACCGTGGATCCTAGGACAGGGTGCGTGTCCCCTACTGTCCCTGTGTGAGCAGCCGTGGCCTGTTGTCATACATTAGAGAGGGCAGCCCAGGGTCTGCAGCTGAGGAGTGCGGCTCCATCCCTCGGAGGCTGGGCCCCACAGCCTCACTTCCACAAGTCCGTCAGTCTGTCCTCTCAGGCTCCATACAGCCACCCCTTCAGCACGGTGTCCGCACGTGCACCATGAGCACGTGGGTCCTAGCGGGGGAAGACCTGCATTAGAGCCCTGGGTGGGACTCGTGCAGACTGAAGCACATGTCCCTATGGGTTCCCGGGATATGGAGGTCTGTGTTTCACCGGGGAGATTCCCTGGTGTTACCGAGGTAAAGAGTGAATGACAGAAGCCTCGGGCGTACAAATATGACATTGTGTCCCATTTCAGAACACGGAGGCGTCAGACCACCTAAGACAGGTAGATGCGCTTCGGGAGAGAAAAGCTCTGAGGGTGATGGATAGACCTGTTCCCAGCTTTATTAATGAGTAAACAATGACCTGACCCCAGGGCGAAGCTTTCTGAGAGGAGGCCGCCCCAGCTGTCTCTGAATCTCTTTCCCTGACAGCGTGCGTCTCCTCAGGGCGAGAAAGGAATGAAAAGTCACAACAGTTAGGGTGGCTGTAGAGTGTTGCAAAGGTGATCAAGATTCTAGATCGCTCGCTCTGTGGGCCATCCGTCCACCCAAGGCCAAGATCATGGTGATGGATGGAGAGAAAGGGTGGGGATGTCTCTGCCCCAGAGGGAGGCTGCCCCGTCCTACCCCATCAAACTCGTTAGATCCCGCGCCTGCCTCCCAGCCCCCAGCCTGCAGCCCAGTGCCGGGCCATCCTCCTCTCACTTGGGCCCTGCTTTCTGAGGCTCCCCTTCCTGCACCACCCCCTTAAATCCACTAAGGAAAGAGAGAGGAGAGCGGGCTCTGGGCTGGGCCTTCGGGGGACGTGTCAGAGACAAGGCTTTGAATGGGGCCTGCCTTTCCTGCTTTTCGTAGCTAGCGGGGGAGGGGGGTGCGGAGGGAGGGTAGAGGAATGCTACAGACGGAGGACAACAGAGGACAGTCCTTGATAAGGACTCAGGGCTCCAGGGGAGAAGGGTCACATTGATAAGACGGGGATGGTCTTAAATTCTAGGCTCGATTTGAACTTTGACCTATAAGCAATGACAAATCACTTAAATTAGGGGATGCAGGGGCACCTGAGTGGCTCAGTCAGTTGGGCATCCGGCTCGTGATTTCAGCCTAGGTCATGATCCCAGGGTCGTGGGATCAAGCCCCACATTGGGTTCCGCGCTGAGCAGGGAGCCTGCTTCAGATTCTCTCTCTCCCTCTGCCCCTCCCAGCTTGTGCTCTCTCTCCAAACAAGAGATAAAAGCAATAAAATAATAGTAATTGGGAGATACTGGGAAGCGATAAGAATAAGAATTTAACATTTATAATTTAAAAACAAAAATTGATACTATACAAAGCCAGGTCTGTTGCTTTGAGCCTTACGGCAACCCTGTGGAGGCGGTAGTGTTTAATGTGGACACAGGTAGAGGAAGACTTGCAGCATTGCTCAATCATACAAGCCCCCTGCTCCCATCAAGTCTTCATTAGGAGAAGACCAGGCTCTCCATGGAACTGGTGAGGGGAGAGGTAGAGAACACCTTCTCTTGGTGTCATCCATTCCAGAAACGACCGGGCTGTCACTCAGCAGTACTCCCGCCCTCATCTGGACTGGGCCGGAGCAGCAGGGGTGAGGAGAGTGGGTGATGCAGGACAAGGTGGGAAGGAGGCCCTCCATCAGCGGAGAGCAGCCTGAAACACAACGGCCAGTCATGGGAAGGATGTGCTTATTAGCGGCCAAACCTCACTCCAGGTGCCATGAGCCCCTGGAAATCTCGCCCAAACTTTGGTTGAGAAGACTTAAAATTCCGACCACACAGACTGCTCAGGGGTGTGCCCAGCCTTTCTAACAGAGCAGATGCTTCATGGGGGGCCCATAAATGGTGAGGTGTGTTTGTTAATAAACACAATGGGATCAGCTCTACTGCTGAAGAAATCTTCTGGAAACGTTATTTCCTCTGCGACGAGAATAAGGAGGAATGGGAAACACAGGTATGATTAGGAAAAAGACCAACAATCAACCTGATATTGACTTTTGTCACTGGAAAACTGTGCACAAGGCTGAGGAAATGCTAACGTGTGCTTTGTGGGCGATCAGGGCACAGTTATAACTAGAGTGGGCTTAAGAATACAATAGGATGGGGCACCTGGGTGGCTCAGTCAGTTAAGTGTCTGGCTCTGGCTCAGGTCATGATCTCGCAGTTCATGGGCTCTGTGGTGACAGCTCAGAGCCTGGAGCCTGCTTCAGATTCTGTGTCTTCCTCTCTCTGCCCCTCCCCACCCCTCTCAAAAATAAATAATAAACATAAAAAGTTTTTTTAAAGAATATAATAGAATGGCTCTGCCACGGGGCACCTGGGTGGCTTAGTCGGTTAAGCGTCCGACTTTCGCTTGGGTCATGATCTCACGGTTCATGGGTTCGAGCCCTGCATCGGGCTCTGTGCTGACTGCCAGCTCAGAGCCTGGAGCCTGTTTCGGAGTCTGTGACTCCCTCTCTGACCCTCCCTTGCTCATGCTGTCTCTCTCTCCAGAAATAAATAAAACATTAAAAAAAAAAAAAGAATGGCTCTGCCACAAACTCAAATATTGTTTAGGGAAAGGTATTTGTCTGTTAACATTCTGTGTTTTTCCATCTGATACTCCCCCTTCTGGGTTTCCTTCCAGCATCTCAAAGATACCCCCTGAGAAAGGTGGGCTTCTTGAGCCTGTGGGACGTCAGGTCTGATGGCCTCCATGGGTAACAACTGCAGAAAACATGAGCCCGGAAGCTGATGGGAACCCCAGGGGTTAGAAAAATTGGATTTGTATAATAGACCATGCAATAATGAAGGCCATGCATGATGGAGCATTACACCCAAGTGTAATCCTGCTCTGATTTAACAATCTAGGGGTGAGCCCATGATGAGTTGCTTAACACAGGCCTCAGTTTCCCCCTCTGAAAAGAAAGATAATAGCACTGATCTCATATGGTTGTTGTGGCATTAAATGAGATACGTGAGGCCTGGCACTCCATAAATATCAGCCATCACTGTTATGTTATTAATAAAGATCTTAGGAGGCATATTCTGAATACATAACTTTGGCACGGGCAGGGCCAGAGCAAACTCCAGGGAATATCCAACTACAGAACTGTCTGGCTATTTGAAAGGGACTTTCAAAACGATTCAAAGCCCTATCCAGTGCCCCAAAACTTTCTTCCCCACTTCTGTCCCCAAGTAGTCACTCAACCCCTGCTTGTAGGCACATGTCCAGGGCCAGAGTGCTCTGTGGGAAAGGCTCTCTGTATTCTGGATCTAAATCTAGCCTCCTCGAATGTTCACCTATTGGCTTCATTTCTTCAAGAGGGAGTGAGGATAGGCCCTATCAAATTCTGAAAGGATCATCACTACATTTAGACATCTCCAAATTATACAGTCCCAGTGCCTTCAATTACCCTTCAAGACGAATGTCTTCAAGTCACATTGCCATGCTGGTCCTTCATCTCCTAGATCCGTGGTCCTCAACCAGAGCGCCATGTCTTGAGACATTTTAGGCTGTCCCAGCAAGGGCAGGGGTACAGCTGCGGTCCCAAAGGTAGAGGCCAGGGACACTGCTTCCAGTGCCCAGGACGGTTCCGGTGGCAAGGAATTGTCTGGCCCAAATATTCAATATGGCTGAGCATGAGAAACCGTGTCCTAAACAAACATGTTAACCAGTGTTCTTTTCTTTTCTTTTATGTTTTGTTTATTTATTTTGAAGAGAGAGAGAGAGAGAGACAGAGCACGTGCAGGGGAGGGACAAAGAGAGGGAGACCCAGAATCTGAAACAGCTCCAGGCTCTGAGCTGTCAGCACAGAGCCCACCGTGGGGCTTGAACCCACGAACCATGAGATCATGACCTGAAGTCAGATGCTTAACCGACTGAGCCACCCAGGTGCCCCAATCAGTGTTCTTCTTAAAGTGTGGGCCAAAAATGAGCATAGAGGAGTGTCTGCCATTTTACTGTCATTCTTTTTCTGTTAAATTAGTCTAAGACTCTGGTAGTTTGTGGCTAGTGGTTAGCTCAAGCCCCCTTTCATGTGTTGTTGCTAGCCCAGAAATGGCACTCAGGGGGCCCACATGCTCACCCAGAAGTCACTCATCAGCGGTGGCACTCTCTCCTGCTGAGCTCAGAGGCAGCCTTACCATCGTCTCCTACCCAATAGCCTAGGCTACCACTATCAATCATGCAGAAGAAGTTGGCATCCAAGACACAATCTACTTGTTGGTCATATGTCGCTGGTCTTGTGGCATTGGGGCCCAGCTATGATGTCACCCTGGGTCCTGTGCTTTGGAGGGCCCCCATAATACTGCACCACTATTCTTAGTGGCAGCTTGAAGGAACTCAGCCTGACATTTGGAAGCATCCACGTGTCTTACATGCAATTTTCTACAGTGTCTCTCCCAAAGAGAAGGCCGTGCTGTCCACTGGCAGGAAAGCCATGGACGGGACAGGGCTGCCCAGAAGATGCCCACTCTCCACCCCCCACCCCCGACACACACACAACTAAAACTCCATGGAACAGCCCCCTCTTTGCCAATTGCTTCCCAACCCTCCATTTACCAATTTTAAATGGTCATGTTCTCAGTTCCCTGGATCAATGCTGGCCTTGATTTTACCAATAGAGATAAAGCAGGGGGATGTAGAGATGGGGGGACCATGTTTGAGGAGACACCAATCTAAGCCTCGCAGAAACCTGAAACCTGTACTAATCGATATCTAGAAAATAGATCATTTTACCTTGAAGTCCAACGCTCTATACTGCATAGTATTTAAAAACAATTCCTTTCCATCTTTCTAGAGGGGGAAGAAAGAGGGAACTGTTTTGGATAGGCTGAAATAAATGTCTTCAATTTCAGCGTTCTTTATAAACTCAGTCACTTGGTTGGTTTATGAACAAAGTAATATGTTTGATTTATTCAAATATTTACTTGATTTACTCAAATATTCTGCTCGCTATATTTAATTTACAAGTGTAATGTATTCAGATCAATCATACGTGTGCTAACTTAATCTACGTTTCCGGGTCCTTAATCATTTATCATTTATTCAAGCGGAGGTAAGCTGATGATCTGTAAGGGCTGTGTTGTCTCCCGGCTCGGTTGGTGTTGGGAAGGAGACAGAAACTAGAGAGCACAGAAACCATTAATTCTTGGAGAAAACAAAGGGCGTTCTGTGCCTTCCAGGATACGCACCCTGCACACTGGGTAGCAGATCTAGAAAACCTACGTTTTCCAAAATGGAGCTGGAGAAGCTACGCAGGGGGTGGGGATGAGGGGAGCCTTTTGGCCTCGTGGCCTCCGGCCCTGTGGGAACTTGGTGGCTTGGTGTGGCTTTCAGGTTCGTCTGTGTTTCAAATGTCAAACAAATGCCTGCACGTGGGGCCCCTCCCCAGACCAGGACACCCCAGTCTGTACCCCCCTATGGCCCCACTTTCCCAGAAGACTCAGTTTGAATAAGCCGCCTGAGTTCCCCCCAGACACGCCAACAACTGTTCCTGGTGGTAGACCGATTACAAAGTCACACAGGGTTTGAGCGGTGAGCCCTCCACCCTGTTTCCCCTCCCCCCACGTTCCCTCTGTGATTTTGTAGGTGTGAGGTTTTCAAGGACCCACGTATTCTGTCTTCCCAGAAGTGCCTCATGTCTATCAAGGCGGCACCAGCTGAAGCAAAGACACGTGAGGGAACTGAACAGGGCCATCCCCAGGGAGTGTGGACGGGTTTGGCAGAATCTGAGTCCCTCCCCTGGAAGGCTCGGAGTCCTGCAGCCCCTCAAAGCCCCCACCTCCCAGCCCAGAGCACCCAGCGGGTGCCTGGGTCCCGACCCAGTCCATGCAGCAGAAAGACCCCATTCCCCTGGGTTGCCACCTCAGAGGGAGACGGTGTTGCAGCATGAGCTACATCCATTTCTCAATAAAACCGTCCTCTCTACTTCCTTTGAAATTTGCTCCTGGAAACACACTTGGATTCTCCCAACTTCTTTCAGACATAAATACTTCCTACTCCCTAGAATTCCTGTGAGAATTTGATCGTCTCTGCGCTGAAGCCCAGATCCTGCGTCTCATGTTATTTCAGTGTGCACGTGTGTGCATGTCTGTGCGTGTTGTACATGCGTGTGCGTGTGTGCATGTGTGTGTTACCTCAGTTAGACTGGAAGCTCCTTGAAGCCCAGCACTTCTGTGTCTACATCCTGACCATAACGCCCAGCAATGGCCTTCACACACAATACTCAGCAAAGCTTCCTAAACGAGCAACTCCTCCAAGAGCACTGATTTTCATCTGGGCCCTTTTGTAAGGGGGATCTACTAAAAGGTGCAAGGTGCGCTGTAAATTCCAACGCAGTGGTGAAAGGATGGCTTTGCAATAGAAAGTTCCTGCAGTGTCATTATTGGAAATTATTCTGGAAAAGAAAAAGCCAAAAAGCAATGTGAGAACACCTTGTGTGAATGTTTTATTCCACTTCTCAAGAAATTAATAAGCAGCAGACAGGAATTATTTAATCTGGAGGCTCTGATAGTTTCTGCCTCTTTCCAAGGCACCAGAGGTTCCAAACAGCAGTTCACAACAAACCTCCAGGTGATCCCTGCTGAGGGAAATGGCTGACAGACAACAGGGTTCTGATAGGGAAACGTGTGGGTCTGCGGGTGACAGAGATGGGCTGAGCCGCTGCGACTAATATACACGACCTCCACGGTCCCCTCCCTGCCAGCGAGTGTCCAAGTGTCTGTTCTGTGTCTTTGCTTTTCCTCAGAGAGGGTAGAGGACAGCATATGTGATAGCTACGATGTCTCCCCCCTTGGAAAGGCCACATGGGCCACATCAAAGGGTGAAGTGTTATCATGAGGGAAATGGGAAGGCACTCGAAGTTTAAAAAAACATTGTTTTAGTGTTTATTTATCATTGAGAGACAGTGTGAGCAGAGGAGGGGCAGAGAGAGGGGGAGACACAGAATCCGAAGCAGCTCCAGGCTCTGAGCTCTCAGCACAGAGCCCACCGTGGGGCTCGAACTCACATACGGTGAGATCGTGACCTGAGCCAAAGTTGGAAGCTTAACGGACTGAGCCACCCCGGCGCTCCAAGGCAGGCACTCAGAGTCTTAAGAAGAGGCCCTTAGGACTCTATTACAGTTTGGTGATCATTCTTACAAAGAGCTCAGTAGCTGAACCAAGGGCTAATCCCCACACCAGCTTTCATCAGCACCACCAAAGAAACATATATTCCAACTTAAAAAAACATGTGTCTGTTATATAACCACAGCCGAAAAATAAGAATGGGCACAGCTAATACTTATTGAGGCTTCCCATGTGCCCGGCACTATTCTACATGGTTTTTAAAATCACTCAGCTCATCATGTTAACCCTGTGTTAACTCACTTAATTATTTTTTAATGATTTCTTTTAATGATTGTTTATTTTTGAGAGAGAATGTGTGTGTGTGAGTGGGCAAGGGGCAGCTTCCAGTGGTTTGCGGGCAATCTTTGATGTTCCTTGGCTTGCAGGTCGCTGCTTTCGTCTTAAAGTGCTGTTTTCCCTAAGTGTATATGCATGTCTGTGCCTCAATGTCCCCTGTTCATAAGGACACCGGTCATACTGGACTGGGAGCCCACGCTGCTCTGGTATGACCTCATCTAATGAATGCCATTTGCCATGACTCTATTTCCAAGTAAATTCACATTCGGAAGCACTCGGGGTTTGGGCTTCAATATAGAAATCTGGAGAGGCGGACACACTTCAGCCTGTAACATCCCTCCAGCAGGCAAAGCAGGGAGGACTCCTATTCCCATTTTAAAGAAAAAGAAACAGAGTCTCAGAGAGATGAAGTTATTTCCTCAAGGTAAGTGAAACCCTGAGTCACAAAGGCAAGTCTGCTCCCTGGCTCAGTAGTCCCAGAGGGCCAGGCAGAGCCCCTCGCTGGGGGCGTGGGGTTGTCCGCACACCCCCGCTGCCGTCTGAACCGAGGCTGTAGAGAGAGGGAAGTGGTCAAGTGGGGTCTCCTCTTAGGTCAACGGCAGACACCCTATTATTAAAAGCATCGCTTTGCTTTACTTGGTCGCTGGCCCCACACCTTGCCTCACGAGGGCCTGGCCTCTGGGGAAACTGTACTCGCACTGTTTCTTGGATGCCTGTTGCTTCTCTCGGTGGGCCCATCCCTGAGTCAAGGGGAGAGCTGGGTACAATGAGCCCATTCAGGGCAGAAAGCCAACCTCCCCGTGCCGCCCTTTTCTCTCTCTGGCATCATTCTTTGCCTCCCTGTGCCTTTCTTTTGTCCTGCAATTGAGCAACATCAGCGTGGGTGTGGGGAGTGTGTGCACTGCCAGCAGTGAGAGAGCGCGGCCCAGGACGCCAGCCTGATGACCGATGCACAGGGCAGGCGGTGACGGGCGAGCTTCTCAGGACCGCTGGGCCGACAGGCCAGCTCCAACCTGGGCCTTCTGCTCTGCCGGAGTCACTCTGGACAGCTACGGCGGGTGGCCCTCCAGGAGCGCGGGTGGTGGAGAGAGGATGGCGGGCCCCTGCGTGGGCCCCCTCCCCTCGGGACGCAGTGTGGGAAGCAGAGAGGGCAGATTCCAGACACAGATTCCAATCCCAGCTCTGCCACATGCTGACAGCGCGAATTTAGGGAAGATGCTTAATCTCCCCTTGTCATTTCTTCATCTGTAAATTTGTTTGCCTCATAACGTTACTGAATAGATAAATGATATAATCCATAGATGATGCCTAGAACAATGTGTCTGCCAAGTAATTCCAGCGCTGGGCACATGTAAACAATCCTGCCTTATTCCCCCGCCCTGAATGTCATTTGTTACACTGTTCACTGAAAACTGGCAGGATACATTTCTTTTTTTTTTTTTAATGTTTATTTATTTTTGAGAGACCGAGCATGAGTGGGGGAGGGAGAGAGAGAAGGGAGAAACAGAATCCAAAGCAGGCTCCAGGCTCTGAGCTGTCAGCACAGAGCCCAACGCAGGGCTTGAACCCACGAACCACGAGATCATGACCTGAGCTAAAGTCAGCCACTTAACCGACTGAGCCACCCAGGTGCCCCTGCCAGGATACATTCCAAGAAGTTAACAATGTTATGTTTGGATGATGGAATTGTGGGTTATTTTATTGTCCTTTCTTTTTTTTTTTAAAGCACATTTGTATTTTTCTGAAGTTTCTGTAATAAATATGTATTACTTTTCTAATAAGAGAAAACAAACTCCCACTGAGGACCTACAGGGTGCAGTGCACTAGGGACGAGTGGGTACAAGTGAAGACATGACCATTGTCCTTAGTGGAGTTTAAGATCTCGGGGGCGGGGGGCGCCTGGATGGCTCAGTCTGAAAACTGTCTGACTTCGGCTGAGGTCATGATCTCACGGTTCGTGGGTTCGAGCCCCTCGTCCGGCTCTGTGCTGACAGCTCAGAGCCCAGAGCCTGCTTCAGATTCTGTGTCTCCCTCTCCCTCTCTCTGCCCCTCCCCTGCTTGCATTCTGTCTCTATCTCTTAAAAAATGAATAAACATTTAAAAACTTTTAAAATTTTTGTTTAAAGTCTATGGAAGGAGACAAGGCAGATAGATCAATGCTGGGCATCAATGCTTAATGTGGGCTGAGTATAGAACCAGTACGCACCTCCCCCCCCCGAGGTCACACCTCACACTACAGAGATGCCCTCAGTTTTGCCCCAACGATCTTTGTCTGTAGTTTTCCCTGCTGTGGAGATAGGAAAGGAAGATGATACGCGAAGTCAGATAAAAGGGTCACTCCTTTCATGACTCCCGGCATCCCCAGGGAGACAGGGATGGAATTGTTGGGACCCTTTCCAAAGGCACTTGTTTCTAGGAAGGGGCTTCAAGTGAAGAAAACAGCTGAGATGCTTTCTGTGGCACCTCTCACAAATGACAGACATGAACCCAGGTCGCAAAGCAGCATGTAAAGTGAACTGAAGAGTAACTTCCTGTTTCTCTATCTCTCCATAGCGTTATTAGCATCATCATTGTTTTGGCTGGAGCCATTGCACTTATCATCGGTTTTGGTATTTCAGGTATGTGATTTCTTGCATTACCCCGACCCATTCCCACCTCACCATTAGCTCCCCGATCACTCAGCGTGATCGAATGGAAAGAGTGCAGGGCTTGGACCCAGAAAACCTCAGAGTAGAGCACTGGCTCCTCTACTCATTGACTTCGCTTTCTCCAAATTAGTCATTTCGCTCCCTGGGCCTCAGTTTCCTCATTTGTAGGGTGGGGAAATGGCACCAGGTAGTTGAAGGAGCCAAACAGGATGTTTATCAGAGTGTGTGCTATCAGTCAGGGCTGAAGGTAATGATCAAAAATTAGGTATTTTGAGGGGCCCATGGGTGGCTCAGTGGGTGAAGTGTCCAACTCTGGCTCACGTCATGATCTCATGGTCTGTGAGTTCAAGCCCCGTGTCGGGTTCTATACTGACAGCTCAGAGCCTGGAGCCTGCTTCCGATTCTGTGTCTCCCTCTCTCTCTGTTCCTCCCCACTCTCACTCTTTCTCTCTCTTTCTCAAAACAAACAAACAAACAAACAAACATTAAAAAACATTTAAGGGAAGAAATAGGTATTTGGGGTTGCCTGGTTGGCTCAGTCAGTAGAGCATGAGACTCTTGATACTGGGGTTGTAAGTCTGAGCCCCACATTGAGTGTAGAGATTAAAAAAAACTAAAATCTTAAAAAAAAAAAGGTATTTGTCTTTGATCCATTTTTCATTGGATTGTAGGAATCCATTTTTCTGGAAAAATGGAAAAATCCATTTTTCTTTTGGATTTGTAGGAATCCTTTATACATTTTGGATGTAATTTGGTTATATGTGTTGCAAAATCTCTTTTACTTTATGGCTTGCATTTCCCTTTCTCTTAAGGATGTTTTTCAATGTGAGTAAATGCTCTTCATTTTAACCTAGTCCATTTTCTCCTTCTTTTCCTTTATACTGGAGCCTTTTGTAACCTGTTTGGTTAAGAAGTCTTTGCCTTTCCCAAGGTCATGAAGATTTTTTTCCTAAGTTATCTTATAGAAGCTTTCTTGTTTTGCCTTTTACATTTATATCTATTACCTACACAGAATTAATTTTGTGGGTGGTGCAAGACGGTGGTCAAGATTCACCTGTCCCATGTGGCTCTCCAGGAAAATACTGTCCCCCACGTCTCACCACGTGCCATTTTTATCATAAATCAACTATCTAAATGTGTTTGGATCTGTTTCTGGATTGCTAGCCTGTTTCATTCTAATATCCTTTTATAATTCATTTTCTTTTTATGTTCTCTCTCTACCTATTCCTGATCTTGGACATTTTATCTGTCCATCAGTCTGTGTGTGTCTCTTTCTCTTTCTCTCATCTTAAAGCAGTTGACAGGGTATTATTAACTCAACAGTAGTTTTGAAAGAACCAGGTTCAGGTCTCATTTTTACATTCTCTGATTGTTTTCCTATCTAATTAGTTTTGGCTTTTATCATTAATTTCCCTCTTTCTGCTTTGTTTTGCTGTCTTTTCATTCTTTTTCCTAATATCTTAAAATAAGCACTTTATAACAGAGAATGTTCAAGAAAGCCACAGGGGCACCTGTGCGGCTCAGTCAGTTAAGCATCTGACTCTTGATGTTGGCTCAGGCCATGATCCCAGACCTGTGTCAGGCTTCCCACTGACAATGCCAAGTCTGCTTGGGATTCTTCTCTCTCTCTCTCTCCCTGCCCCTCCCCCACTTGCTCTCTCTCAAAATAAATAAATAAACATTAAGAAAAAAAGAAAGCCAATGTATAGGTCTTAGGAGATACTTTCGTTCAGCTTTCCAAAATGATTTGCCAATTTCCTCTTTACCAGAAGTGTATGAGATCCGGTGCTCCGTGTTCCCCACCCACTCTGCATATTGTGGGACCCTATTGTGGTTTTAATTTCTGTTTCCTGGTGACTGAGGAGACTGAGTGCATGTTCATAGGAGAGACATAATATTGAGTGACAGAGGCAGACACAAAACAGTACGTTCTATACAATTCCATGTATATATAGTTCAAGAACAGGCAACTGGATCTCTAATTAGAATGGAGAATAGTAGTTATTACCCCAGGAAGGGTGAGGGGGTAGCCTTCAGGAGGGAGTGTGAGGGGACTTCTGGGAGACAGTCAAGTTCTAGCTCTTGGTATGGGTAGTGGTTACATGGGAAATGAAAATGTGGTAATTCTCCAAACTGCACAGTTATGATGTGGACATATTTATGTATATGTGTTGTATTTTAATAGACTCATATGGGGCACCTGGGTGGCTCCGTCAGTTAAGCATCTGACTTTGGCTCAGCTCATGATCTTGCAGTTCATGGGTTCAAGCCCTGCGTTGGGCTCTGTGCTTACAGCTCACAGCCTGAAGCCTGATTCGGAATCTGTGTTTCCCCTCCTCTCTCTGCGCCTCTCCCTCGCTTGTACTTGGTCTCTCTCTCTTTCAAAAATAAGCATTAAAATTTTTTAAAAATATATTCATATATATACACACATATTACAAATATGTATTATAAAATATGTGTGTAAGTATATTTGGAAATAAAATACTGAGTGATAAAGTATTTTGAACTTTTAAAGATATCAATGAATACATTTTGGTACCTCCTTCACTAATGCTTAATTACTCTTCCTTAGTTATAATTTGCCCTATTCTGGATCTTGTATACCTCCTTGAATTAAAACCCTGGGCACCTGGGTGGCTCAGTCGGTTGAGTGTCCAACTCTTGATTTGGGCTCAGGTCATGATCCCAGGGTCATGGGATCCAGCCCTTCATCAAGCTCCACACTGAGCAAGAAGCCTGCTTGAGATTCTCTGTCTCTGTCTCTCTCTTTCCTGCTCATACATGCTCTCTCTCTCTCTAAAAATAAAATAAAATAAAAAAATAAACTGCCTCAAAACACACACACACACACACACACACACACACCCCAACAACAACAACTCTAGTGTTTGTCCTGCATTCTAAATCTTAATGATGAACCATTTTGGGGCTTAGGGCTAAATGGCTTGGCCTCAGACCCCTTATGGAGTTATCTCTTGCTTGTCTGTGGCTTTGACCACCCTAGCACGAGCTGTCACATTGTCACAGTTTCCCTGTGACAGTCAACATTTTGCCACTCACGTTTTTTCCTGTTGTATAACTATCGCGACCTCGCTACTTAGCTCACTTCCCTAAAGAGGCTACCCAGAGTTTACTCCCTAAGTGCCTTTTTGAATGGACAAGTGGATGGATGCTTACAGAGGCGAATACACAGATAAAAGCCAGTCTGCCCACCTCAGCAATATTTCACCAATAATGTTAAAGCCCTACTGCCAATGAAGAGGTTTTCTGCCTCCTTCCTATTTCATGGGGTTAAAGCTGGTCATTTTGAATAAAATAGGCTGTTTATTCATTTAGTACTCTTTAGTTGTATTTTTCTCAATTGTCTTTACTAAAATGCCTTACCAAGAGCATCATATTATCACACTTAAGATAAATTCAATAAAATGTTAGCTGGCTTGGGGCACCTGGGTGGCTTAGCCAGTTAGGGTCCAACTCTTAACTTCGGCTCAGGTCATGATCTCACGGTTTGTGGGTTCAAGCCCCGCGTCGGGCTCTGTGCTGACACCTAGCTTGGAGCCAGGAGACTGCTTCAGATTCTGTGCCTCCCTCTGTCTCTGACCCTCCCCTGCGCATGCTGTCTCTATCTCTCTCTCAGAAATAAATAAAACATTAAAAAAATTTAAAAAAACATATCTTGTTAAAAAAAATGGCGGTCATTGTCATTTAGACTGATAGCGTCAGTGGTGTTCAGAATAATTTTGTTATTATTAATGCATTGATATAGCACTTCCTAAAACTTCCACAGTTTCCTGGCCATGCCAGAGCTGGACGCCACCTCTAAAGTTAGGCCAGGGCAGGAAGCCACAGGACCCAATCTCATAATAAATCCTCCATCTTTGAATACTAGATAAGCCAACCAGGTATGTGCCCGTGGCACTGAAACAGGAGACTGAACAAATTGCAAAGTATTTGAGAGACATATAGAAATAGATCTAGATAGATATTTTTCATTGTAGTCGTCTGAGAAACAGTTGCTGGCCTTTCTTACTTTTGTTTTATGGTTTTCAATCATTTTTATTTTTACATAAGGCGAGGATATCATTTTAGGGGATAGGCTCTCTACGTATCTCAACCTGGTCATGGATATCAGCCAAGCGTGGCAGAAAGAGCACAGGCTTAGCTCCAGACCACATTGTGCTGCATCCTAGCTCCACTGCGTGCTGGACACAGGGCTTGCCCAGCCATTTAATCCCACAGAGCTTCTTTTTCCTCAGTCAGAAAATGGGTATAATGGTAATGCTTCTCTCTCATGGTTCTTACCAGGCTTAAAAGGAGTCATTGTAACTGAAGCACTTAGAAAAGCGCTCCTTTCCTCCCAGGGCTCTGCTCTGCAATCTTTCCCAATGAGTCTCATTAGTAATGGTGACAGCATTAAGATTTAACATGTGGCAAAAAAAAAAAGATTTAACATGTGGCAAGTCAGGTACCATGTTAAGCTCTTTGCCTGTGCTGTATCATTTAGACCTTTTAGGGACCGTCTGATGGAGCTACTATCATGAACACCTTCATTTTAAGGGCACCTAGGTGGCTCAGTCGGTTAAGCGTACAACCTTGGCTCAGGTCACGAACTCACGGTTCATGAGTTTGAGCCCCGCGTCAGGCTCTGTGCTGACAGCTCGGAGCCTGGAGCCTGTTTCGAATTCTGTGTCTCCCTCTCTCCCTGACCCTCCCCTGTTTATCCTCTGTCTCTGTCTCTCAAATATAAATAAGGAAAAAAAAATTTGTAGAGGTGAAAAAAAGTTATGAAATAAAGAAGTTAGGAAACTTGCCCAAGGTCGCATAGCCAGTAAGTGGCAGGGCTGAGACTTGAATCCAGACAGCCTGACACACCATATTTCTTTCTTTCTTTTTTTTTTTTTTTTACAAATAGTTTGTCAAATTAGTTTCCACATAACACTCAGTGCTCAACCCCACAAGTGTCCTCCTCCATGCCCATCCCCCCTCCCCCCCACATCCATCAGTCCTCAGTTTTTGTCAGCATTCAAGAGTCTCTCATGGTTTGCCTCTCTCCCTTTCCCCCACCATTTCCCCCTTCTTCTCCCCCTTGTTCCTCCGTCAAGTTCCTCCTAATCCTCCTATACGTGCAAACATATGATATTTGTCCTTCTCTGCCTGACTTATTTCGCTCAGCATAACACCCTCAAGGTCCATCCATGTTGCTACACATGGCCAGATTTCATTGTTTCTCATTGCCATGTAGTATTCCATGGTATAGATAAACCACATCTTCTTGATCCATTCATCTCTTGATGGACACTTAGGCTCTTTCCATGTTTTAGCTACTGTGGAGAGTGCTGCTATGAACATTGGGGTACATGTGCCCCTATGCATCAGCATTTCTGTATCCCTTGGGTAAATTCCTAGCAGTGCTATCGCTGGGTCATAGGGGAGTTCTATTGTTAATTTCCTGAGGAACCTCCACATGGTTTTCCAGAGGGGCTGTACCAGTTTACATTCCCACCAACAGTGTAGGAGGGTGCCCGTTTCTCCACATCCTCGCCAGCATCTAGAATTCTCTGATTTGCTCATTTTAGCCACTCTGACTGGCGTGAGGTGGTATCTCAGTGTGGTTTTGATTTGTATTTCCCTGATGAGGAGGGATGCTGAGCATCGTTTCATGTGTCTGTTGGCCATCTGGATGTCCTCTTTGACACACCATATTTCTACATGGCTTCCCACGTTGTCCTTTCATCTAGCATGGCCCAGCATCCTTCCTAAGCTCTTCTCACAGAAGCAGCCGTTACCCCCAATCCTGCTCTCCTCTCTGTCAAGAGTGGCACTCACGTTGGTGCTGGCTCAAGCGGCATTATTACTCCTAAGCCCCGTGCTGTGGTGCCCATCCAGGCGGCACCCATCCAGGTGGCTGGATTCTGGCCAATGCTGAGTGACCGTTCCTGAAGGCCTCTCGTATGCTGTCTGTGCTCCTGGAATGCACAGAACTTGTCTCACTGAGTCGATTTCAAAAGAAAGTTCATTTTCCAGGTTTTATCCAGTGGCATTGGACACTCCAGGTTCATAATTTCTGTAAAGGGGTCTTGCCTTGTGTGACCTGTGACCTCACTTTCCAAGAGATTTCTGCTCCTACAGGACAGGGCAATTGAATAGCGCCCACCCTGTGTGGGAGATTGTGGCCCCTCCTCTTCTCCCATGCAGACCAGTGCTGTCTGAGTAACTTGCCCTCAAGGGCTAGAGGTTGCCTTTTCAGTGAGTGGCGTGCGGGCTCCCAACTTTAAAGTTCAAATCTTAGAGGCCAGTAACATTCTTAAAATCCATGCCTGTTTCAATTAACAGAAATCTCTATCAATGGACAACTGCCTCAACCCCATCTCCCAGAGCCCTTTTACCCTTCAGCTCCCCGACTCACACAAGAGCCACCACAGGTTAAGGGGCCTGAAGAATCCTACCAGGCCAGACTGGCTTTCCTAGAATATGGCTCTTTGAGCCAGTATTTGTTTGCAAGTTTCTATTGCTTTCTTTTTTCTTTGTCTTTTCTTTTTTCTTTTTTCTTTTTTTTTTGAGAAGCAATATTTATATGCTGTTGCTTGCAAATTAAATTTCATTTAATCATTTTTAATCACCATTTATTCACCTAAAAGGCATTTACTGATTGCTTTCTGGGTACAAAGCCATGGTTAGGTCCTCATGATTTTTTGAAGCTCTCCTTGGTTTTTATCCCTCCTCTTGATGTAATAAGGGAGGGGAGGATTTAATAGACATTATACCCATTCCACCTGCCTCATCTTTAATGCAACCCTAAATGGGCTAGAGCCTGCAGCAGGTCCCTGGGGCACTCCGCACTTGCCTACTTTCAATCACTAAGTTCTCTAAGAGGTATTTCAGCGAGTTCTCTACCTTTGGGTTCAAGGCCAACGTATTAAAATTAATTCGGTAGTACAATTATCCGACTAAGATATGTCATTACCATTTCATTCTCTCTATAAACTGTTTTAATCATGTATTTTTTCTGAAAAGTAATTTTTCAATTCAACTGTAATGGCACTTTATAAACTACAATCAAATCTATCCTTGCTCTAATATAGTTCCATTTGTTCCATGATTACATTGAGAATCTCTGTATTTGCATTGCCTTCCTTTTCACTGGCTCACATTCCCCCAAAACTTAGATGCGGTAATCCTTCCGAATGGTCCTCATTCCTACAACTGTTTTGGATAGAACCATTATCTCACAAAGTGCCTTGATTTCCACTCATTTCCATGCTTTCATTCATTTATTCATTCAACCGACAAATACTGTTTTTCTTTGTAGAAATGTAGTATTAGGCACTTGTCTTACTTTGCTCAGGCCGCCATAACAAAATATCATAGACTGGGTAGGTTAAAAAACAGAAATGTATTTTCTCACAGTTCTGGAGCCTGGAAAGTCCCCATGTTTCAGGTGGCTCCATCTCTAAGGCTACCATCAGTGGTCCTCTGGCCTGTTGAAACACAGATGATGGCCCTCATCCTTTGAAATGAAGGAGGCACACCTGATGATCTCTGAATCACCTTTAGATTTGTCTTCCCTTTTCTGGAAGAATAGCACAAATTTAAGGGTAAATGGCTCTATGGCCTTGTCCTGTCAGGATATGACAGACTTCCCTCATTTTGTCTCATTTTTTCTACCTCCTTTAGCGTTTCTGTGCCCTGCTGGTGGTGTTGCTGATGGTATAGTCCCCATTTCTATTCTTGGCTTTTGCTGAGGTGACTTATTAAACCTTTCTCATTTTTTGCAATATGGATAGGCTGAGAATTTTCCAAATCTTCAAGTTATGGGTTCTTTTTAACTTACCAATTCCTTCTTTAGTTCAATCTCTCTCCTTTCTCAAATTTCACTCTGAGCAGTCAGGAGTAACCAGGGTACTCCTTCAAACCTTTGCTTAGAAATCTCAGCTAGGGATACCCGGCTGGTTCAGTCAGTAGGGCATCTGACTCTTGATCTCAAGGTCCTGAGTTTGAGCCCCACATTGGGTGTAGAGATCACTTTAAAAATATATAATTAATTTTTAAAAACCCTCCTCAGCTAAATATCCAATTTTATCACTTGTAAATTCACAATTCCATCACTTATAAATTTAAATTTCTGCAAAACACTAGAACATAGTTCAACCAAGTTCTTTGCCACTTTATAACAGGATGACCTTTCCTCCAGTTTCCGATAACATGTTCCTCATTTCCATCTGAGACCTTATCAGAATTACCCTTAACACCCGTATTTCTAGGATTCATCTTAAAACTCTTCCGCCCCCTACCCATTATCCTGTTTCAAAGCCTCTTCCACGTGTTTAGTACTCTGTTACACCAGCACCCCCACTTTCTCAGTACCAAAATTTGTATTAGGGTTGTCCAGAGAAACAGAACCAACTAAATTTTTTGTGCATGTGTGTGTGTGTATAAAGGGGGGAGGGGGGCGCGGAGAGATTTAGGAAGAACTGGCTCACATAATTGTGGAGGCTGAGAAATCCCAGGATCTGCTTCATCGAGCTGGAGGCCCAGAGGGTTTAGTTCCAATCTGAGCCCAAAGGCTTGAGAACCTGGAGAGCTAATGTCGGAGTCTCAGTCCAAAACCTGGCAAGCTCAAGATCCAAGAAGACAGTGTTTCAGTTCTAGCCCAAAGGCAGGAAAAGACTAATATCCCAGCTGAGAGTAGTCAGGCAGTAGGAGTCCCCTCTTACTGAGGCTTTTTGTTCTATTCAGGCCTTCCACTGATTAGAAGAGGCTCCCCACCCCCCCACCCTCGATTAGGGAGGGTGACCTGCTTTACTCAATCTACTGAATCAAATGTTAATCTTAACCAGAAACATCCTCACAGACACCCCAGAATGTCTGACTGAATGCCTGGGCACCCTATGGCCCAGTCAAGTTGACAGAAAAAATCATAGCATTTTATAGGACTTACAAATATCATGAAGACGGTCTCTGTCCTTGAAAAGCTTACAGATGTGTGCCAGGGACAGACTAGACACAAGGTAGAGGGAGACAGCTGCTATAATAAAGGCAAGGGAAAGTATTATGGGAGAGTAGCGCGTCTATTCATTTTGTCTTGGCAGATCAAAAGAGGGCTTCACGCGAGGGCCTCCATCTGAACAGCCATGCATAGAAGTAGAATTTGGATAACTGGTGATAAAGGAGAGGAGGGAACTATAAATTGTAGGTGCGAGATGAACAGGGGTGTGAAGATGCATAGTATAATTGTATAACCAGTACTACCCTGGAATGTTTTGGATATTAGTCTGTCAAGTAAAAATAACTGAAAAGCAAATTAAATCTGTAAAGCAATGTTGAAGAAAATGCCAAGGCAGGGAGTGGGGTGTGTGGCAGTCATATAACACAGCAAAACTCCATACAGTCATCTTTCATAATTTCTCTCCCAAATTTCCCACATGAATGGCCACCATGCATGGCGGCTGCTGCCTAGTCTCGTGTCTCCCACACCCTAAAGCCTCCCAACATACCCCCAGCCAGGTTTTGTTTCCTGTGCACACGTTTTGTTTTCCCTGCCTCTTTTTTACCCAGAACTTTTCTTCTATTGGTAACTCTGTTCCTTCTAATATAAATCTATTGAGCTGAGCTTCTCCGGGTCAGTCCCCCATCCATTACCTTCACCTACTTTCCAAAAAGCCTAAGAGCCAATTAGTTCCAATTCCCAATGGGCCGGGAGGGGTGAAATATCAAGGATATCCTTATGTTCATAATGTTTACCTCTTAAATCTGAAAAATAGCACGTATGCTTTGTGTGTTTTTTTCCAGTGAAAGCAGAAAATCAATAAATCACTTGATATGCACAAATAGTAGAGACTCTGAAAGGATGGGGTAGGAAATGAGAGTAGAAAGGCAGCAATAAAAACTAATATCTATGGGGCACTTACTATGTGCCATACAGCATTTGGCTTTGAAGGCCATGCTAGCTAGTCTGAACTTTATTTACCCCACAGCCTTTGGGAGCCATGTGAGGTTAGTGAGTATAAAACTGACGTGTCCAGATGGTATTTCAAGGTCTACCTGTGAGGTTAATGCATGTAAAATAGATTGGATGGGGCCAAAGAGGAGAAGCACCAATAGGGAAGTCAAGAAGTGTGGTTGAGAAGTGCTCAGGACTCATCAAGTTGGACTCTTTGGGTTCTACAAAAGAGAGGCATGTGCAGACTGTTTGAATATAAAGTGTTTGTGGGGCGCCTGGGTGGCTTAGTTGGTTAAGCGTCCGACTTTCGCTTAGGTCATGATCTCGCGGTTCATGGGTTCAAGCCCCGCGTCGGGCTCTGTGCTGACTGCCAGCTCAGAGCCTGGAGCCTGTTTCAGTCTGTGACTCCCTCTCTCTCTGACCCTCCCCTGCTCACGCTGTCTCTCTCTCTCTCCTAGAAATGAATAAAAAACATTAAAAAAAAAAAAGAATATAAAGTGTTTGTTGAAGAGACACTCAGAGACTGGGACAGGAACTAGACTTGACAACCCTCAGAATCTAAGACAAGTCTAGGGATGAAGGATTGTCTTCATCTTTCTCTCTCATGTTCTCTCCCCCACACTTGGGATCTGCTCCACTCTCCTCTTGGGCTCAAATACCCCTCCCCGTCCTTCACTTCCCACTCAACACCGCAAGGAGTCTTTCAAGAAGATTCGGTTAATTAAATCGCCCCCACAGGCATGCCCAGTCAGCAGCCTCCAGTGTTGGAAGAACAGTTGGCCAGTCCTTCACAGTTTGCCCAGGTTGTCCACTGGGTGAGTGGGGGAGAGGCAGTGGACATAGCTGGCATCATAATTAATACTTCTACTGGTGGCATGTTTGGAGAGGGTGACATCTATCATAAGCCAAAAGTCAATTAAATTAAGTACCATTCTTCATTACGCCATAGCTCTCACTGTAACCTTGACCAAGTCACTTCTCTCCTCTTTGCTTTGGTTTCTTTATCATTCAAATGGAGATCAAAATAATGGCATGCTAGAATTTAGCATTCTTCACAATCACTAGCCACATTCAGTTGATGTGAGGTCTCACTTCTGTGCCACTTCTGGTTAACCAAGAGTAATAACAATACCTGATGTGCGTCACTGCTGTCTGCAAATCAAGTTCACATCCATTTGATTTGATCCTCATAAGAACCCTTTCAGGTAGGAAAGACAGATATCATTCCCTCCATTTTTCTGACATCCAGAGAGGTTACATGACTTACTCGAGGTCACACAGCTATTAAATGACAAAGCCAGGACTTGAATTCTCATTTCAGACTCCAAGATCAGTACATTCTCTACTTGCTGCCTCTCAAGTTTGGGCTGCTGGTTCCCAAAGAGCAGATCTGCTGTGGATATCAACATGATTGTGCCCCTGTTCTTTCTATTCTTATGTCTTCATTTTTTATGCCTCTCCTGTTCTTCTACATTTCTAATTTATTCCAGAAGTGTTTGGCCTTCAGTAATGAGGGTTTGGTTGTAGGCATTCCAAGACTTCCGTCGGCATTGACCCTTGCTTCCTGAATTGCAGGGAGACACTCCATTACAGTCACCACTCTCACCTCAGCTGGGAACATCGGGGAGGATGGAATCCTGAGCTGCACTTTTGAACCTGACATCAAACTTTCTGATATCGTGATACAGTGGCTGAAGGAAGGTGTTACAGGCTTGGTACATGAGTTCAAAGAAGGCAAAGACGACCCATCAGACCAAGACGAGATGTTCAGAGGCCGGACGGCAGTGTTTGCAGATCAAGTGATAGGTGGCAATGCCTCTCTGAGGCTGAAAAACGTGCAACTCACAGATGCTGGAACTTATAAATGTTACATCATCACCTCCAAAGGCAAGGGGAATGCCAACCTTGAGTATAAAACTGGAGGTGAGTCGCTTTTGGAGAGGGGGAAAGAAAGTGCCCAAAAGTAGGCACCCAAATGTATCTGGGGCTAAAGACCATGGATGGCTGATGAAATACATTGTGCCCAAGAGTGACCAAAATATATTGTGCCCAAGAGTGACCAAGAAGACAAAGAGTGTCTGAATTCTGCCAGCAGCCATCTTCACTGTCCAAGACCCACACCAGCTCTGAAAATAGCCCCCTATCACATTAGGTCTTAAAATCTTCTGTTCTGGACTCTGGTCTTTCCCAGATTTTCAGGTATATTCCCTGACATATTTTGCCAAAATAAATATGATCTCTTTTACGGTAGACTTTGTTATTGCTAGTAAGAGAAACCTGTGATCTGGCCTGAGACTTTTCTATGAGAAGTAGGCCCTAACCCAGGTCTGAAATCGGTACCTCCAGGGACTCACGGTAGTGGAACCCATTTTAGGAGGGGTTCAAAGGGAACTAGCCAAAACCAGTATTGTTCTATAAACTCACTCATCCTCCCCCAGTGAAACCCACCCTTCCTTATCAACTCAGGTTGGTGAATTTATGTACCAGGAACTCAGATAGGTACTGTGAGGGGTAAAAAGATGATTAAGAAAACTAATGATTGCCTCCTCTCTTGAAGAGCTCATAGTATAGAGCATATAGAGTTGAGGGCTAGAGCAGAAATAAGAAAAATGGGTAAATAACTATAATAATTGGTAAAGTGTATCAAATGCTTTAAGAGAAACACACAGTGATTTGAGGATTCAGAGGGAGAAGGAGATCACATCCAAATGCATAGGGAGGGAATAGAGAATTTGGCATCTGAGAAGGGCCTCGTGAGCTAGGCAGCAAGTATCCTGAGGTCTCCTGGCCTACACAGGCCTTCCTTGGACATTTCATAACACATGTTTATATTCGTTTGAAGCACAGATCTAGAGCCAGACCTGGACAAGTACAGGGACCTGGGCAAGGCGACATGACTGGGCCTTAGTTTCTTCATCTTAAAATGACCCAAATTCCTAGGGTCATGTCAAAGGGACACTGGAACCAACGGAAAGGGCCTCCAATGGCCAAGCTGGACCAGTCTGAGCAACCAAAGAAACAAAAACTAGAACCAAATAAACCAAAAATCAGAACTCAAAGTATAAAATTAACACCTGAGTCCATACTTCTATAAATATAAGGGAGACAACACAAATCTTTGCAGATGAATTCCAAATAAAGTATTGAGCTCCCCCGACTCCTGGAGGTAGTACTTAACACTTCCTCCCCCATGACCACACACAGGATGTGTTTTTCTTCGAGAAGTCCAGCTTCCAGAGAAATGAGCCTCAGCTAGGTGATCAAAGTTAATCTCATCAGTGATAAGTCACATCGACCTCATGGCTTCTGATGGGGCATGATGGGAAGGGTACTTTCCCTCCCATAGTCTTCCTCTCCAAAACCCATAACTCCAATCTAACCATGAGAAAAATATTGGACAGATTCCAAAAGAGGGGTGTCCCACTGAACACCTGACCAATACCACTCAAAACTGCCAAGAGCAGGAAAAACGTGGGAAAATTGAGAAATTCTCACAGACCAAAGGAATCTAAGAGGACAGGACGACCAAATGCCATATGGGATGCTGGGACAGAAAAAAGACATTAGTGGGAAAACTGGTGAAATGCAAACAAAGTCTGGAGATAAGCTCATAGGTATGTACAGCAATGGCTTCTCAGGTTTGACAAATCAACTTTGGTTAGTTAAGATGTTAACATTAGGGAAAACCAGGTGAGGTATATATATATGAGAACTCTGTGCTATCGTTTCTATAAATCTAAAATTATGCCAAAATGAAAAGCTTTTTTTTAAAATGGTGATGATCATAGATATCCCTGGAACTGGGGTGAGGAGCAAATGAAATACTATCTGGAATTTGGCATGTGGCACAGAGAAACCCTCCATGAATGGTGGTTCACTATCATGTACACTCAGTTCCTTACATCATCTCCCAGGAGCTCATTCCCCACCTGTGGTGAGGGGATGAGTCTCATCTCCGCTGCTAGATGGCAGACTCTTTAAGAGCAAGGCCGGCGCTCTCAGTTCCAGCACAGTCCTGGGCAAAGGAAAGTGCTAAATAACTTAATAAATTGTATCCTGGCATAAGCATTTTATCGTTGAAAATCCAGGCCTTACCATTTCCCCACAAGTATCTCTTTGCCTGAATCCTAGAGGAAGCTAGTCTTAATTTCAAAGTTCATTTACCTCCCCAAGAAGGAGAATTATCCTAGAAGAAAGCAAATGTCTGCCTCTATCCCTGGATACCAGGGCTGGAGAGTCTCCACCCAAGCAAACTCCAAACCCCATGATGGGAAGGCCCATGTATGGAATTTCTGTGGGTGACAAGTGAATGCTGTTTGTTTTTTCCTTCTCCTTCTCCCTCCCCACCCTAACTTGATCCTCCAGGCAGAAAAATACATAAAAATCTAAGAGGCTTCACAGGTGCCTGAGAAAATGTTCCATTTCCTTGAGGGATAAATTATTTGGGGATCTACGTTACCCTTTATCTTTAAGGGTAAACTGGAACTTGCCTTAGTTGGAGAGATTTATCTGTTCTAACAATTATACCTAAAACTTTGGTCCCTAGAGTTTGTGATCTTGGCCAAAGGGTTGCGCAAATCTTTATTTGCAACTGCTATACAATGGGCCATACACAGACAGCCCACTGGGGAAGCACTGAGTCACTTCAGTGGTGGAAATGATTGTGTTTTTAAGACCCAGCACTTCAAAGGCTATATTGTTTGATTGGTATGACCTTGACATCTGCCCCTTTGAACCCTGCAGCCTTCAGCATCCCAGAGGTGAACGTGGACTATAACGCCAGCTCAGAGAGCTTACGGTGTGAGGCTCCCCGATGGTTCCCCCAGCCTACAGTGGTCTGGGCATCCCAGGTTGACCAGGGAGCCAACTTCTCAGAAGTCTCCAATACCAGCTTTGAGCTGAACTCTGAAAATGTGACCATGAAGGTTGTATCTGTACTCTACAATGTCACGATCAACAACACGTACTCCTGTATGATTGAGAACAACATTGCCAAAGCCACAGGGGATATCAAAGTGACAGGTGGGTTCCCCCATGCTTTTTGAACACTTTTTGTATGGGTTTATTGGGGTGAGAATCAAATCTGAATTAAAATTTAATTTCTTTTTTTTTTTTATCTTATTTTTGAGGTGGGGGGAAGGGGTAAAGAAAGAGGGAGACACAGAATCTGAAGTAGGCTCCAGGCTCTGAGCTGTCAGCATGGAGCCCGACGCGGGGCTCAAACTCACAGAGGGTGAGATCTTGACCTGAGCTGAAGTCGGACCCTTAATTGACTGAGCCACCCAGGCTTCCCAAAATCTAATTTCTTTAACCGATATATTATGTATCAGGGAACAGAAAGCCCTAGAGTCTTCTTCATGGAGGCCTTGGCCACAATTATGGCTGGGATTGCACTGTATAAGAAGAAGACTAACACAAGACAATATTTAGGGCATATAGGTAAAAAATCACAATGAGGCTTCATCTTGTTTGCTTTCTCATTGACTGGGGGTGGCTCCCTGGAAAGCAGTATTTAGGATTCTATGGCCCTGTCTAACTCAGCAGGTTTGCTTTGGTGAAGCAATGAGGAAAATGACAATTATTTGACATCTTTGACATATTCAGCTAGTGATCTGCATCCCAAGCCCCCCAAAACTCACTTGGTTCTAGCCTGCTTTGGAGAAGACTTTTTTAGGATCTGACTTAGTCTTCTTATTCAGCCCATCTGGGACTGGCTCACGGTCCCACTACTATTCTCCCAGAATTAATCTGAAAGCTCTGGAATTAAGTGGCCTCCTAGGCTGAGACGACTGAGACTCAGAGAAACCCAAGACATTAGTTGCCCTGCTTTCATGTGCAAAAAAACCCTAGGGTTTTTTTGCACATGTCTAGTGTCTAGAAAATGCACAGACTGAATAGGAGAAGCTAGACACAAGTAGTTTGGCCCTTTCATTTTCCTTTTCTCTCTAGCTAACCCTCAGGAAGTCTGCATTATACTCCACTCCTCTAGGCCATCAGTTTTTTCCCAAAACAGAATCTGCCCTTGCGGTGGGAAGCCTGTCCCAGGCCGGTGCTGCCCATCACTGGGAAAGCCTGGGTTACAGCCTGTCTGCCTGCAGATGGAGCTGCATCTTTTATTACCAGGCTTACCAGTAATAAAGGTGACATTCTGGTCTCCCTCACTCTTTTATTCCTCTCACTCTTTTATTCCTCACTCTTTTATTCCTATTCTTCAACTGATGCAGGACTCAGCTGGGGGAGAGGGTGTTTGCTTGGTTGGTTTTTAATTTTTTTTTTATTTAATTTTATTTTTTTTCTTTTTTACAGTATGGAACCATACAGTTTTCTTTTTTTTATTTTTAATGTTTTATTTATTTCTGAGAGAGAGAGACAGCATAAGCAGGGAAGGGTCAGAGAGAGAAGGAGATATAGAATCTAAAGACAGGCTCCAGGCTCTGAGCTAGCTGTCAGCACAGAGCCCAACATGGGGCTTGAACCCACAAACCGTGAGATCATGACCTGAGCCAAAGTCGGATGCTTAACCGACTGAGCCACCCAGGCTCCCCGGCTTGTTTTTTGTTTTTGTTTTTGTTTTTATACTGGACTTCTCTGAACCCCAATAGCAGATGCTCAAAAATATTTACTGAATGATTCAATTTTTAACTGACATATTCAGGAGCAACCATAAATCTGGTCGTGGAGCTCAAGAGGAGGGTCCGGAAACGATCATCAGCTTAGTGCAAGTAAAGCTTACTGAGTTTGAGTGGGGTCACTGTTACTGTAGTTACAGGTGGTACTTCCTGGGTGCTTACTTACTACGTGCCCAAGTGCTTTACCTGTACTAACTCACTAATCCTCAGAAGAGCTCTGTGGAGCAGTATTATTTTAGTCTGATTTTGTAGGGGAAGAAACTGAGGTGTGTATAGATAGTAACTTGCCTATGGTTGCACAGCTCGTAAGTGTCAAGGCCGAAATGAACCAAATAGGACTGGATTGTCTAGGAAGGAAACAGTAAAAAGAAGAGTAACCTCATTTCTTCACATCTACCTTCCTCTACTTCACAATGGGGACGGTACTTCCTTGTCGCTGTGTAGTGGTGTGAGGAAGCAAATGACACCGCACCTGTGGAGGTCCCGGCCCACAGGAACAAATATGTCTGAAACCAAAGACCGGCCATGACTGTCCACCCTATTCATTATTTGGTGAGCAGGGACAATCTCTTTGTTGGCATCGTTTTCCATTTGGCTGAGTGCTCACTGGAGTGGACAACAGAAGGGGACTTCCTTTGAAGAAAGAGAAAGCTCTGATTTTACACCAGTTCTAGAGAGGTAGAGAATAGGGTATGAAATTGCCCCCCAGTCGCGGTATAAGTTGTATTAGAAACAACGTGTTGAGTTTCTCGGGTACTTTTCTTTGCCACCCCGCCATGTCAGGAAGACACCCAGCTTTTCCTCTGTGACCCTGAACTTTTTTCTCTCCCTTTGTAGACTCGGAGATTAAAAGGCGAAGTCACCTGCAGCTGCTGAACTCGAAGGCCTCTCTGCATGTCTCTTCTTTCTTTGCCATCATCTGGGGACTCCTGCCTCTCTCCCCTCACCTGATGCTCAAATAAGGGGCCTTGGCCACACAGAAACATGCAAAGTCACTGGTACGACAGGTGAGAGGAATCGCGGATGGGGTGGCGGGCGGTTCCGTATGTGCTGGTGTTCCTCACACGAGTCACGGGCCTCAGCCTCGGGGAGAAACATTTGAATGTGCCAGGCCAGAGGGCACTATTCCCACTGGTAATTGTGAAAGGGAACATTTGTGAACAAGGAGCGTAGATCTCATTGAGAACACGCTTAGCAAAAACAACGATGCAATTCACATATTCATGCAAATTCAAACATCTTTTCATTTACTGAGTCATCCATCCACAAGGCAAAAAGAAAAAGACAAAGAGATGTTTAGCCCTGAGACTTCCTCTGGATTTTGCTGTTGTTTTACGAAGCATTGGGACACGAACATAATCGCTCCCCAAGGGACCTCCTCCTAAGCCCCCCAGTGAAGCTCCTATTGACCAGAAAGTCAACAAGTGACTCAGCAACTAGCCTCCCCCGCCAAGGCTCCTTTCTGTCACTTCAGTCCTCGGGCTCCAATGATTGGTAGGATGTTTCTTTCTGAATCGCCTACTGTGTGTGGAATTTGCACAGAGCTGAGCTCATGAGGCTCCAGTCAGCACGACCACGATCGGGGGCATCCCCACCATGCTCCTGGGCTCACTGCCTTAGAGCTATTTTTGTCCCCTTGTGTCTTTCATGTCCATTTGCTACCAAGCCCTATAGCATTGTCCCCGTGTTGTCCCTCAGACTGTCCCTAATCCAGCCTTCATTGTTTCACACACCAGACTAGGTCTGAAACCTTACACTTGTTCCTTCCTCTCCCTGTTTCCGGTGACAGGAAGTCAGACATCAAAATACAATCCTTCCAATGCTATTTTCATCACAGCTTTCCTTTGCTCTGGAACCTAAAGTAACTCTCGGGGCACTATTACATGTCACAGTTGAAGGTCTCCGTCATGGGGTCACAGCTCTCTAACAGTTTCTCTCCCCAAACTTCCTGCTCCTCTTGGCCGCCCACTCCTCTCTCTGGCTCTGCCCCTCTCTTACTACCCCTTTCTGGAAGCCCCCTCTGCTCTATGGCGACTCAGATCCATGCTTCCTTCACCCATTTTGGTTGAGCGCCTCCCAGCTTCTGGCCCACTTTCCTGACGGTCCCTTGATTCCACAGCCCCTCAGCATGCGTGAATCATTTATGATATCTTACACTCTCTAAGGCACATCTGTTCCTTGCCTAGATTGTTAAGTAGGGCAGGCGAAGAGGCTCTGCTCATCTGCCTCTCATTCCTTCTCCTGCTCCAAACGCACCAGCGCAGTGCACAGAATGGATTCTCTGTAAGGAAACCAGCCAGTTCCCACCTCCACTGCTGTCAGCGGAGGGAGATTTCCCCGAGGAAATGCTCTCTCGAGGATCTCATGAGTAGAAGGAGGAACACTTTCTTTTTTCCTCGACTCCCCACAACACTGTAAATACATTTTTAATACCCTGCGACTAGATCATCTGACCTATAAAGTATCGCTTATTCATCTTGATCTTGTATTCCCTTCAAGCAGTAATTTGCAGGCTTTTTTTTTTTTTTTTAAAGACATGACAGGGGCGCCTGGGTGGCTTAGTCGGTTAAGCGTCCGACTTTCGCTTAGGTCATGATCTCGCGGTTCGTGGGTTCGAGCCCCGCGTCGGGCTCTGTGCTGACTGCCAGCTCAGAGCCTGGAGCCTGTTTCAGTCTGTACTCCCTCTCTCTCTGAGCCTCCCCTGCTCACGCTGTCTCTCTCTCTCTCCTAGAAGTAAATAAAAAAAAATATTAAAAAAAAAAAAAAGACATGACATACACTAAGGGATAATGTTCACGTGCAGTATGCACACATTATATACTGTTAACTGATGAGCTCTTTCTCCCTAGAACTACAGAGGGATAACCTTGAGATTTTTTTTTAAAATAACCCAACAGATTGTTACTTATGACACACATTATATGTGACTGTTGGCGAAGGTCACGGAAAAGATGTGACTGTCAGTTGACCCATGAGATAGACTCCTCACCTCCTCCTCTGTCCGTGGAACGGGGTTCCCGCTGGCCTTTCCCGCTCCCAGAGCTGCTCCAAGAACACGGCCTTGAGATAATGATGTGGTGCTGAGAACACCTCGCAGGGTATCTGAGCCGCCTCAGGCCCCTAGATAAGGATTTGCAGGGATCCACTCATCCTGTCATCGCCCATGACAGGCCTCACGTGTAAGTGCCCCTGGCTCATTGATACTGCCACCTACCACCCTGTCATAACCTGCCTCTTTCTCTGCTCTCTCCCTGTCCTACTAGTTAGGGAGGAGGCGAGGGAGTTTTAGATTACACCCAGGAAGCTCCTGGGAGAGCTGCCAACCAACGGGGAACACATTTGGGTTGCACGCTTTCCCTGGTTGGAAACTCAAGCAGAAGTCTTTCTGCTTTTACCTGGGGTAGAAGACCATAGTTCGCCTCTCAGGTCCTGCTTGCTCTGAGGATGATCCCCACCCTTAAGAAGAGACTCAAGCCATCTCCTTGCCCCCAGCAACCCAAGGTACCATATGGGCTCAGTAGAATGCCACCAAAACACACAAAAACGAGCCCATTTCTGAACAAGAGACACCCTTATACAGGGGCAGAGATCGTCGCTTCTCAACAAATGTGTGCTGAACGGTTGTAATGATAGCCTGTTTCTGTTATTTTCAGAAGCCTGGGAATCTGCAGAACGATTTCACCACAAGATATGACCTAGTTTTATATTTCTGGGGGGAAATGAAGTTTGGAGTGAACACATTAGATCAAGAAGCAAAAAAAGCCAAAAGCAACCCACGGAAGACTCCAGAACATACAAGATAAATCTATCTTCAAAGACATATATTAAGAGCTGGGAGCATAATTCACCTGAACTGGATAGGTGTGAAGACTGAGTAAAATGCACGCAGAGACAGGCGCATCTCCGTATCTCAGGGACCTCCCCTGACCCCTGGGCATCCAGGGAGTGAGAGGAAGGGGTGCTGCATCTCCCTGGTCTTGGAATCTTCATATTGCTGTCACATTGCCCTAAATTCCCAGAAAGTTCTGACTGCGATCGAGCCACATCTTATAATCCACAAATTAAACTGCAGCGGATATAGTATGAAGCTGCTGATTGACTGCCACCTCGCAACCCAGAGACGGCTGCATTCTAGTGATGGGTCAGATAATTCACTTTTCTTTCATATGGCTGTTTCCAAGAGCGCCATGGAATCTCCCTCCGTGTGACAAATGCTAAAAAAATGGGGGAAAGGACATACATGTAACACAAAAATTATAACACAGATTTTCTAAATTATCTGAGCCTCTGTTTTTAAAACAAACAAATGCCGTTACATTTCCCAGATGCTGTTTATCCTTGACCAGTCCGGGAGAGGACCTGTCACCATCACTGACTGTGACACTATATTATCACACAGCGTCAGGCTTCTGCTTTCTGTGTTGCATGGACAGTGATGACCTCAACTTTCCACGGTATCTAGAGCTTGCTCAGCTGCTCAGCCGGGTGGTTTTTCACACCCCTCCCCCTACACGGGGGGCATCCAGAAACGTCTGGAGACAACTGAAGTTGTCACAAACTTGGGGGAGAGGGGAGGGCGCCACCGTCATGGACAGAGCCCGGGGAGGCTGCTCAACAGCCTACAGTGTACAGGACACACACCCACGACAGAGAATTATCTGGCCCAAAATGTCAGTCATGCTGGTACAAGAAACCCTGACGCAGAGTAGACAAGGATCCAGAAAAGAAGGGAACAAACAACGTTGTGTGCTTCCTACAGACAGGCACTGTCCTCGGCCTCGTGGGTGGCTGCGTCAGCACAGAGAGCCGGGGCTCAGTATCAGGCAGCCCGGAGCTCCTGACACGTCCCTTTCCCTTCGCTCTCACGTACAAGTCAGGCCCTGCGAGAGCTGCCCACGCTCCATCTCAAGGTCTCTCACTCCAAATTCCGAGCTCAGGACCTCACCTGGCCACATGTCACATTAAGGCAATGAACACACGTACCTTCCTGGAATCACACGTTGACTTTGGAAAGCAGGGGCGATGAACCTTTAAAGTGAGACCCTGAGGAATGCGGCTTTGATGGAAAAGAATGTGTTGTTCATAAACTCCCTGCCCATACTTTACACGTGTTGACCGCTGGCCCCCTGGCACTGTGGACGCACCGTTACTGTATTACACTTTGTTACAGAAAACTTGATTTTGAGTTCTGACCATTTAAGAGAGTGATTAAATACACCATTTCCTATGCTGTTGTCTGCCTGGTTTGTCAAACAAAGTGAGCGTAAGGGAAGATGGATGGAAAGCCATGGATCAAGTTCTAAAGATTAGAACCTAGCACCTAACAGGCCTTCAATAAATGTTTGTTGAATGAAAAGATAAATGAATAGGATATGAGCGTGGGCCAACTGGCTGGGCCTGGCTGCATCGGGAAACCCCACGGGCTTTACCAACCATGAATCTATCAGAGAAAGGTCTCAGTGGCTTGATGCAGATAAATTTGGGAGAATACATAAAGGTGGACAAATCCACTGCTCTAGTGTCAAAAACTGAGTTTTACTCTTCAGGAAGTATCCAATTCTAAATCTTAGAGGTGGAGGACCTCAAAATCATCTTGCCTAGTCCCTTCACTTTTCAGATGAAGACCCAGAGGCCCAGGGAGAAGTGTAGGTAGCGGGCTAATCCTCAGGTTACAGGACTTGCCAAAAATGGCACTGATAGGGGCACTGATTAGGGGGTTAAAATGGGTAGAAAATTTAATTGCCAAAGGGCAAATTCTCAGGGGACGTTCATAACACTTCCTTGTTGTTCTTCTAGCTTGGTCCCAATAGGCCTTCTGCAAGAGGGGACCAACGCTGACAGAGCAAACTGTGAAAGCGTAAATACTCCCAACCCAGGGTTGTTCTTTGGCCTTGCCCTTGAGCCCATGGCAGATGCATCAGACAACAGGTATATCACCACCGCTAAAGCTCAAAGACCAGAATATGGCACATACCACAGACATCTGGGGAGGTTCAAATTTAGATGCCAAAGGTTAAAACATTTTGCAAATATTAACACATTTGACTGACCAAGTCAAACTTCAAGTAGAAGTATTGGCTCCCAGCTCTACCCAGGCTCTTTTTTTTTTTTTTTTAATTTTTTAAAAATGTTTTATTTATTTCTAGGAGAGAGAGAGAGAGAGAGAGAGAGAGCGTGAGCAGGGGAGGGTCAAAGAGAGAGAGAGTCACAGACTCTGAAACAGGCTCCAGGCTCTGAGCTGGCAGTCAGCACAGAGCCCGACGTGGGGCTCAAACCCACGAACCGCGAGATCATGACCTAAGCGAAAGTCGGACGCCTAACCGACTAAGCCACCCAGGCGCCCCATCTACCCAGGCTCTTTGAAGATTTAAGTGCATAGTGGCCTCCGTGCGGGCATTAATTGGGGGGAAGGGGGGTGCACGGTCCACTACTGCATCATAAAACTTCTGCTCGACAGCATATGTGGTCTGCTCTGGTTCTACTGATGAAACATAACTCCCAGTCTCCCTCTGGCTGCTGAAGTCTGTGGTTGCTCTAATTCAGACTGTCCCACTCTGTGCCTGAACTCCGGGCTCCTCCCAGCTTTGTCTTATTTTCTCTTTCGCATCGGTCATCTCCAGGAGTTTCAGGGTGAAAGCCATGAGTGAGAATCAAAGTCACAAAAATAGAGGCTTAGCTATGCCCTCTCCAGTCTGTCTTTAAATTCTGCTTACCCTCGAGCAAAAATTCTTTCCCCATGAAGCTGTTTCTGAGCTTCACACGACACGATTGTACCCTCGTCTTTATACATGCAGTTTAGCGCAAGATCACACACTGTTCTGTCTATTGGTTTTCGCTGCAGTGTACCTGGACTTCCTTGAAGATGATGCAAAATAAGGGTGGGGGTCCAGGCAGCCCTTGGAAGTTGCTATTAAAGGAGGGCCAAGCAGATAAGCCCAGGAAGTGTTGCTTCCTGATGGTGTTTGCTGGGACAAAGCAGTTAACGTGCAGCCTAGAAAGGGGGTCTGCAGTAATCACTGCAGGAGACCCTGGGTCTACAGGAAGGTATGGCTCCCTCCAGATAATGATAGGTCTGTGTCTTCTCAAAGTCATAGCCTGACCTTCAGCTTTATCGTATCTCTCAGCTCAAATCTGTCTGGCCTAAGGCGCATCCTTAGCATTTTCACGTATAAGGTCCCTTACCCCAAACTCTAAACAATGTATCAAATAAGAACTGCGTGAACATATTTGTCCCATAGCACTTCTTTAGAATAAGCCAAAAGGGAGGCTCGGTGCATCTAGCCTGCGAGCAGCTCATAGCAGAGTGAGAGCATTTCCCTTCTCTGCACCTTCTATATTTGCAGTTACCAAACGGCGTGTGTAGCTGCTCACGTGTCATTCTAGGGAGAGCAGGTTAGGTTTTGACAGATAAAATTCCAGGACCTTCTGAGAGCTGACAGGACTTTGATGGGTCGGTTCAGGTAGCCAGGTGTGACTGAAGGGGCAGGCCCAGGCCTCACGCCCAGGGTAGGGGAGACTGCAGGTATGACTGGGTCACAGCACACAGACAGCACTTTCTATTGAGAGGCAGGGGGGCCCAGGAGAAGCCATGTCCCAGCTGCAGAATGAGGGTCTCTGAGAAAAATGACCATTGTCTTCAGTTCCCTCTCCCTTCCTTTGTATCCATTTCCCCCCACAGGGCCCAATCACCCCTTCTCTAGGCCCTGAGTGCTCTTTACATTTCCAGCATTCTTTCCATTAACTGCCCCACCTCCCACTGCCCAAGAAAGAAATGCATCCTGGCATCTAGGGACGCATGGGAACGTCATGTGCAGACTGCCCTTCTGGTTAGCTTAATGCACTGCCCTCCCCTCGAGGCAAATCCTTACTTTACTGAAATAAGGCTAGGAGTGAAAATATCAAACGACCAGAGACACTCGGGGTATCCAAGTGCAGACCAGTAAAAAGCCTGCGCAAGGAAGTCTGGGGCCGGGGCGTGGGTGCTTTTTAACAGTACCGACACGGCCACCTCCAGCCCCCCACCCCCGCCGCAGCCCATCATCACGACCCAGACTATTTCTAAAAGAGTAGGGTCACGTGTAAAAGTGCTACCAGAGGTTTCAAACATTATAGAACTACTGGCCACCGAGTTATATGTGTATAAAAATAGAGGATTCGCCGGGAGCTCGGTGAGGACGGCTCTTCTCCCCAGAGGAGGCCGCAGAGCTTCCTCAGCTGCACGCGGGCCACCTTCCGTCACGGCAACTCCCCTGGCTCACACAGGCGCTGGCAGTGGAGACGCAAGTCGCTCGAACGACACCACCTTGCTGTGCTCCCAACAGCCCTCAGGGGACCACCTCTAAGCCTTCAGAAGACGGGTGTCAGCTGCTGAGGGGAAGCCTTTTCCGGCTGTGGCCCCAACTGTCCTCTGAGACCAGCTTATGCCTTCGTTCTTGTTCCACCCCAAATACACCTGGAAGGGGAGACTTCGTTATTATAAATTCTTCCTCGAATCCACTGAGGTTGAGCCCTGGTCCTACTTACTCTGCTATGACCTACATGCTGCTCTTCTGCAATTAAATCTGTCACCTGTGTCAGTGTCATTTCTTCTAGTACTTCCGTTTATGGGTGTTTAGACAGAACTTCTGCACCCTGAGATTATATTAAAATATCCATCTTTACGTTTTAATACTTCCATGTTTCTTTTTTAATATTTATATCTTTACTCCATCTTAATTTTGGGTATAATCTGTGAGGTAAGGGAGTTAACTATCATTTTTTCAATTTATTCTCCAATACTACTTATTAATTCATTAATCCTTTCCCCCACTGACTTTTTACAACATTACACTGCATGTTGGGGGCGCGTGGGTGGCTCAGTAGGTTAAGCCTCTGACTTTGGCTCAGGTCATGATCTCGCGGTTCGTGTGTTCGAGCCCCGCATCAGGCTCTGTGCTGACAGCTCAGAGTCTGAAGCCTGCTTCCAATTCTGTGTCTCCCTCTCTCTCTCCCCTCCCCTGCTCGCGCTGTGTCTGTCTTTCAAAAATTAATAAACGTTAAAAAAATTTTTTAAACATTGCATTGCATGCTTTTATATATACTCATGTCAGGTTATGAACTTTTGGCAAACTTTGAGACCTACAATTTTAACCAGTCTATATAGGAAAGGAAAAATACAATGTGCAAATACATTTTTCCCAGCTATTCCCTGGATGTGGGTAAGAAAGACACCAAAAAGAGGGGAAAATTAGAAATAAATAATAAAAGGAATTATCAGTCCAATAAATAAACCCTTGTGTGAATCTGCCCTGGTGTAAGTGAAGTGTTACCATTCTCCCTTAATGCAATGAGGAGTAAGCATAATCAGGACAGAGATATGCCTGTCAGAAAAATGCTTGGCTCTGTTTCATTCCTTTCCCCCCTCTCACCTATTTACAAGCCAGAGTATTTTATTTGCTAACCCACCTTCAGAGTCAAGCCTGAGCATACCCTGACCAGAGTTCCTGCTGTGGGTAAAAATTATACTGGGAGCCTCTTTCTCAGCAGGGCCTGCCTCATCTGGTAACTGCAACTCTTAAAAAGGGAATTGATGGAAAGCGGTCACTGCATGGCCTGGCTGTATTGGAGCGCTAGGGCCTCCCTAACAGAATTCCATAGATTGGGTGCCTGAAACAACAGAAATTGAGTTTCTCACGGTTCTGAGGGCTGGAAATCTAAGATCAAAATGTCAGCGAGGTTCTTTTCTCCTGAGGCCTCTCTTTCTGGCTTACAGATGGCGTGTCCTTACGTCGCCTTTTCTCAGCACACATGCCTCCCTAGGGTCTCTTCCTCTTCTTTATAAGGACCAGTCCATATTGGGTTAGGGCCCACCCACGTGACTTCATTTAATCTTGATCACTTCTCCAAATACAGTCACCACACTGGGGTTAGAATTTGAACATATGAGTAACACAGTAACACTGGTACATTTGAAGGAACTAATAAAAATGAGCGATTATGAAGGACACGTGTTGGGCAAGGTAACTGAATATTGATGCAACCGTAACAGGAAACACACGGACAACTTTGCTCTTTCCTCCTTTTTGACCAAGAATAGATGTCTAATGTTTGAACAACTGGGACTCAACAGAAAGCCTTGTCCAAAGAGCTACTGATTCAAACCAGGTCAGAGGATACTTGAAGACTAGCACACAATGGCTCAGCAGGTGGGTGCAGCTAAGGGAACTGAATTGGCTAATGGCCTCTCCAAACCATAGGTTACTATTTTAAATGTTACAAGAGACCATGGAGCGTGAAAAGATGAAAAATAAAACCAGCGTGGGTCCAATCTTCAAAGGAGGAGAACTAAGTGATAGGCACAGTTTGGCTGCATGTGACTAAACTTAATTGTCGAGTACTAAGCTATCTCTGGGCTAGAGGTAGATCACAGTCTTTTCTGTCCTGGGGCTCTCAGGAGAGAAAACAGCTTTTTCTTTTTTTCTTTCCTTCTTACTAAAATCTTTCTGCAGTCCTTGAAGATGGAAAACGGCACGTTGGCCAATGTGATGCAAAGGGACACAAACATGCTTACCCCTAGTGCTACATAATGTAAATGTAAAAGAAGGCTTACTTGGGGAAAAAAACTTCCAGGCAGATCTGAAGGAACAGGGCAAGCCTCTGTGCTCTTGGTAGAGTGGTGGGCACAGGCGGGGCACAGCTGCACTAGACTCATTAGGACCAAGTCACCCCCATTACAGTGGAAAGTGACCTCCGCAACATAGCTCTATGTATTTGTAGAAAAGGAAGAGTAGGTAAGTATGGTGCTATGGAAGTCCCCAGTGGAGGAAATGGCCCTGTTAGAAAGGGGATCACCCAAAGCTCAGGAGCTAGTATTAGATCATTCTCCCTCCAAGGGCTTTCAAGGGTCTGCTCAGTCAAGGAGAAGAATATGTACCCGCCATTGTAGGGACGGCAATCCTACCTATGCCACTGGACTACTAAAGGTCAGTTGAAATGGCAGCACAAAGTGTGACTAATTCTCTTCAAGAGCTCTTACATACGTGTGGCCACGCACAAAGGGTGAGCCTGGACTCCACAAGATGCTTTTTCTGCGTTAGGGCCCAAATCATGATTTAGAAACAAACAACCAAGAAAACCCTCTTGAGTCACATTGCGAGAAAGGGCCATGAACGTGGGATCTCTAGATTCCTTTTTGTCATCTGCAGACCACCGACAGTCTCTCATCCCCAGGTACAGACAGCCCTCTGAGTTCACTAAGTGAGGACATCCCTTCCTTTGACATTCCTGCTCTGCTTCATGAGCTCAGGTGCTCCCTGGACTCTGGACGAATGGCGGTCCAAATGCTCATTAACACCACAAAGACAGGAAACATGTCTGAAACATATATTGTGGAGCAGATGGAATTTACATCTAAGGAAGAGGGTCACACTTTAACCAAAAGTTCGCATACATTGTTTGGTAGTTACCAGCAACAACAACAACAAATCTGATGATTCTAAAATGTTTATCTCCAGCTTTCACCTCTCCCCACCCAGGCATGTTCCAAGTAATGCCCAGGCACCTCCATCTGAAGCTACCTCATTCCAAACACACCCAAAACAAACTCATTTTCGTGAGTTATACTATCTACCAAAGTCATCCAAGTTAGAGCTTTCAGTCATCTTCGACCCCTAAGTTCTAATTAATTGAGCATCAATTTTCATCAATTTACTGCCCACAGGCCTCTGTATCTGTATTGTTCCACTCTTCCTTCTTACTGTTCCTGCCTTGGTTTGGGATCTTCTCTCAAGCAAACAACTGCTCGGCTTCTGAATAATCTTCCTGGCTCCAGTTTCATTCTGATTTATGAGTTTTGATCAGAGAACTCCCCCTGTGAAACATGGTAGATGGCTATACAAGCCTGACCCCTCCTGAACAAAGTAATTTGCTTCAGGGGGGACAAAGCAAGAATTCATTAGGCCCAATTCACAGTAGAAAAGTGACTGAGCTGAGGAATAGGGGGGACAAGTCTTTCCCAGTCAAGGTAACTTGATGCTATGGTTTGATCCAATGATTTTGGCAGAGTTCTATGCATTTTCCTGGGAGGACATGGGAAGATGTTCCTGATGAGAGATGGGAAGACACAGGGAAAATGGCTATTCAACTAGTGGGTTAAATTAGCCAAGAATCTATTAGGATTCAAGATAGGTGACCCTTAGCCTTCTTTTATTAAGATGCAAAAGAACCCGGATATGTACACACTCTAAAAATCATAAACAAATTTTAATTTATAGAGAAAAAAATTACTCCTAATCTTCCATCCGGATAATGACTACTCTGTGTGTGCATATCCTCCAGTCTTTTCCCCCTGCAGGTGTATTCTATACAGCTGCCATCATACCCTTTGTCTTGGGTAAATATATAGAATTATATATCTAGAGATGTGCTAAGTTAGAAAGACAACTGACCAGGGGCACCTGGCTGGGTCAATTGGAAGAGCATTACAACCTTGATCTCAGGATTATGAGTTCGAACCCCACGTTGGGTGTAGAGATGACTAAAAATAAATACACTTTAAAAAAGAAAAAGAAAAACAATTGACCTTACTTAACTGCATGCACTTCACTTGAAGACTTTTCAATCTGGAGCACATCATTCATTAGAAAGTAGTTCCTAATGGTGAAGGGTGAAGTTGGAGCCTAGGTAAACCTACACAATTTTGTACAAAGGAAGGGTGCGGAGTTTGGTCAGGTGCTATCCATTTAAAATCAATGGACCCCAGATATGGGGCAAATGTCTAAAGTCTCGAGAAAATAAAAAAGAGAATCTCTTACCTTCATAACACATTCTGGCTCTTATTAGCAGTATCCTTAAAATGGAATTAATAGCACCCACTTTACAGGGTTTTTGTGAAGGATAAATTATGTGAAATTGCATTGTAAACTACTAAAAAATGATACAAAAGTAAGGGAAAACTATTAGTATCACTCCTAATCTCACTAATCTCTCCTAATCACTCCTAATCTTTCACTAAACTCCAAACTCCTAAAAGACAACACCCTTGCTTCCTGTCTTTGTATCTCCTCACTGAATCCCCCAGAATATAACATAGAAGCAGACACAGAGCTCTGCTGGGGCTGAGAGAAACAATTTTTCCCAGAATTATCAGGGACACCTCGCCAAGACTTTTACAGGGGAAATAATAGGGACCCGGGAGCTATTTTTAATATTTATAAAAGCCTAACCTGATATTATACTGTTATCAGCAGTAAAGCTTTACAAGCTAAATAAAACATCAATGCCTTCTTTATTTTTTCTTGTTTTCCCTTTGGTATACAATTATATAAAACAAATGTATATCTCATAGGAAAATTAATTGTTGCTTTATTTAATAAATACTGTGCGAGGCCCTGTGGTAACCACAAAGGAAAAATAAGACGAATAAAAGAAGTCATAAGCCTTGCCTTCATGGAATTCAGTCCAGGGAAGACAGACAAGTTTAATGTGCACGTTGACAAGGGCGATCACAATAAGGGGAATATACGCCGGACAGTTAACCTAGGCTTAAGTAGGGCTGGGTGGTCATGAAAGGCTTCCTAGAGGAAGTAACACCTTCAGAGACTTCTTGCCTGAAGTTATCCAGGCAAAGGTATGGGTAAAGGAAGAAAAGGAGGCCAAATAATATGTCCAGGGAGAGGGAGCAATATAAGCAAGAGAACATGTTGCCAAGACACTCAGTTCCCCGGGGCCCCCATGTGGAATCAGGGTAGAGAAGGGGGTAAGGACAGGGAGTGGAGAAGGATGGCATTTTACCCCAACTTGTATTTTGAAAAATTTCACGCTAGAAAACACTTGAAGAAATAGTGCAATGAAAGTCCATATACTATTGCCCAGTTAAGCCAGGGAGTGGGGGGGAGGGTCAGCGGGGAGAGGGAGAGAGACGATGAATGTATGAATCAATCAGTCAGTAATAATCTGGCAGGGGCGCCAAAGTGGCTCAGTCGGTCGAGGGTCCGACTCTTGATTTCAGCTCAGATCATGATCCCAGGGTTGTGAGATTGAGCCCCACCTTGGGCTCTGTGCTGAGCATAGAGCCTGCTTAAGATTCTCTCTCTCTCCCTCCTCCTCTGCCCCCTGCCCTGCTTATGCTCTTTAAAAATAAAAAAATAAATAAAATTTAAAAAGTAATAGTCTCGCAAAATGTTAATAATTGGTGATCAACTGGGATTTCTAACACTCTTCAGACTCTCCCTCTCCCCTAATCTGCAAACAGAAACCATTTTATATCTTTCCTCTGTTTTTCCTCCTCTCCCTACTTGAGAGACTTTTAAGATTAACTGGTCATAAAAACATTCGGTTGTAATGTGCAGGCTATAGGAAAATTTAGCCCAGATAAACCAGTGTTTCTCAACATGTCTCTCATAACTAACGCTCTAAGGAACATTTTCACACTTTTTTTTTCTAATTGCCTCCTCAGGAAACTTTAATATACAGATAGGCTGAATTTATGGCTTTGTAAGGGGTGTGTGTGTTTGTGTGTGTGTGTGTGTGTGTATAATATATATGTTTCATACTTTAAAAAAGATTTTTTCATGCCCCAAGAACCCATTCTTGCCATCTTGTGGGCAATATCACTCCCACTGAGAATGCAAGGATCATCAGATCTAACACAAAGAGTATGAATAAATCAGACTACAACAGGATGAACTCCTATTCCAATGAGTTCTTAGAAACAGTATTAATGTCAAATCAAAACCACACTGAGATACTACGTCACGCCAGTCAGAGTGGCTAAAATGAGCCAATCAGAGAACTCTAGATGCTGGCGAGGATGTGGAGACACGGGCACCCTCCTACACTGTTGGTGGGAATGTAAACTGGTACAGCCCCTCTGGAGAACAGTGTGGAGGTTCCTCAGGAAACTAACAATAGAACTCCCCTATACCCAGCAATAGCACTGCTAGGAATTTACCCAAGGGATACAGAAATGCTGACGCATAGGAGCACATGGACCCCAATGTTCATAGCAGCACTCTCCACAATAGCTAAAACATGGAAAGAGCCTAAGTGTCCATCAAGAGATGAATGGATCAAGAAGATGTGGTTTATCTATACCATGGAATACTACATGGCAATGAGAAACAATGAAATCTGGCCATGTGTAGCAACATGGATGGACCTTGAGGGCGTTATGCTGAGCGAAATAAGTCAGGCAGAGAAGGACAAATATCATATGTGTGCACGCATAGGAGGATTAGGAGGAACTTAACAGAGGACCAAGGGGGAGAAGAAGGGGGGAAATGGTGGGGGAAAAGGAGAGAGGCAAACCATGATAGACTCTTGAATACTGACAAAAACTGAGGACTGATGGATGTGGGGGGGAGGAGGGATGGGCATGGAGGAGGACACTTGTGGGGATGAGCACTGAGTGTTATGTGGAAACTAATTTGACAATAAACTATTTGTAAAAAAAAAAAAAAGAAAGAAACAGTATTAATGTATTAGTCACTTCTATAAACGTAAAGTAAGATACATTCAAAGATTTCTAACAAAAAAAAGGTTCATTCCCAAGGCTTTGTGTCACATCTTCTATGAAAAACTTATTGTAAGCCACGTGGCCACAGACACCAGAATTCACATGCTCCGGAGAACCCGATACAGTGACAAAGGACCCAATTCATCAGATGTCACCTGGTCCTGACAAAATGAATTGAATAACAGAAGTCTCTTTTGGGAAAGGTAGGGGAGAACCACAGCAATCCCAAGCAGTCTGAGGACAACAGAGAAGGGCCGGCCCAAAGCATACAAGTCCCAGAGATGGAGAACACTCTTTGTAGGGGCAGCAAAATTAGGAAGGTGTTGGAATGAGAAGATTTTCTTGAAGACAAACCAGCAACAACACCGCCTTACCAAGGTCTAGAGCAGTGCTGTTCAGTACACACCTAGTGTAAGCCGTCTATGCAGTTTTATTTTAGAAGCCGCATTACGAAAGTAAAAAGGAACAAGTAAACATAATTTTAATAATAGATTTTATGCAATTGACTTTTATGAAAATATGACCACTTTCAGAAAAACTGTAGTAGATTCATATATTGGAATAGTGGCCAGTTCAAAAGAAATAATGATTAATAAGCTATCAAGTCATGAAAAGACGCGAAGGAAACTTAAATGTCCATTACTAGGGGAAAAAAGCCAATCTGAAAAGGCTGCATCCTGCAAACGACAAGACTACAGACAGTAATGAGATGAGGGTTCACCAGAAGTTTGAGGAGAAAACGAGGTGGATACGTGAAGCACCAGGGATTTTTAAGGCAGCGGAACTACTCTGTGTGATACGATAATGGTGGATACGTATCAGTATACATTTGTCAAAACCTATATCATGTACCACAGCAAGAGGGAACCCTAATGAAATCCATGGACTTTGGTGATAATGATGTATCAGTATTGGTTGGATTACAATAAATGTAACTCCTTGTGTGGGATGTTGATGGTAGGGAGGCCGTGCATGAGGGGAGAGGGGATATGTAAGAACTCTCTGCACTTTCTGCTCAATTTTGCTGCAAATCTAGAAGTACTCCAAAAAATCAAGTGTCTATTTTAAAACATATGTATATGTATATGTACCATTTCAATGTGCAATCCATATAAAACATCATATTTGAGATATTTGACGTTCCTTTTCTCATTATAAATCTTTCAAAACCGGCATGTTTTCACACGTACACCATTTCTAATTTGGATTAAGCATACGTCAAGTGCCCAAAAGCCACGTGTGGGACAGCACAAGTCTAGACAGTGGTGGCACCAAGCCACAGTGGATACATACGTGAGGAAAATGTCTTTGCTATGCAAATGCAGCTTCCAGTCAAGCCCCAGAATCTACTTTCCACCCAGACTGCTGCCTCTCAGCTCTTGTCATATAGATATTTAGGAACAACCTCTCTCAAAGCCCCCTCCCCAGTCCAGCCTCCCAGACAGTATCACTCCGAAGATTTTCCTGACGGGACTCTGTTCTTACTGAACACGGAAGAATAGAAGGGATTTACCACACCGGAGTTTCCTGAAAACACCATGAATTCCTCCTTAATAGAAGGACAAAAAGCTTTCAGGATACGCATACTGTGCAGAAAAAAAAATGAATTTATTAAAATGCAGTGCGGATTTAAATGCTACCTAGAAAATAGGTACTTAAGAAAAGAAGAGTTGCCATCAATATAGAAATAAATAATTCGGCATTACCTCAGTTGGTGGAGATTATATAGATTTCTGGGCAACTAGGAACATTATTTATGTGTATTTCCTTAGCAACATTCCTGGAACTAATGTATAGGCTTTTCTATAAGCCACGATATATTATAATCCACTCATGCTCTGAATGCTATTACCAAGATATGAGTGCACCTCAGCTCGAAAAAAGTTAGTTGTCGTTTGAATTAGAAAAGGCACTACATTAAAGCACAGCCTGCCCTTTTATAGTCATCATCTTCAGGTTCCATCACTCAGAAAAGTGAGAAGAAAAAAGGTATTTATTTGCTTACCGTTTGGAACAGCTCTTTCGAAGGAAGGGAAAAGGAAAAAACCAGAGAGCGGCCTGACTCTAACAACAACAAAAAAAAATGCGGTGCCACAGAATCCTGAAAAGAAAACAGCATGATATAACATGGGCCGTACACACAGAAGTTTTATTTATAGCCACAAAAATCAGTTTTAAATGCCCAGCTCCCATCTGAGTCCTCTTTGAAATGGAGAGGATTTAAATGAGTATTTAACTGTATATGGTATTTTTCAAATTAAGAATTCTACATGAAAAGTCAAAATATTTTCCATCGTTATAACTAAACCTTTTCAAGTAAGTATATTAATATAATCTTAATATAATTTAATAAAAGGACATGGAATCTGGGACTTGATTTAAAATACTACGTCACCAAATAAAAATGATAATAAAAGTAACAGTGGGGGAAATATATGAAATACAAATGACAGAATGCTATGAACTGGTGACACTGAATGATGGATACTTATACCCTCTCCACTGTGTAAAGCTTATATCTAAGGTTTTCCAAATAAAAAAAGCTCAAAATCGTTGGTGCTAAGTTTTAAAATATATGGGTATCTTTAACAAAAGAAATTGCTAACTGGTTATTTCTGACTCAGGGCCTGGCACACGAGATCTACTATTTATCTACACTCTTAAATTGTTCGCATGTTTTTCTCCAACATTATTTTCTCAATAAAAAAATCTACACACACACACACACACACACACACACACACATTAGTGTTTGGTAAGGGGAGACACATAACACTTCCTGAGGATACTGGTTATGCATTTAGCTCTGCACCTGATTAGCTGTGGGTCCTTAATCAAGTTACTTCTGAACCCTATTAAGCAAGGATAACATTAAAATGAGAAAATACATTTGAAAATGCCCAGCACGGTGTCTGGCACAATATAGGTATTCACATAGTGTTGGCTTAAATGACATTTACTACACGGGGGGAACTAGATTCACTTATGGGGATAGGCCGTGGGGGGCGGGGGGGCCGTGAGCAAAAGGAGAAAGAAGCACTAGCCCATATTCTTTTTCTCTTTCCACGCCATGGAGGGCATCCCGACAAACTCCACCAAGCTCCACCACCCCCAACAGCTGCCCTCTGAACACTGCTGAGGCCAAGCTGGAGGGGTGGAGTGGGATAACGTACTCTTAGTACTCCCAGTCCCCTGGGTCGGGGTGTGACTGGAGAGGAGCCTGAGTAGTTCCTTTCAAAGCAAAGAGCTCAGGGTAGGGACCCAGATCCCTGAGCTAAAAGCTGTACTGATTAGGGGCGCCTGGGTGGCTCAGTCGGTTAAGTGTCTGACTCTCGATCTTGGCTCGAGTTATGATCTCATGGTTGATGAGATCAAGCCCCGCGTCAGGCTCTATGTGACAATGTGGAGCCGGCTTGGGATTCTCTCCCAATCTCTCTCTCTGCCACTGCCTTATTCATGCTCTCTAAACAAACAAACAAACAAAGCAATACTGAATAGAGACCAGGTATTACACTGAATAACTCAACAGAGTAAGAGTCAAACGATGCATTCATGTCCCCAGTCTCCAGTAACTTCCTGTCACCTCCGGCCATGTCCGTACGTAGCCGTGCCTCAGTATTCTCACGTGTCCATCTAATAGATGTTTATGGGGCTCCAGTCCTGGGCCAGGCGTGCATCTAGCTGCTGTGAATGCACAGAGAATGTCACAGACGATAGCCTTCATCTTCAGAGGCGTACTGTTCTGACGGGGAGCCAGCCATGAATACAGCTGCAGCGAATGCAATCCCACCGAAGGGTCTCTTCAAGTCAAAAGTCACGATCAATCTGTCAAGTCGACATGTTCATTAAATACAAATAACAGAAGAATCCTAAGGGGGAAAACACAGCATACGCAATATTATAAACAGTGAAAAACATGCCTTTTATTTTTTCTTCTTTCTCATTAATTGTATTTGAGTGTAGTTGATACACAATGTTACATTTCAGGAACATCACATAGTCATTTGGCAAGTCTAACCACGAGGCCACGCTCACCACAAGTGTCCCTGCCCCCTGTCACCATACATCATCAACTATATTCCTTACACTGCTGCCTTTTATTCCCGTGACCCATTCATTCCAGGACCTGTGTCTTCCAACGCCCTTTATCCATTTTGCCCTCCCCCCCCCTTCCGCTTCCCTCCCTCCTGGCAACCACCAGTTTGTTCTCTACGCATACAGGTGTGACTTTTTGTTTGTTGATTTACCTAAAATGTGCCTTTTACTCTCTGTTCTCTAACACACCAGTATGAGCATCTGCAACTACTGCTCTAATTTTAATCACAAGAAATTATCACCAGAACAAAAATCCATCCTCGAAATATGCCATTTTCTTTATATTATTACCCAACTTATTTACGTACATTTTATGGGGAAGATAAATTTATATAAAAGATAATCTAATCACAAAGCGTTTATCCACATTAATTTTTTAGCAAATACGTTAATCTATCAGATGCCTCATAAAACATTTATTTCATAAAAGGTTAATAATGAGCGTTATTATTTCATAAACAGAGAAAAAGGAATTCACAGAAAACGAGTAACATGAATAAAGTGTGTAATAAAGTACCGTCTAAGAATAGCTTATATTTATGCCAAACCAACTGAGATTGGGTGCAGCTTCCTGACTACATCAACTATGGAATGTTTGGGGTCAGGGGAGAGCATCTGGTCAGACAGCTAGGTCTCAAGCAAGATGAGGTTGAAGATTACGGAGAATTTTTTCTGAAATGGTGGGTAATAAGTAACAACAGAACTTATGTGTTTCAATTAGTTCTGGTTAGACTGACCGTACTTACACAAGGACAGCTCCAAAGCTCAGATCATTCTAGGCCTTTCACCCCACACCTTCTCAAGATTGAAGAGCTGCCCAGTTAACATAAACTATCAGTTCTAAGGAACTATTTATACTTATTAGATCTCACAACTAGAAACATCTCGGGCCACCTCAGTGGCTCAGGTCGTTGAGCGTCCGACTTTCAGCTCAGGTCAGGATCTCACAGTTCGTGAGTTCAAGCCCCATGTCCAGTTCTGTGCCAGATCATCTGTCTCTCTCTCTGGACCACCCCCTTCCACGTGGGCACACATCCTTTCTCAAAGATAAACACTTTTTTAAAAAAGAAACATCTCAAGGTGCAGTGAATTTCTATAGAATGCAAAGCAGCCATAAAGCAATACAACCAAATTTTTTTTTCATGCCCATCTCCGTTCAAAATAAGCAAAATAGAAGTGTGTACGGTCTGAAGCTTTGGAAGAAGGGAGAGCATTCTATTGCAGCCACTTCCACTAGATGGCGCTAGAGACTCTCTTAGGAATCAGGCTCTTAAAAAATAAATCCAGGTGCAGCAGTAAAAGAAATGAGGTTGAAGAGGATGGCAGAGGTGGAGTCAAGGGAAGTCCCTCCTAGAAGACCCAGATTCCACGAAAGCAGGGTGTTTTGCTCTACACAATGTTGTATCCCGGGACACGGTCAAAAGTTCCTGCCCTCATCACTATTCTAGAGGGGAGCAAGCCCTGAAGACATTTGGGGCAAACACATTCCAGGGGCTTAAAGAATATCTGATGAATAAATGAAGGTCCTGAATAGCCACTGAAGATCAATGTCAAATTAGGGTTTCAGAAAGATTTCTGACAGGATCATAGAGAATGGACTAGGTACAGGGACACTAACTAGTAATCCAAAGAAAGCATGATAAGGACTTGAACTAAAAAGCAGGAATAATGGGGATGGAAGGGAGGGGTAAATTCAGAGATATGATGTGGGCGATGACGGTAACAGTAAACAAAAAAGAGCCCCCCTACAAAACGTGGGCTAGTGCTCTCTAGGTGCTGCCTCCAAATCAGGGGAGAAAGAAGATTTTTTTTTTTTTAAGTAGGGCCAAGGACCCTAGGAAATACCAGTGCTTAAGAGCCAGGTGGAAGTAGTGCACTGCAGGGAGAAAGAAAAGGGTTGGTTAGAGAGGCAGGAAGTGGAAGGAAAACCAAGAACAGTGTTAACAGCAACGAAAGGAGCAGAAAGTTTCCAGAAGAAATGTGGCAATGTCCACAGCAGGGGCAGCTGGCTCAGTTGGTAGAGCATGTGACTGTCGGTCTCCAGGTTGTGAGCTCCAGCCCCACAATGGGCATTAAAGCTTACTTAAAAAACAAACAAACCAACAACCATGACGGCAAATTCTGTTCAATTCTAAGTGAAAAGTGGCCACTGGATTTAACAAGTTGGAAGTTATCAGGGACTCCGTCAAAAGCAATTTCCAGAGAAATGGTGACAGCAAAAGCCGGATCCTAGTGTTTAGCAGTAAAATGCAAGAATTAGAGAAGTAAGTGTAGACTATTCTTTTTAAGAGGCCAAGGGGAATCAGGAGCGAGAGAGGGGCATAGGGTTGGAGGCTTCAGCATGAGTAGGAGTTGAAAGAAAAATCCAGGGGCGCCTGGGTGGCTCAGTTGGTTAAGCGTCCGACCTCAGCTCAGGTCATGATCTCACAGTCTGTGGGATCAAGCCCCATGTTGGGCTCTGTGTTGGCAGTTCAGAGCCTGGAGCCTGCTTTAGACTCTGTGTCTTCCTCTCTCTCTGCCCCTCCCCCACTTGCTCCCTGTCTCTGTCTCTCAAAATAAAATAGAGACATTTAAAAAAATTAAAAAAAAAAAAAAGGAGTTGAAAGAATGATCCACCAGAAAGGAACAGATGAAGACAGAGGGTAGGGAAGAGACAAAGGAGGCTGGGCCTCAGAGCACAGATCCTAGGAGAAAGGATTCTCTTTCCTCTGAAGGCAGGAAGGAAGGACGGTGAGTGAGAAAGAAGTATACGGTGGAAGGTTAAGTCTGACATAGCTCTCTGGTGCACTTTCTACATACACTCAGTCTCTGGTGGTGCTAATCAATCAGAATGTCCGAGCAAGCTCTGATTGGTTTCTTGATGGGTCATTCTGCATTTCCAACCTTACTGCCTTTGGTACTTTTCCTGTCTTGGGCTGCCAGAGTGAACCTGATCACTTTCATCAGTGCCATTCTTCTGACCCTGTGATATCTGTTCTTCCCTGTAACCATTTGCTGCCTGGGCTTACCAGAAAGACGAAGCAGTACGTTAGCATGGAATAAAAACACTGAGCTGATTCTGGGAAAGGAGAATCCTTAACTAATCCTCTCCTGTGACCTCATACCATATCGCCTATGGTCTTGCATGAGCCACAAAACTCTTGGTTACCTGTAGTCCTGTTTATCCTTTATTTGAGATCATTGTTCCCAGCCTCAGCCATCTTAATAGAGAGACAGAGCATATTTGTGCATGCGTGTGGTGTATACATATATCCATGTACCCATATATACATGCATAATAAACCACTTAATACTACCATGCAACACAAACTGAAAAGAGCAAAGTATAGGAAAAGAGCTACTGGAGCTCAAACTTGGAGCTCTGAAGCAGCGGGGAATTTCAAGAAGGTAGTGAAAGCGGGCCTGACCTCAAAGGAAGGGTACGTTTATATCATAAAGGTGGAAGAATTCTGCAGACACAACTGGCAAAGACCAAGAAGTGTGTTTGACAATGTTTAGGGGGTAACAAAATTTTATCCCATGGAGATACGGAGCTAGTGAAACTTTAGAATGAGGACTGACTCATAGCACGTTTTCACATGATTTTACAATCAATTTGGAGAAAACTGTAGGATCGATTGGAAAAAACAATGGAGGGCAGGAATAATTCAGCGACGACTGTAGTATCTGAGGTGAGGGTGTTAACCCTACAGGTAAGGGTCCTGTATCATCCTAAATTCTGTGCAGTAAGATGCTGGCGGTGAGAATGGAAAGAAATTGGTACCTGCCTGGACACGGAAAAAGAGACAGGACACCGGGAACAGTATAAGGTTTCCAGCTGGAAAGAAGGGGGAATAATGATGTCATTGAGAGAATAAAATACGGAGATCCAGAGAGCATAGTTCAGTGAGCAAAAAAGTTCAGTGAAATTTAAGGTGTGTGGGGTTTAAGATGATGGGGACCCATTTGGGTGCAGATTTAGAATAGTTGCCGCCGAGGCTCAGGGGACAAAGTGTGGATGTGGGAATCACCCTTGTTACAGGACAAATAGAGAACAAAAGGTAGGGATTAAAGGGAACGAAGGGAAACCAGTGAGGAAGGAGAGTGTGAGAAGTGATTAGGTAGAGTATTCAGAAGAAGGAAGCAACTTTTAAGGATGAGGAAGTATACAACAATGGTGAGCACCGAAGAGGCTGCATATTGAGAAAAGTGATTGGGTCAACTGTCATCTACGAGTGAAAAGTTTCAACACAAAAGAGAAGGAGTCAGGGCACCCAGGTGGCTCAGCATCAACTCAGAATGCTAAGCATCCCACTTCAGCGCAGGTCATGATCTTGTGGTTTCTGAGTTGAGCCCCAAGTCCGGCTCTGTGCTGACAGCTCAGAGCCTGGAGGCTGCTTCAGATTCTGTGTCTCCCACTCTGTCTCAAAAATAAATAAACATTAAAAAAATTTTTTTTTTTGAGGAGAAGGAGTTAGTTTACTTGAGGGAGGGAAAAAATGGGTGGTCAGGAACACAGGAAGTGGGACAACTCTTGTGAGAAATATAGTGGCGAGAGTCACAAAAGTCAGTTAGGTTGAAAGCCAGCGAAGTCAAGGGAGGATCTGCCTCCCCCTTTAGGACTTGATCATAACTCTTGGCAGAAAGAACATGCTAGTAAAGGGGTGACTGAAAATGTAGGAGCAGCAAAGTCTTGAAGAACCAGGTGAGGTTAGAGTAAAGAGCAAAGGTCTTGAGGAACAGAAGAAAGGCAGTCAGGTTGGGTACGAGAGGAGGTGTGACAAACCAGAGCTTTTTAAGTAGAAACGTGATGGAGTTCTCCAGATAGTCTCGCTTTTCTCACCCCATTCAAGGTAGCTGCCTGCTGAGCACATAAGGCATTATAGATGCTTAAGAAACTGGGAAAGGAAAGGGCAGAGATGGTTAGGGTGGAATCTTAAACGTGACATCGTGAGACAAGCGTTCAAGTCTCGGATGGGTTACCTTGGGCGGGCCACCAGACCTCTTTGAGACTCAGTTTCCTCACAGAGCTGTTAAAGTATGAAATTAGATAACGTACACGTAAATTATATATATAGCACCTCTTAAACAAGAGAAGCTGGGAACACCGACCACAGGAAATGGGATAGAACACATGAATAAGAGATGAAGCAAAGCATCACCAAGCATCAATCAGGTGACGGTCAGAACAAGGATCTATAGCAAGCACAAGTCTGCACGGTTTTTGTGACTTACTCCCAGCACCCCAGGGTGCAGAAAGAAGAGTCAGTCAGAGTAAGTAGCGAGGAGGAGGAGAAGCTGAAGAAATCTAGGTAAGGACTATTTTTTAAGACCATCGTGCTCATACTTATTTTTAGAAATCATAAATAATTTTATATAACAGTGGCATTTGACTCACTGCTGTGTTATATTTTGGAAATGGTCAAACATTTCCATTTCTTAAAATGTTTATAATTTGCAGGGCACCTGAGTGGCTCAGTTGGTTAAGCGGCCGGCTTTGTGTAGGTCATGATCTCACGGTTCCTGAGTTCGAGCCCCACATTGGGCTCTGTGCTGACAGCTCAGAGCCTGGAGCCTGCTTCCGATTCTGTGTCTCCCTCTCTCTCTGTCCCTCCCCTGCTCACGCTCTGTCTCTCTTTCTCAAAATTGAATGTTAAAAAGTTTTTTGAATGTTTTTAGTTTTCATACTTTAAAGTCAAGTTTTAGTTTGCTTTGTTTTGCGTTTCAGATTCTGTATTTTTTAAGCTTAGTCTCCAGGCAAAGTGTGCCTAGAGCATGAAATCAATGAAACAGCTGCCCATTGGGTCCTAGTCAACTAGGGAAGGTCATGACCAAAACCAGCAGTGAGGTAACCAGGCTGTGGGTTATAAACCAGCAAGACACACAAGCTTAAGGGACTGGAAGTAGCGAGAACAGCGGAAGGGAAGGAGCTAGAGTGTTACCATTTCTGGAAATGGTGGAGATACAGGTCCCAGATCTGGGGTTGTGGCAAAGCCCTCCCAGGGCCGAATCAGGCTTCTTGAAGAAGGAGGCCAAGAAATTGCCAAGGCTGCCTGTCGCGTCCATCTTCCAGATTATTCTGTGAGTCCACAAAGGGTTTCCCCCCTCTTGGTCATCCTCCACTCTCCCATTGTGACCAGTCACGGGCCCCCTTGGACTGATGGAGCCAAACAGGCGGACAAACTTGCTCCGTTTCTGGCGTATGGAACTGTAGGCTTCTGGGGGACAAACGCCTAACCCTTCAGGTCTTCCGCGCCCTGGGCCCCGACGGGTCAAACAACGGCATCTCCAGCCTCAGGGAACCGCCCTCGGTCTCGCAGACGGGTCCCCACAACCTCCGTAGGCCCGGGAAAAGAAGCTCTTGGAAGCTGCGCGCTGGGCCTGGGGGGTTCCTGAACTAAAATACACTGGGGAGGCCGGGGCGGGAACTCGCGGGCTCACACCAGCCCACCAGAAAGGTCCTTCTTAGCGCCCGAAGCCTCCGGGACAAGGACTCCTCGGCCTACAACTCCCAGCAAGCTGTGCGCTGAGTAACTGACAGCTCCTCCCGCCAATGGAAGGGCCCGGTCTGGGTTCGTGGGCCCAATCGGAGGGCGCAAATGAGGTCGTCCCCCGTGGATGACCGGCGGGGCTTTGTAAGCGGTCCTCTGGCCTCTCTGGTCGCCACAGCGATAGAGGGATCGTCCCCGTAAAAGGGTGACGCTGGTTATACTATGCCGCTCACTTCCAGCCTCCCTCTCTTCCTCCCCTCTGCCCGAGCCCTCCCGCCGGCCGACCCCCGGGCCTTAGTTTGATCCCTCCCCTCGCCGTCGGAGTGGCCCGGCGAAGATGTGGAACTCCCAAAGTTTATTGGATGCTGGCGGTGTCACTCCGGGGGGAGGCGGGACCTTCAGCGGCGAGGGCCGCCCCTCTCGGACGGTGATTGGACTCGCCTGAATACACCCGGGCTGGGATTGGTGCGAGGAGGGGCCGGAGCCATCGGGCACCTTGGGCCGGGGTGTCGGGGAGGCGGCGGCCGCCGAGGAGCCGGCGAGACTCACAGCTGCCTTACCCTCCCTGTGCGGTCCGCGAAGGGCCGGGTCGAGGGAAGGAGCGGGAAGCCCCCCACGCCGACCTCATCACGCGGGGCGGGGGAGCCGCTTGCCGCGTGTCGGGCGCAGGGCCTTTGGGACGGGAGGCGGGAGGGGGGTGGTCGAGGAGGGAGTGAGAGGTGCAGAGGTCCAAGAGTAGGCAGCAGGACCAGCTCTAGACTTAGACCTGGAAGCGCTTCCGGGGCGGAGGATTTGGGGGGCAGAGGAGGGTGTGGGCGCGTCTGGTATGGGATGCCGTGGAAAGGAGGGGAAAACTAGATCGGTGGGTGGTTCCTTTGACTCTTCTACCTTTTTGTCCTTTGCTTTCCCGAAGAGAGAGTTCCCATGGTCTGTGCTCCAGTTCTGGAAACTTTCTCTTTGGGTGGGCTTAATCACCTACTACTCCATTATAGAACTACCCAGAGCCTTTCCTGATACTGGGCACAAACGTGGGGAGTATGTCAGAAAACAGGAAGCCGCTGCTGGGCTTGGTGGGCAAACTCCCCACTGGGACTGCAGTTGGGAGCTCAGGCAAGACTCACTGCCCTTTGTGCATGGGGCTCTTCACAGCCCCCAGGCTCTTGCCTTGCTTGCATACAGTCTGCACCATGTGTCTGGAGCAGCTGGAGCCCTTCTCAGTAGTGGACATCCGAGGGGGTGACTCTGACACCAGCTCTGAGGGGTCAATATTCCAGGAACTCAAGCCACCCAGTCTACAACCCCAGATCGGCATCCTGTGCCCGGTATGTGATGCTCAGGTGGACCTGCCCATGGGTGGAGTGAAGGCTTTAACCATAGACCACCTGGCCATGAATGATGTGATGCTGGAGAGTCTTCGTGGGGAAGGCCAGGGCCTGGTGTGTGACCTGTGCAGCGACAGGGAAGTGGAGAAGAGATGTCAGACCTGCAAAGCCAATCTCTGCCACTTCTGCTGCCAGGCTCATAGGTAAAGATGGGATACCCCACCTGGTGTAGCTTAAGGGCAGAATACAAAGAGGTGTCAACTGAGAACTCCCTTGTGAGCAGATGGGACGGAAAGCTCTCTCAAATGCCATGTAAGGGCAAATAGCAATATATGCTGCAATAAATACTCTAGGGCGGTAGTTAACTCCTGAAGCCTTGCATATTCCTGGAGTGATAATGGAATCAAAGGTTTGCATGGTCCTTGGGTGGTTCGTGAAGCACTGTTTCCTTGGATCACTGATCGTTTGTATCAAGAATAATTGTAGTGGGTGCTGGATAAACAGAAGAATGAATATAATAGCAGTGCCTCTGACCTTGATCTCATTTGGTGCCTCACAGCTCTTACAGAAAAGCAGGCACTGTTTTCACTCCCATTTATTATTTGAGGAAGTATTTATTATTTTTGCTCAACGCTCTGTGATTGCCAAGGTCCCCCAGCTGGGAAGTAGCGCGTAACCGAACCGAATTTTACATCTAGGGCTTCTGGCCGCATTCTGTGCTCTCTGCTAATCCATCGTCCCCTCTCAGTGTAAGCTGCTATTTGGCCACGCCCCACCTCAGCCTTTGCCTTGTACCCTAGAGTCATTGTGGAGCTTGGACAGGTGGGCTGATAGGTGCCTGGTGCGGTGCAGATTTAGGTCTCTCATCGTGGCATTTGGTGAATCGTTAGTCACACGAACCACTCCTTTGTCCCTTGTCAACCTTCTCCCCCATTCCAGGACATCAGAATAGAAACTAGCCACGATTTTAGGACTAGCTTAAAATAGTTTCTAAATTCTGCCTTCCATTTGGTTTCTGGTCTCGCCAACTGAACAAGTTAGTAGTCTTCAGTCTATTTTTAACTGGCAGTTATGACTGCCTTGTGGCCAGTCAAACAGCTGCCCCTGTTTTTCTCTACAGCCACTTTTCTGGGGCCAGAATAGGCATGCAAGCTCCAATCCCACGTGTTAATATAATGCTAACAGTTGCAGGGGCAGCGGTGGGGGGTGATGGGGGTGGAGAGGATCTCTCAACAGTCATCAGGTTTCCTAGGGATTTCCCTGAATCTCTAGAAGGCTCCAGAAAAAGGGAATTAAAAGAACTGTGATCCTACTGACCACTGATTTCACTCTAATAATTTCGATGACACGTGGAAAAGTCTAGCTTGCTGCTCTGGGGTGATGGAGGTGCTTGTCGGAGGAAATGCTTTACAAAATCTTAGGTGCAAGTTGAGAGACACCTGCTATCACCACCAGCTAAGACACTGTTTAATTGCCAAGGGTGTGGTGCTGTGCCATCTTGCCCGGTTTCTGTCTCTTGGTGCTGTGTTACCCCTTGCTTTCACCTCTAGCTTGCTGACAGGGCAGGCAGAGGCTGTCATTGAAACTCGCCACATTCACTCTTTGGAGAAAGCTTCAGGATGGAGTCTTAGCATTGCAGCCTTTGGCAAAGTCCCGTTCCAGGCCAGAGAGCCCTAGTCCACGATCACTTTATTCAACATAGTAGCCCTTTCAGGTAGATATTAACCACCCCCCTGGGACAGATAGGAACTGGAGTCAGAGAGGACCCTGTGGTTAGTACGAGGGTAGAGTAAGGGACTGAACTCAGATCGGTTCGACTTTGGAGCCCAGTCTTTTGAAACTGACAGACTATGTCCCAACTGAATTGTCCCCTAATGCCCCGGTCCTGACTCTGTTTGCCCATAGGCGGCAGAAGAAGACAACTTACCATACGATGGTGGACCTGAGAGACTTGAAAGGCTACAGCAGGATCGGGAAGCCCATTCTGTGTCCCGCGCACCCTGCAGAGGAGCTGAGACTGTTCTGCGAGCTCTGTGACCGGCCCGTGTGCCGGGACTGCGTGGTGGGCGAGCACCGGGAGCACCCCTGTGACTTCGCGAGCAATGTCATCCACAAGCACGGGGACTCCGTGAGGGAGCTTCTCAGAGGCACCCAGCCCCACGTGGAGGCCCTGGGGGAAGCCCTGGCGCAGATCAAAGAGATGAATGGCGCCCTCCAGGCGCGCGTGGAGGCCGTGGCTGCCGAGGTGCGAGCCTTCTCCGAGGGCTATGTCAAGGCCATTGAGGAGCACCGGGACAGGCTGCTGAAGCAGCTGGAAGACATCCGGGTCCAGAAGGAGAACTCCCTGCAGCTGCAGAAGGCGCAGCTGGAGCAGCTGCTGGCCGACATGCGGACCGGCGTGGAGTTCACCGAGCACCTGCTGGCCAGCGGCTCGGACCTGGAGATCCTCATCACCAAGGGTGTGGTGGTAGAACGGCTCAGGAAGCTGAACAAAGTGGAATATAGCACCCATCCTGGAGTAAGCGATAAGATATGTTTCTCTCCTCAGCAGAAGGCAGGCCGGTGCCGTGGCTATGAAGTTTACGGGGCCATCAATACGAAAGAGGTTGATCCAGCTAAATGTGTCCTTCAAGGAGAAGGTAGGAATGCATTCCCCGCTGGTGGTTGAGATGGGGACGTCATTTTTAAAGAGGTACAGCTTTTTCAGCCAGGGAGGACGAGCTTCCTACTGACCAGTTGACCAAGGGAGACGGCCATACTTGCCTGAATGGCAGTGACTCCTCCCTTGCCCTTTCTTCCTCTTTCGTTCTGGTCAGGGTACAGCGAGTGGCCCATATGGGGTGAGGCTTGACCCTTTTCCAGTGGAGCAAAGCAGTAACTAGCAAGGACTCCAAGGAGCGCGCCGTTTCTGTCAGATGGCAGAACAGAGCCCGTGCCCAGAGAAGATATCTATCCTGATAGGCTGGGCCCCAGAGTACTCGGATTGGGTCCCAAAGAGAGTTTCAGAGAAGTGAGGGAGACAAGGTTATGATGTCCTTTCTTCTGTACCCATTTTGGTTTATGTAAGCCCCGTCTCGGCATCTGAAAGATTATGATAGGCATTCCATTCAGTAGGGGGCGAAACAATTTCTTCTGACCATTCTGTTCCTAAAGGAGGCATGCCATTCCAACATATATTTTAGAGATCGGTCCTGACAGCCGGACTGCACCGCGGAGGCAGGCTGACTCTGGCGAGGGAATTCTTAACTGTGTGGAGGTCATAGCCCCCTTTGAGAATGATCTCTCCCCGAGGAACAGCCACTCATTTCAGTACACCGCTTCAGGAGATGCCTAGACCCTTCATAACCTCTCCACAGACTGCATGGTAGTTCACGAACCCCAGGTTAAGAAGCCGTGTTGCATCTGCTGGACCAGAGGCTGTAGCTACTGAATATTCCCCCCGCCCCTTGGCAGGAGTGCCGCAAAGCCCAAGCTGATGAACCGACCCCCTGCCTGTTCCAGCATGATCCGCAGCTCGGGGAGAGTAGTTTAGGGGTTACTGTCTTCTCTCACAGGGTCTAGAGGTTTTCATCTCTGAATACCTAGGTCTGTCCTTAGGATTAGCTCCCTTCAGGCTGAGGCTAAGGTTCAGGATCCTGTGTGATCCAAGAGCAGCGACTGGCTGAGAAACAAGCAGACTCGCCAGGAGGGGCTGCTCTGGGGGCCAGAGCGGGAGGAGAAGAAAAAGGCAGCAGGGCCATCACAGTGAACAAGAGGCACAGCGTTTGTTCTAAGGAGAAGAAGCGACATGGTATCCGATCTAGGGATGCAGTCACCAGTGGTTGGCTTTTGAGACAAGGACCTGAGTGTTTATCTTCTGCAGATCTGCACAGAGCCCGGGAGAAACAGACAGCCTCTTTCACCCTTTTCTGTAAGGACGCAGCAGGAGAGAGCATGGGCAGGGGAGGAGAGAGCGTGCACGTCGCCGTCGTCCCCAAAGATAAGAAAGACAGGTTTGTATTACACAGTCAGGCATCAGGGGTGATAATAAGTGGTGATAAAACTGGAAACTTGAGGCCCTTCACCGCAGTGATGTAACTGCATGGTTGGATCCCACCCCCTGGTGCTGTGAGCAATGTGATGTGACCAGTTAGTGCGTCCGTGGGTTTTACGCCAGTACTCAATGCCCTGCCCCTCAGACTGTCGGAAAAATATTCCGTGTTACACTGAATGGCCCCCTTCTCAAAATTCAGCCCCGCTTCGCTTCTACACTGTGCTGGGAGCGTATTTATATGTCTCTGGACTCAGAGGAGGGAGGGAGAGTGGGAGGGTACAATGGGACCGCATCGAAGGACACGGTGGTGCTTTCAAGGAACTCATCTGCACATCAGATTTGATCAGCATTTAGGCTGCTTCCCTTCTGTTGTAAAAATTAGTTTCCGAGACCAATGGAAGACGTGTCCTGCTGGGGCACGTTTCAGATCCACATCGGGTTGAATGGTGTAGCGTTTACACCCCAAAGCAGTGGGCAGTGGGTGGGCCTGGGAGAGTGAGTGGTTATTGAACCCCCTGTGCATTCAGCCCAGTCAGAGCGCTGGTACAGGATAACAAGGATGGGACCTACTGTGTCTCCTATACCCCCAAGGAGCCTGGCGTCTACACCGTGTTGGTCTGCATCAAAGAGCAGCACGTGCAGGTGAGTGAGTGGGAGCCGTGTGTGCGCCTCCCTAGGCCCCTTCCCCCCTGGCTCCTCTGGCTTCTGCCCCATGCGGAGACAGGCCTCAAGTTCAGCTGTGTGGAGGGGCTGATGGGATTCTCCTTCCGACTTCTCTTTATGACACAGACTTTGCTGCTTTTATCCTTACTAAAGCATGCTGGTGACCGTAAGAACTCTATCCCTACATCCCCTCCAGGCAGTTAGGCTTGGATTTCATCATCCACCCGGTTGGAGAATTCTTGATTTGGGAAAGATACCTCAATCACAGTGGGCAATCTGCCTGGGGACAAGTATACACCTTTAAGCAATATAATCTAGCTCGGGATTCTCCAGCTTTCTCCAACTGTGACCGGATGCACTGGAACTTACTGGAATGCAGTTTGGGGGAGTTGTGCCCTCTCCCCTCAACTGACCAGTGCTCTCTGCCTGGCCACCTGCCCTCGTCTCTCTTTACATACGTGCTTAGCCATTGCCAGGGTTACCACATGACTTCTGCAGCAAGGATAACACCTTGTGGCTTAGAAATTACGATTTTTTAAAAAACTGGGCAATACTCAGCATGTCCAGTAGAATCTCAGGGAGTCACAGGTGTTCCCCAACCAGAAAGCAGCACCGACAGGGACAATAAAATACCATATGTCATGATATGTTGGGCTAGCAGCATGCATACCAGGAAGACGCCCACTCACTCATTGCCTGCTGATCACAGCACACCGGGTGAGCCAGGTCCCTTTCATACATTCTCACACCTTCCTTCCAAACCATTCAGGTGCAGCGACCAACATCCCATCAGACTCAGAAACAAACTCGCAGAAATACACAGTTCTCGTATAGCAGGCTCAGAATTCGAACCCATTTCTTTGAACTCCAGGTTTTTATTATTTTATTTTATTTTTAAATGTTTTATTTATTTTTGAGAGAGAGGTAGAGACAGCGTGATCAGGGGAGGGTCAGAGAGAGAGGGAGACACAGAACCTGAAACAGGCTCCAGGCTCTGAGCTAGATGTCAGCACAGAGCCTGACACGGGCTCGAACCCATGAACCGTGAGATCATGACCTGAGACAAAGTCAGACGCTTAACCGACTGAGCCACCCAGGTGCCCCATGAACTCCAGGTTGTTTTTAAAACAGATCCTAAACTCTTTAAGGGAAGAGAGATGGAGCATTTGAAAGGCTTCTAAGGCGCCTCTGCTTCGTGCTTTTGCAGACAGCACGGTTCCCACTCGGGGACAAGCACAGGAGCAGCACTTATTAAATACTTGTTGTCTAACGTAGGATAGAAATTGGAGAGTGGAAGTTGTCCTTAAGGGAAAGGGGCAGGTGGGAGCGTTTCTGATTTGAGAATTAATCACCTTTGTCCCTTGCCTGCATCCCTCACAGACCTAGACGAAGTGGATGGGTACATGGATATGTCCAGGGTGGATGGGTGCAAGGAAGGGAGCGAGGCTCAGTATGCGAGAGGAAGTGTGTGGCTGAGAAACGGGGAGAACGGGCCACAGGATGGTCCAGTCTTTGGGGGTGCAGTGTACCTACTAATTACCCCCCATGCCCCTCCGGGACGGGGAAGACCATGATGTCCATGACACAAGAGCACAGATGGGGCTCCCTTATGTATCAAGTGGGCCCCGCGCCAGAAGGGCCGCACACATCCCTCAACTCTCACTGCACTTGTCCCTGGCGCCATCCCGCTGAGCACCCAGCTAGTTAGGGTCCCCTAGTCTGTTTCCCCGCGGCAGTCCCTGTTCTCCGTGGCCAGGCCTTGCGACTTACACCGAGTTTAGCACATGTGATGCTCAGCACATCCCTGTTGACTCACAAGGTGCTGTTCTTTGCTCCTGGTCTGCACACCCAAGGGCTCACCGTTCACCGTGACCGTGAGGAAACGGCACCGCCCACACCCAGGCGTGTTTCACTGCTGCACGTTCTGCTCCAGTGGAGGCCAGAAAACGGCTCGCTGTGCCTGTGGAGGCACCATGCCAGGTAAGGACAATCACTCTCCAAAGTTCTTGCCCTGCGGGCCTGTCTCCCAGCAGTGGGGGTCACCTACCGCACAGCCACCACCCAGGTTTAGGATGTTCAGACGTTGGCGTTCTTGCCAGGAATACAATCCGTGCCTATAAATACACCACAGCTCGCAGTGGCACTTAGCGCTTCTTTGCTCTGAGAAGTGAAACGGTAAGCCGAAAAGTTCAGAGTTCTTTTAGTCTTGATAGAGTTCACTCATCTTCCAAGCCCTGCGCTTCTCCCTGGGCTGCTCGATTTCCATCTGTGCCCTTTCCCGCAGCCTGACACGGTAAAAACTCTAAGTCCACTCTGTTCCTTTTAAAGCCTTCAAGGAATTCCATGCAAGGCAGGGATGGGGCGTCTGGCTCTTTTCTTGGGCTTAGGGGGGTCGGCTCAGGCGAGAGATCTAGTCGTTTCTTTTAAAGTATTCTGTTGTGCTCTTACTCTGATGGCGGGCCTTAAGGTGGGCTTGGGCACCCTTTTGCATCAGCACTCCAGAAACTACCTCCTTTTCTGCCACTCTTCCCTTCTCTCTTATTTCAATTATTTTTCAGTTAAAATCCAAACCAGCCCCACTCCTAGCGCTAGCAGAATGTTAAAACAACACCCTTCTGAGAACTTTGGCTACCCTTAATTGACGGTCTACAACCCTCAGGAGCCCTTCTGCAATGGCAGCGCCAGATAGCCCGTGCTTCTCACCGGGTTTTTATTAAACATTTTCACATCCATGAGTCTAAATGCTGCGAGGGGCTTGAGTTTCCTGCTAAACTGCTGGACTTCATGCTAATGGATGTCTTCGGGTCTCCTCTTTGTGCCACCGCGCAGGTGGGTACCTGGGCTGCGGCCACGGACACAAAGGCCACCCGGGCCGCCCGCACTGGTCATGCTGTGGGAAGTTTGCCGAGAAGTCAGAATGCACGTGGACAGGCGGACAGAGTGCACCGAGGAGTCTACTCAGGACCGTGGCCCTCTGACGCCTTCCCGGCCACACGTTCAGCCTCTCACAGCTGCGGCCAGCGCAACTTCAGATGACCAGTGGACACCAGATCTTGATTAATTCTGAAGAAACAGATAGAATTAAAAACAAAGTGCCTTGTCTTATACTCTCGAGTCCCAAGTCCTTTTTTGTGAGTTACCCACTGATCATGTGTGTGGGTGGCTGAGCACAAGGACCAGCACATTTCTCTTCGCGGTGATTGGTGGGGTTTGCTCTTCCCTTGTATAAGAATGGAGGGCTCTGTGCGGTTGGAACTTAGAGATCATGGGGTATTAATTCCTTTTTTTTTTAATTTTTTTATTGCACAATGTTTATTTATTTTTAATTTATGTCCAAGTTAGTTAGCATATGGTGCAACAATGATTTCAGGAGTAGATTCTTTAATGCCCCTTTCCCATCTAGCCCATCCCCCTCTCGCACCCCCTCCAGTAACCCTCTGTTTGTTCTCCAAATTTAAGAGTCTCATGTTTTGTCCCTCTCCCTGTTTTTATATTATTTTTGCTTCCCTTCCTTTATGTTCATCTATTTTGTATCTTAAAGCCCTCATATGATATTGGTCTTTCTCTGACTAATTTCACTTAGCATAATAGTCTCTGGTTCCATCCACGTAGTTGCAAATGGCAAGATTTCATTCTTTTTAATTGCTGAGTAATACTCCGCTGTATATATATTTACCACATCTTCTTTATCCACTCATCCGTTGATGGACATTTGGGCTCTTTCCATTCTGTGGCTATAGTTGATAGCGCTGCTATAAACATTGGGGTGCCTGTGCCCCTTTGAAACAGCACACCTGTATCCCTTGGACAAATACTTAGTAGTGCAGTTGCTGGGTCATAGGGTAGTTCTGTTTTTACTTTTGAGGAACCTCCACGCTGTTTTCTAAAGTGGCTGTACCAGTTTGCATTCGCACTTTAAAAAAAAAATTTTTTTTTAATGTTTATTGAGAGAGACAGAGACCGAGCACGAGCAGGGGAGAGGCAGAGAGAGACGGAGACACAGAATCCAAAGCAGGCTCCAGGCTCTGAGCTGTTGGCCCAGAGCCCGATGTGGGGCTCAAATCCACGAACCATGAGATCGTGACCTGAGCTGAAGTTGGACACTTAACCAACTGAACCACCCAGGCGGCCCTAATTTTCTTACTTTTGAATGTGTAACTCTTTAATTTCTCCCTGAGCCACATGGTTGCTATTTCCATCAAGGGATGAAAACCTTTAATTCTATCTACTTTTTGCTAGCACACCACATGGATTATAATGCGGTCTTGCTGTTGAAGTGGAGATCCCGGCTTGACCCCTATGCCACCCTCATCTCGTATTTGTAAGCCTAGATCCCTCTTTGGTCAAGGCCATACAAGCAGTAAGTAAACAAAGGGAACAGAGTTGAAATACCACCGCCTAAATGGGTTGCAGTTCTACTCATGCCAGGTGATCTACATACATTCATCCCCCTCACCTCTCTCACCCCTCTGTCATTTAGAGAGGAGTCTTTAATTTTGTCCGTAAAGCTAGGAAGTTAACTACAAGCTCTGAGTCCTGGAGTGTGCCTGCTTAGCTGTTATAGTCTGCAGAGAGTTCTTGGAAGAGGAGGCACTCAGTGCTGGTACCTCATCTCTGCCAAGGGCCTCACTGTATATACTTGGTGTGTCCTTCTGGGACTCTTGATTTCTTATATGGCGAAAACTCAGCACGTATTAAATATAATTACTGAAATCTGCATCGCAAGATCCATTAAGAAGGAGGTGACTCATTTGGGCTGTGAATTTGTTCAGGCAAAGGAAGCAGACGAAACACATGACTGTCAGCTCATCATGGAAGACGTTTATTTCCTCCTTAGGGCAGACAGACGTGAGCTACCTCGGAGCTGTAAATCAAGGTGTTCACCATATTCTCATCGTTTTCTGGGAAGGTTCTCCTCAGTGCTCTCTAAACCCAAATCTGATCCTCCCAGAAGACAGTGATGGCCTTGCGACCCTCCCAAAGTGCTAGCTGCTTGCCCCTCCTCGCTCTCAGGGTAATTCAAGATCCACACATCCTCAGAATCCACACGCCCTTGGCCATACAGTCGGTCACCCCCCGGACCTGGCTGGATTCCAACTGCACCCTCTGCAGAGTTTGAACTCTGAGCATACTGCAACCGTAAGCTCCCCTCTCCCCGGCTTGCCCACTGTAATAATCTGACTCTCCTCCTGGACCCCACAATCCAGGGACTCCTCTTAACTTCTCACTGTTCCCCCCATTCCCCCGTGTGTTTTCCTTCATCCCCTCAGCTTAGGTTCTCCAGACCATCACGATGATCTCTCTTGCCTGTGGCCTCCCTGTCATTCTCGAAAAAGCGCCTGCTTGGATGTGACTCTCTGTCCAACCCAACTGTATGATCTTGGAGAAAAACACAAGAACATGAGGACTAGCCTCGCTTTCAGTCTATGACCTCTAATTTCAGGGGGCTCTTAGCATCGCCCAATTGTCTGATGACATCTCTCTAATCTGTTTGCTCCCCTGCCCTGAAAAAAATGAAATTATTTCATACTCTCCTCCCCACTTAGGACCAGGCCTCCTATTTCACCAGGAAAATCAAAGGATTCAGAAGAGAATTCCCCTACCTTCCCACCATATCTACACATCTGCCGATATTTCTGTGTATGCTTGGGGTCTACTCTAGACCACATTCCATATCTCCACCCCAGGAACCTTCCTCCTGGAATCCTCTCTGCTCACTGCTCACTTCATAAAACAAACATGCTGGGGCGCCTGGGTGGCTTAGTCGGTTAAGCGTCCGACTTTCACTTGGGTCATGATCTCGCGGTTCGTGGGTTCGAGCCCCGCATCGGGCTCTGTGCTGACAGCCAGCTCAGAGCCTGGAGCCTATTTCGGAGTCTGTGTCTCCCTCTCTCTCTCTGACTGTCCCCTGCTCATGCTGTTTCTCACTCTCCTAGAAATAAATAAAAATATTAAAAAAAATAAATAAAAATAAAAAATAAATAAATAAATAAAACAAACATGCTGCAATACTCCCCCCAACTCTTCAAAAAATGGATTCCCCTGGATTTTTATTTTAGTCTCCTGGGGCTGCTGTGACCAAATATTGCAGACTGTGGAGCTCAGATAACAGAAATTTCTTTCTCCTGTTTCTGGAGGCTGGAAGTCCAAGGTGCTCCTTGGCTTATACATGGCCTTGCCTCCACGCAAACACATACGTCCCTGGGGTCTCTTTCCCTTCTTATAAGGACACCCGTCGTACTGAATTAGGGCCCACACCTCTGACCCCATTTGACCTCCATTATTTCCTTAAAGGCCCCATCCCCAAATACTGTCACACTGGGGGTTAGGGCTTCAGCCTAGGACTCTGAGGGGAACAAAACTCAGCCCACAAAATCTTTCATCCCCTGCCCTGACAACCACTCCATTTTTCTGCTTCCCTTTATACAACCCTCGGAAATAATTATTGTTTTCTATCCCTACATGTTCTTGCATCGTTTCTGAGATCTAGCCCAATCAGCCCTTCTTTCTCACCACTCCACCGTAACTCCTTATCAAGGTCCTCAGTAATGCCCACACTACAGAATCCAATGGTCAGTCCCCAATGTTTCCATCAATAGCATTGAACACAGTGGATCACTTTCCCCTCCTTGAAGCATTCTCTTCCCTTGCTTCCCGTGGCATCATTCTCCTTGATCGTTCTATCTCATTGACTTTCCCTGACTTTTCACCTTTGCTAGTTCCTCCCTGTCTCCCCAGGTCCTACACACTGACAGCCCAAAGGATCCGTTCTTCCATTTCCATCTCCCCCCTCCCTAGGCGATCTCAACCTCTGCTGACTTCCAACACCGTGTAGGCACTGATAACTCCTAAGTTTATCTCCTGCTCCCAATTCCAAAGGATTATATCCAGCAGCTCACCCCCTCTACCTGGATGTATCACAGGCACCTCAAATTTCAGATGTCTACAGCAGAGATCCCAGTTTCCAGTTCTCACTTCCCACCTGCCTACACAGCCAACCTGCTTCTCCTGTAGTCCTTTAGGCCTCTTTAAAAGGGAAGTCCAAATTCATTCTTACAGGTGGTAAAGCCCATGGCCTTGCAAACAGGCTTGACTGTCCTCTTGAGCACCACATCCGATCCATGGGCGAGTCCCTTCACCTGTCCCTTCAAAATAGACCTGAGGAGCACTGTTACTGTCCCGGTGTAAGATATCAAGATTTCTCCCCGGCCTTCTTACTCATCTCCCTGACACCTCCTGGGGCCTCTTCTCCTCTCAGAAGTCAGAGGGGGTCCTTCTGAAATACCTCAGATCATGTCACTCTTCTGCTCAACACCCAGCAATGGCCTCCATCTTACTCAGAATGAAGCCAGCCTTTACAGCGGCCTCTAAGAGCCTGCACCCTAGCTGCCTGTTCTTCTCTCATCTCTTACCCCCCCAGGTCCCCTCCCCGTCACCCAATCAAGCCAGTCCCATCTGCCCAGGGCTCCTCAAACTCTCCAAGTGGTCTGTCAAGCAGCCTTTCTATACAAGCCTTTCTATACATCTCCCCACCCCAGGACTCCGTATCACCCTTATTTGGCTTCATCATCACCTCACATACATACTCGACTTGCTTAATGTCTGTTCTCTCATAGGACAGAGCCAGCTCTGTGAAGGCAGGGATGTGACATTCGTAGCCTATACTGTCCCCATGTAGGACAGTTCCTGGCACCCAGTAGAAGCTTAATCAACATTTTGTTGAGTACATAGAGACATAATTTGGTACACATTTTAGTTTGGATCTCCTTGGTATCTGTTTTCTACAAGCCAGACTTCCCTTCCCCCAAACTCCAATATTTGTCATTTAACCAAGTCCCACTTGGGGAAAAAAAAAAACCTCAGCCTTCTCTCAAACCTGCTCGATAAATTATATGCACCTTAGAGACCAGCCTTGAATTTTCCAATTACCTCAGACATCCAGGGAATTGCTTTGCCATGAAGAAGCCTGTTGTATTACATCATTTTTCCCTGTGTGTCTTTTACAGAATCAGGTTTCAGAACGGAGGATAAAAAGGCTTATCACTTATTTCAATTGGAAAATGGGGTTGGTAATTGTATAACTCAACTGTAGATGAAATTACATTGCGACAGAAATTTTCTATGAGACAGCTAGGTTCCGGCAGGCACCCTAGCCTTTAAGCAATATTAATAGTACCAATTCCATTACAAACAGCACGATAGTTTGTGTGGGAGGTGGGGGGCGGGCGGGAGGTGGCCTGTTCATTGGCCTGCAATACAATGGAGTCTGCACTCAATTCAGTTGCCCTGAGAGCAAAGTTAAGAGTAATCCGCAGAGCCCAACACTCTGGAAACAAGAAGGAAGGAACAAGAGGAAAACAAGAAGTCTGGGGATTCAGGAATTGTCCCGTGTCACAAAGAGGTTCAGAAATCACTCGAGTTGTGAGCACTCAAGCAGCAACAAGGGGCAGCGTGATGATGTGCATCTGGTCTCTGGTGTTACAGGTAAGAAAGGAGCTGTGCTCTGGGCTGCTGTAACAGGATAAACATGGAGGCCCGTCTTAGATCGTCAGCACACACACGTACCCGCTGGCCCACCCACTCCCATCTCTACAAAGCAATCGTCCAGAGGGTGGGTACCTGCCAAGTGTGTCTCAAGAGGCGGTTGGGTAAAGCCAATGCTAATGGAGCAAATACAGAAAGAGGCATTTCACTCTGCCTTGTTAGCATCCACGTGTTGATTTCAATTCCTTCGTCACTTCCCCAGGCTTCCCTAACTGGATCCTGTCCTCGCTTCTCGTTCCAAGGCCTCTTGGCCACCACTGCTCTCCACCACAGCACACCAGTGTCCCCTCCCAGCCGCGTGTGATGCGACTCATGCCCCCTCCCCTGTTGAGACTGTAAGCCTCAGGGAGGACGGGGCCGTGTGAGCTTTTGTTTACCCTTTTACTTTCAGTGTCCAGTGGTACCCGGCACATTTAATACACGTTTCTGAAGGTATGAATGATTTAGCACTGGAAGTAGTCTCCCCGTCTTACTTTTCATACCTGGTCTCTACCCACACTCAGATTAGCTAAGGATTCTGGGTACAAAGGACTCCAGCTTGTAAAGAGGTCATGTGATTGCAGGTCTATCTCCCCTGTTTGCTCCCTAGGGGCCAGGCTAGCCCTCATTTCCTTCTCCATCCTGAAACATGGACTCTTGAGGCACTTGGTGCTATCACGGACCCTAATTTCATTTTTATTTCTGCAAACATTTTCTTCTAGGTTACATGCTTAGGAATTCGAAGTTCCCATTAGAATTCTTTGTGCCTGCAGCTATGCTTTGTACATGCCTTCTGCCTCTTCTTAGCGTTAAATGTTAGGTTGCAAATACAGAGCAACATCCCACTTTGTAAACCCAATTCTCTCGAGGCGTCACAGTCAACATCAAGATTCCAGATGACCACAGAGGTCATACTGAACACTGATGTTTCCGTGAAGATCCTATGAGTAGGGAAGGATCTGGTTTCACCTTTGAGCCCTGGCAAAAGCCACTTCATTGGGCAACAGAGAGAATCAGAGAGTAAACAAGTTCATGTACAGCAATTCTAAGTCACATACACGACTGCTTGGGAAAAGGGTCATACTCCACAAAGACGTCATCCTACCTATTGCTGGTCATAATGACCACATGGCAACAGGGGTTCTCAGTGGGGTGTTTAGACTCCTTTGTGGATTTTTAAAGGGTTCAGGATTGCATCCAGCCATGGCGTATGCAATGCCCCTATTTAACATCAGTGCTGCTGAAGCGAAGTCAAACTGTAAGGCTTCCGTGAAGGCAAATCTGTCACGTAATAAATACCTTGCAGGTTGGGTGCTCGGCAGCGTTGCCCTTTTTGTGATGGATACTCGCCATCTGGCTTTCAGCGGCACCCCTGCTCCTGTGTTATTCTTACCCCAGTCCTGTTCCCACAGCAGTAACACTAGCACTTGAACAGTGCTTTGTGGTTTACAAGGCATTTATCACATCCTTCTGTCCTTACCCAAGCCTGATAAGGTAGGCAGGCAGCCGTAAGAAGAAAACCCAACAGTAGGGGTGTCTCGTAAGGAGGGCTGGTTGACGCTGGCAGAAACTCAATTAGATCCCGAGTGAGAGATGTGGCCTGTTGCTAGAGGGCGTACAGGCCCATCACGTCAGCCCGGGCCTTAGAAATGGACTAAGACACCAGAATGCTACTTATATGAATTCATGAGCCATTTCCACTCCTGGACTAGGAGGTAAGAATGCATGGATGCAGAGGTGGAGCAGGGGAGAGATGCCTGGGTGACTCAGTCTGTTAAGCGTCCAACTTTGGCTCAGGTCATGATCTCACGGTTCGTGGGTTCGAGCCCCACATCAGGCCCACTGCTGACAGCTCAGAGCCTGGAGCCTGCTTCGGATTCTGTGTCTGTGTGTGTGTCTCTCTCTGTCCCTCCCCGGCTTGTGCTCTGTCTCTCTCTCTCTCTCAAAAATAAATATTAAAAAAGAAAAAAGAATGTGTCGTTTGGTATATTCCATCCCGTTGAAGCAATGTTCCGCTTCACATCAATAGCATCTCAGTGGTACAGAAGCACTTACCCAGGACATAATTACATAGCTTTGCTAGCTTAGAGTCAGAACAACACTAGAGTTTAAACTGGTTAAGGTATCAGACGGGATCTTACAAATTACATGTCAACGGGCCCTGAATACCTGAAGATTATGTTATAATCCCTGCATCCATCTCCAAACTAAAGCAAAAATGCCCGACCCTCTGGACACCTGGGTGGCTCAGTCAGTTAAATGCCTGACTTGATTTTGGCTCAAGTCACAATCTCACGGTACGCGAGATGGAGCCCTGTGTCAGGCTCTGCACTGTCAGCATGCTTGGGATTCTCTCCCCTCCCCACCTCATGCCTGTATAGGTGCTCTCTCAAAAATAAAGTTAAATAAAATGCTTGAACCTCAAAGCTAACAGTGCCTCTCTCCTAAACAGTGCTTGGAATGCACAGTGTTCTTCTAACAACCCTTCTCACTGATGCGACTGACCTCCATTCAGACAGGTTACAGTACGTATATTAGTTACTAAACTCCCAGAGGCGCATAAAGAGAGATGCTAATCTGTACATCTTACAGCTGACAGAGCCGACGTGCCCAGGGGATTGGAAACTGGCCTGATACCAGCCAATCGGCACAGAGAGGAGCCAAGGTTTACACATTCTCGCTGGCCTGAGATCCACTGCTACTAGGGACTGTGTCTTTGGCCCATGTGTTCATCTTATAACCAAACCTGCAAGAAGGGCAGTCTTACTTCCTTCATGTCCTGAACTTCTCAGGGACCTAGCTTTAGTTGAGTTCTGAAAACAATGCCCACCTTACAAGTGTAGCAACCAAAGTGCAGAGAAGTTAATGATCTTTTACAAGGTTATGCCCCCCGCTGGGACGAACCTGGAATTCGACTCAAGACTGAATTCTACACAAGAACTCTTCCTACCAGGCTGTGCTGGCTTCGCCTTTGTAGGCTTTCCGTCCTCGTCCTCAGCACCACTGCCTACCTAGCCTCCGGTGCCGCGGTCCATACCGTGACTGGGTTAACAAAGGGCCTCATCTTCTAACGCTCATTTAAGTGAGGGCAACAGTTCTATCTAGGACAACCACAATCCTAACAGAAATTACCGGATGTATTTTGGAAATGATTGCTAACGGGACGGAAACATGAACAGGCTCTCCCAAGTATAAAAGTATCAAGAGTTTGTACTAGACTATTCAATACCGTATGAACACCCCCAATCTCAGTGGCTTAAAAAAATATTATTTTGGGGGGCCCCTGGGTGGCTCAGTTGGTCGAGCGTCCGACTTCGGCTCAGGTCATGATCTACCGATTTGTGAGTTTGAGCCCCATATCAGGCTCTGGGCTGACAGGTCAGAGCCTGGAGCCTGCTTCAGATTCTGTGTCTCCTTCTCCCTCTGCCCCTCCCCCACTTGTGCTCTGTCTATCTCAAAAATAAATGTAAAGAAATTTTTTAAAATATTATTTTCTTTATCACGTGACAATCCAGTGTGGGTGAGCAGGGGTTAGGGGGTGGGCACAAACGAGGAAGGTTTTGTTCTGGTCATTGAGGAAGTGAGGCTTGCTAGTCTGCCAAAAGGGCCCACGGCCCAGAAGCAGGTTGGGAATTCCTGACCTAGTGACTTCTCTGGGAGTCCACAGGTGTCCATCAGTTCCTTGCATCTGGTGGGCCGATGAGGGAAGCCACGGCTTGAATCATTGCAACGACTTAATAAGAGGGCAGGTAAGAAATGACTCACATCCCTCCTCTCCTCGTTCCGATGGCTAGAGCTCAGTAATACGGACCGTGTGTAGTCTGTCCAGGTGCTCGGGAAGAGGGGGTCAGTGAGCACACATCTTTGCTACAGTGCCAGGCACACATTTCCTGGGTTAAACCATCATACAAATACTAAAGGATCCAACGGCAGAAACACTAAAATAAAATGATGCTAAATGAGACCGTGATACCAAATGCCCCAGATACTGCAAATCTGGAAAACTGCAAACACAGGCGTACATCGGATATTGCTGATTCCATTCCAGACTGCCACAGCACAGCAAGTATCGCAGTCAAGTGAGTCAGGCCAATTTCCTGGTTTCCTGGTGCGTATAAAAATTATATTTGCGCTATACTGTTTGGTATGCAATAGTAGTATAACTAAAACACAAAAATATATATATAAATAATTATAAATTATTAAAAAATCTTTCATGCTGAAAAAGCTAAGTATCATCTGAATGTTGGGTGTGTTGGTGGAGGGTCCTGTCTTCACGTGGATCAGGGAGGTGGCTGCGGCCATTTCTTACCACAGCACTGAAGTCTGCCACATTGGTTGACTCTTTCACAAACGCTATCTCTGTACCACGCGATGCAGTTTGACCACATTTTACCCACAGTAGGACGTCCTTCAGACTTGGGAGTCAATCCTCTCAAACTCTGCCGCTGATTCATCGAGGAAGTTTCTGGAATGTTCTAAACCCTGTGTTGTCATTTCGAGGGTCTGCACAGCATCTTCACCAGGAGCTGCAGGTCAAGGGGCCACGGTCTTTGCTCATCCATCACAAGCAGCTCCTCACCTGTTCAGGTTTGATCACGAGATGGCAGCCATTCAAATATGACTAAAAAGCTTGAAACATTGTTGAAAATTATTAAACTGGGACACGGACAGGAAATGAGCAAATGCTGTTGCAAGGAATGCAGTATCCGAAAGGCGCCACGAAGGGAGGTCCGCCTGTGAGGACACAGCATGTAGTGGGGGTGCCTGGGCAGCTCCGTCGCTTAAGCGTCAGACTCTGGCTCAGGTCTTGATCTCATGGTTTGAGAGTTTGAGCTCTGCATTGGGCTCTGTGTTGACAGTGTAGAGCCACTTCAGATCCTCTGCCTCTCTCTCTCTGCCCCTCCCCTGCTCACGCTCGCGGTCTCAAAAATACACAAACATTAAAAAAAAAAGACATAGTCCATTTTATTTCACAAGTAGCACATATTATAGTGACAGAAAATAATGGAACACTGGAAATGACACTAAATACTGGATGGTGTGATGATACAGACACCTGCTCACGTATGAGGCGGCTCCTTGGGCTCAGGCCTGGGAGGGAGAACTGGTTGGTGGGAGATGGCTGCAGGGGCGTGACCGCAGGGTCCACTCTCTGCTCCACATGGAGACATGATAAAAGGAGCAGCCTCGCTGGCAGGAGGGAGGGGCAGATGGCGTGGAGCCAGTGTAGGAAAGCGCAGTGACACTGGTCCCCGGTGAGCGGACAGGAGAAAGGCAACAGATGGCTTTTTGGGGTTTTACTGAAGCTTTCGTACAACTCCCCTGGCGTCGTTTTCCAGAATTGTCGAACTCTAAGGCACTTTCTTTTTTCTGAAGTAGTTCATTGGTTTCTCTGTCACTCTTAAATAAGTCGATTGATTAACTTGACTGATTCACCAATTAGTTAACATGAAAAATGGAGGCTCCATTACACCTCCCTCCAGGAAGGGCCTCGGGCCAAGGGGGGGCTCAGAGGGTCACATGTAGGTCGCTCTCCCAGATCCTGACACAAACCAACAGCGGCACTACCCTAAGCCCTGTAAACAGGAAGTTAGATGCCAAAAAGGACTTTGAGGTCAGCCAACGTGAGCTTCTTGACGGATTTTCCAGATCCTGTGAGAACCTGTTTGGCCAAAGTTTTCTTTTTTTCTTGAAGCTGTAAGATCTTCTCTTCCACTGTTCCCTCACAAATAAACCTAAAAACACAGATAAGCAAATAATCAAACACCCAAAACTGTATATTTCACAACATATTCAAACTTCGACTTACGCTTTCGTTTTTAAGATTGCTTCCTTTAAGCTTTCTTAGGTTTAGTTAAAAACTCCATGTTTAGAAGATTCACACAACCTGGACTAAATATATGCCCATGTAAAATGATGCAGCTAAAATTATTTTTCGTTTCTTTCTGAAGCTAACTCAGGTGGCTGGAAAATCCCAAAATAAACCAAAGGTATCCTCATGCAAAAACGTGTAGCGACCTAACTTTCACTGAAAAAGCTCAATCTTGATCAAGTCGAAGGCCTTAAAGCTTATCAAATGTCTGGTAGGGGTACGTGTGCCGGTGTAAGTGCAGGGTCTTATTTCGTGGCTAATTCACACTGAACACGGGTTTTACACCCTGAAGAAATGCCACTGTTGTCACACACTCATTCGACACGCACTGATTAAGCATTTACAGTAGGCCATATGCTGTGCTAAGCGTAGGAATGGAGGGGTGTGTTATCTTGAGATGTCAAAGAGTATACAACAGACTGAAAATCAACACAAGGCGTCCGGAAAGTGCTAACAGAAGGATGCCCAGCGTGCGCCAAGAGTACAAGGAAGCATCTGCGGTGTTCAGGGAAGGCACCATTGAGGACTGAACTCGTGACATGTGACCTGAGGCATGAGCAGGGGTTTGTTGAACGGAACGGGGGAGCCCGTCCTAGGGAACGGGAACGTGGTAAAATCATGGCTGAGTTTCAGAACACGGCTGTGCCACAGGAAGAGCAGGCTGTCCAGTCTGGCCAGGGCGAAAGTCGAGAGGACTCCACCATGCTGGAGCACCATGGGACGGTGGGGACCACCTTGTGCGTAGCTTTGTGGGTCATATAGGAAATTTAGATTTGCCAGAGGGAAGTGGCGGTGTGGAGGGAAAGGAAGGGGTGGCTATCGCAGACCTTTAGGAAATGAAATTAATGGACACGGTATGTGAAGAGTGCAGATAAAGGGAGGAACAGTCTGCGGCCCCAGGACTGAATATGGAGACACTATTCACGAAGACAAGGAACTAGGAAGCATCAGGAGACCCGAGGTGGTGTCCCATCAGTCTGCGGCCTCCCGAGTGCCAGAACAGGTCAGAGTGCTCGCTAGAGAGCGCTTGGTGGATGTAAGTTTTAGGAGCTGAATGAGCCAAACACGCGGGTGAGCAAGGAGGTGCACACTCAGATTCAGGTAGTTAGCACGGATCTGGGTTGCTAGGTCTGATGTGTCGGAGAGCCTGGGGACGACGACACAGACTGTGGACTCCGCGCAGTGGACGGCAGGATTAGTGGAGGGGCCTCCAGGGTGAGGAGAGAGCGAGCGGCATGGGGAATCCACTGACCGCCCGGACACGCCCACATACACCCGCATGTGAGAATTCTTTGGCATTACTTTTGCAAACAAGAATTTCGGGGATATTATTCTCAAGAACTCTTCCGTTCTTCTCCACATGTCTGAAAGCATGTCAACAGAGAAGTTACAGGCAAAAACTCAATAAACAAAGGGTGGGGATGCGGCTGCCCTTCCCGGCCCTGATATGCAAGGACGTTCTTCTCTTGCAGGGACCACCCCCCAGGGAGCCCCATGTTGCCCGTACTCTCCCCCAGGCAGGGAGTCCCAGGGAGGCCATGCCTCACGGTCGTCATGAGTCAAGGGATCACCAAACACCTTATGTTCTATGAAAGCACCACCCAAGAAAGACTTTCACAGAAGTAAAGCTTGCGAAGGGGATCTAGGTCCCAGGAGGCCTCGACTTACTTGTGCACAACAACGTCTCTCTGCTGCCCCACTCGGTAAATTCGGTCACAAGCCTGGTCTTCAAGTGATGGATTCCTGTTGGAAGAGAGGCAAAGCTCAAAGGTGCTGATGCTGTGGGCTGGATGGGCCAGGGCCCTGGGCCGAGCCAGCCGCGGCTGCTTCTGGATGGTTCTGGAGCTAAAATGGTGATCGTGGTTCCAAAGGGTTGAAAAAAGCCCACAGTGAAGAACAAGGGACGGAGACCGGTGTAGCCTGCAGAGCCTAACACAGTTTCCATCGAGCCTAAAACGTTTACAGACAAAGTTTGCAAATCCTGTCCGAGGCTACACGGGCCTCAGGAAGGTTAGTGTCGGGTCTCTTCTCACCCACGAACAAGCAGCTGGGGTCAGTCTGCTGACAGAAACCCCACAGCACCATCAGCTGACACCTGTACGCAACAGAGGGGACACCAGCGCTCAAGTTAGGTCACTAACTAGCTGGAAGGCCTCGCGAGCTACCTACCCTCAGCGTCAGATCACTACCTGGAAGCATGCGGGCGGCCTAATGATCTTGAACACCTTTTTCAACTTTCATATTCTGAGATTCAATGTTTGTTTATTTTTGAGAAAGAGAGAGCGAGCGAGCGAGCAAGCATGAGTGGGGGGGGCGGGGGGGGGGGCAGAGAGAAAGAGAGACACAAAATCAGAAGCAGCTCCAGGCTCTGAGCTGTCAGCACAGAGCCCGATGCAGGGGTTGAACTCACAGACCGTGAGATCATGACCTGAGCTGAAGTCAGATGCTTAACTGAGTGAGCCTCCCAGGCGCCCCTCATACAATGAGATTCAACTAAGGGAACTTAATTTCTTGTCTTCTTTATAGATTCTTACTATCAACTCCAAGCTAGTTTCTCATCTTACTTCTTTGAAATCTTGGACAAGATTCCTCCATTTCAGAACACAGCATGTATGTATGCATGTATGTACTCAAGATTTTATTCTTAGGGGCACTTGGGTGGTTAGGTCGGTTGGGGGTCTGACTCTTGATTTCGGCTCTGGTCACGATCTCAGAGTCAGGGGGGCAAGCCCTACATGGGGCTCTGTGCTAAGCATGGAGTCTGCTTAGGATTCTCTCTCTTTTCCTTAGCCCCTCTCCCTCACTTAATCTTGCTCTTTCTCTCTAAAATTAAAAAAAAATTTTTTTAAATAAATTTTATTTTTAGGTACTCTCCAACCCAATGCAGGGCTCAAACTCACAACTCTGAGATCAAGAGTCGCACACCCTACCGACTGGGCCAGGCGGGCACCCATTCCTCCCTCAAATGTACCAGGGAGCCCCAGATACGACCAAAACACTCTCTCCCAGGAAATGATAACAGGTTGGACTGTGTGCACCAACCCGGGCCACCTGGAGAATCAGACAAAGGCACAGCAATCCCTACTCGGCACAACTGGAAAACCCCAAACTGGGACTAATTATGACATTTTCCTCCTACCAACACACACACACTCGCCTCTCTCACATCTAGGAAATTTGCTGTACGCTCCCCATGTTGACGCTCCATGTGAGTCTAAATGGCCTTGTGCTAAGTGTACTCCTAACAGCATTAGAAAATCCCTTATCCTTTTGGAGTAAAGCTTCTGCTCCTTTTCCAGGGTTGAAATTTCCTTGGACGTCAACAAGCGTGCATGAAGTACGGTATTCGGAGGAGGTGAGACTGAGTGAGATAGCTCTTAGCCCTGAGAAAAAGCCCTCTTCCCTGTTTCCATGGCAACAGATGTCAGATTAACAATAAAGCAACTGCTATCTGAAGGAGGCATTTGAAGGCTTGCCTGCTGGGGAATTCAGGGCCAGCGGCAGTCCCACGCCCTGTTCGGACCTGTACCTGTGCACACCCATGCAGCCACGGCATCCCCAGAATGCAGAAAAGAGCATCCTCAACACCGGGAGTCAGGCCCCGATGCCCCTCTGGCCCCCAGATTCCCATGCTGTGCTGCTGACCATGCAACAGAAGCCCAGAGTCATTACCAGTGCATATCCAGGAGGAAGAGGTGGTTTCCTCCAGTCAGGTTCAGGCCAACACCTCCAGCCGAGAGGGAGATCAGCATAACCTTCAAAAGAAAGTACAGTATTCACTTTACGCGGATTTGGTCTCCTACTACAGCTCTCCCTCCGTCTCAGGTTCAAGCCCAAGATCCCTTCCTATCAGATTTCTGTCTGCTGGCAAAAAACGACATGCCTCACCTTTAAGAAAACTCACTTCATTTTTTTTTTTTTTTTTTGCGAGTCAACCTCACAACACGAGGCACACACGTAACACGAGGCACACACACCTGCCCAAATACACAGATTCTACAGTGGGAGCACTGAGGCGGCTGGCTCCACGGGCTTTCCATTAAGCAGGTTCTGTCCCTTCCCTGGGCTCCTCCTGCCCACAGCCGGCAGACGTTCTCCACGTTCTTGCTGTCATTTTGCTTCTCCCCACGCTCCCTCTCACCGAACCCCCGCCTCCCCTTCAAGGCCTGCCTCATCCACAGAGACTCGCTTGGTCCAACCTGCTCTGCTCTTCCTCTTCTATGGCCCTCAAGTTTTTACTCCCTTTAAAGGATTTGCACACTTTGATACATGCCCCCGTAAATGACTCATAAATTAAAAGCATGTGGAGGGACAAAGGCAGTGAATGTTTTTATAACCAAGCTGCTACGCTGGAATTCTCTCTGTGTAACTGGGATCAATCTGTTCTCGGCCACAGAGCTCTGAAGGGCCAGCTCGTACCTGAGGGCCCCGGGAGCTGTTAAACGCCTCCACCAAGTCCATCCTCTGTTTGGGGCCAACGGAGCCGTCGATGGTGGCGTAGGTCAGGCCGCGCCTCCTCAGGTGCAAGGCGACCACGTGCAGCATGCCGGTCCACTGGGAGACGATGACGCTGAAGAAAGCACACGATGAAACATCAGGCCCTGAGGAGGTGAGACGAAGTCATCTGCAGGTCCTTCCCACCCATTACGCCTAAGTCATCAAATGTGGACGAGGAAAGGCCTTCTGTTCTCTGTGGGGCAAATCTACACTTATACCCATCTGTATCTATCTCTGTATCCATCTATCTCTACCTCTCTATGTCTCTATCTCTATATCTATATACATCTCTTTATCTATACCTATCTCTCTGTATCTATCTATATTTAGCTCTACCTATCTGTATCTATCTCCATCTATTTCTATCTCTATCTCTATCTAGTTGTATCTATATCTATATTTTTTAGAGAAAGAGAATTGTAAGCAGGCTCCACACATGGGAAGTGCCCAACATGGGCCTCGAACTCACGAACGGCAAAATCATGACCTGAGCGACCTGAAGTCGGCCGCTTAATCAACTGAGCCACCCAGGCACCCAAATTTGAAGTTTTTAAATCAAAATAGTCCATACATACAAATGCAGATCCGTAACATACACGTAAGGATAACAAATAACAAATGGATCTATGCACCCAACTCAAGAACATCCCCAGAGCTCTGGGGCTCCCTGTGTGACCCACACTTCATCCCTGCCTTTTGTAGCTGTTCCTCCCTTATTTTTCTAGAGATGCTTTTCTACCTTAAAAAAAAATTTTTTAAAAATATTTGTTTTTGAGAGAGAGCCCATGTGAACGAGTGAGCACAAGTTGTGGACAGGCAGAGAGAGATGCAGAATCTGAAGCAGGCTCCAGGCTGACCGCACAAAGCCTGACACGGGGCTCAAACCCATGAACTGTGAAATCATGACCTGAGCCGAAGTCAGACACTTAACTGACTTGGCCGCCCAGGGCCCCAGCTTTTCTACCTTAAAAAAAAAAAGTTTTATTTATGTATTTCGAGAGAGAGTGAGAATGTGCACCCATGTGTGTGAGCAGGGAAAAGGCAGAAAGAGAAAGAGAGGAGGGAAGGGGGGGATCCCAAGCAGGCTCTGCACTGTCAGTGCAGAGCCCAGTGTAAGGCTTGAGCCCACGAACCGTAAGATCATGACCTGAGTCAAAATTCAGAGTCAGATGCTTAATCGCCTGAGATCCCAGACGCCCCTGGGCTTTTCTACTTTTAAACACTTTCCCAGATGCTTACCTTGCTCTGATCCTCTAGGGATTTCCTTCTCAATCAATGCCACAAATATGTAAACTAGAAATTGTAGAAGAAATCCTGCTATACCTTTGGTGCTTTCTTCTGAGGAGGATTTAAGGTCCCGGATTTGTAAAAAGCTAAGAGTTAGAACTAGCAGCAATATCAAGGTTTCCTGGGTAATTACAAACACTATTTGGACAACAAAGGAACACATTTACCTCTTTTGGGACCCCGCATTCCCTCGGATTGCCTCCAATTCCACCAACAGAGATGAAATCTGGGAAAGGTTATTTAACATCCATCAGTTGCAGCAAATTTGCTATTTTGCATCACCCCTCACCTGAACAACTGAACTGATCTCTCCACCTCTGGCCTCACCCCACTCTGGGCCACTGTCCTCTCTGCAGCCAGAGGGTTATTTCTAAGATGCCAGTGTGTCACCTTCCGCCTGTGGCTGAGGCTCGGGTCCAAGCCCTACCAGACCCTTGCTGCGCTGGCCTCAGCTTACGTCTCGAGCCTCATTGCTCAGGATGCCCTCCCCACACCGAAGCTCCTCCTCTGCTAAGTCAAGCTCTGTCTCATCTTTGCCTGCCCCGTCCCCTCTGCCTGGGGCTCCCAACTCGGGACCGAGGTCCAGTAACATTCCACAGGAGTTCAGGCGTGTGCTGTCCAAGCCCCCTGCTCTGCATGAGACCTGGAGTGGCTTGGAGCGCTGTCAGCGGGCTCCCACAAAGATGCTTGGTGAGTAAGTACCACCCGAGTAGGATACATGGTGCGCGGATTATGAGGACCCTGGGTTTTAACCCGAGAGTGAACCCTGAAGGTGCAAGGACATCAAGTCTGTCCATGTACGGAGTTCTTTTCTGTTTCCTCTCACTTCCTAGTGGTCAAGACCTCAGTAGATCCTTTCAAGATTTAATTAGAAGTAGTTCTTAAGTAACACCATTCCCTTGGCAATGACCTCAGTTCTAATTATATATATATTATTATTATTTTGAAGCCTTTGAAGAGAGGCCGAGTCTGGGCAAGGCAGCCTCAGGCAGCAGCAAGAGGGAGACGTTCTGCTCTTGGGAGTGCGGACACTGCGTCAGCCAACAGAGTGGCAGGACCTGGGTCAGAGCACCCGTCACCCACCTCCGCTGGAACACTTCTGCCTTAGAGGGCTTTCATGAGAACAGGACAAAAACGACTAACGGAGATAGAAGGCTATTTGGGAAATAACACTTGGGAGATGGATGCCTTTTCAGCGAGCCCAAGCAACTGGCGCTCAGGTTTACAGCCGTCCTAGGGTCAGCCTTTGTTGTTGTCCATGAAAGCTTTCCGGAAACCAGCTGTTCGCTCGCATAGGCCCCGGCCCTGGTGGAGCCCTGAGAGGCAGCGGTCCCAGGCCTGGGACTGAAAACCTGCCTGGCTGGCCCAAGCCCCTCTCTGAAAGCTCCTCTATGTGATTGGTCTGGTTTTACTCATGAAATAGAGTCAGAATTTAAGACCGGAGGGGGAGCTCACCAGCTAAGACCAGTCAAGCCCTGACATGCAAGACGTGTACGCGTGTGGATGGAACGTGCCGCTCTCACGCATGGACCTGTGCAAGGCCCCCCTAGCTTTTTCTACCAGAGCAGTGGTACCTTGCTGCTTGCCCTTGTGTCCTCAAAGAGCTCTGCCTTGAAACATTCACCATTCAGGGAGATGACGGGAGAGGGCTCCGTGTCGCAGAGCTCAGACAGCGTCAGGGCACTGAGCTGCTCTTCCAGAGAGAGGACCAGGCCCTCGCTTTTTAGCTCTGCTGGGTCCAGGGCCTGAGAAGAACACAGGGGACAGGAAGTGGTGGAAGGGCGAGGCAGCAGGCCGTGTTACCCGCCAGCGGAGTGCTGACCGTCTAACATTTCACACGGCAAACCGTCTTCTACTTCATCATCAGTAGCTCCTCAGAGAAGCCCCATTTAGAACACCATCTCGAGAGTGAGTTCACCAGATTAAAGATAAGTCAAGTGATGGCACTTCTCAGAGCTATGCCAGACCCATTCCACCACCATTCTGCACTCCCAGCTGGTGCAGTAGTTAATTAAGCTGCTGTCATCCAAACACATCAGCACAGCTCCTCCGAAAGAATAACAGACTCATCCTAATTATGGCTGTGCCTCGATCAAATGTGAGGGCAACTTTCCCAGTCATGTAAACATTCAAGTTTTCACAACTAGCCTTGAAAGCCCCAATACCGCCAGAAGGCAGAAAAGCCTAGCAGCGAAAGGGGCTTTAAGACATCCAAAAATATCCAAGTGTTCATGAATGGTATTCACCAAATGACATTTCCCATTCTAAAATAAAGTCTGTTTACAAAAAGAAAACAATAAAAGCCGTTCTCCCAGGGCGCCTGGGCAGCTTGGTCGGTGAAGCGCCTGACTCTCGACTTTGGCCCAGGTCGTGATCTCATGCACAGTTTGGGAGTTCGAGCCCAGCACCAGGCTCGGCGCGGATGGTGCGGAGCCTGCTCGGGCTGCTCTCTCCACCCCTCCAGTCTGTGTTGTCAAAATAAGTCAACTTAAAAAAACATTCTGTTCTCAATACTATGGGAATTCTCTCAAAACCAATAAAAACAAATAGGAAATGAAACAAACAAGACTTCTCCTTTCTGCCCCAAGAGACAGACGCACCCCCAAAACGCCATCTGCCCTGGCCCTGCAGGGGAACCCCTGCAGGAAGGGCTCTCTTACCGACTTCAGCAGGGCGAGGTGACAGCAGCACTGGCGGAGCCGCAGCAGCTGGGTCAACAGCACGTGGGGGGTGCCAGGTCGTGCCACCGAAGACGCTCCGGGCCCGCTGCACCCAAACTCCTGGGCCACTTTCCCCGAGCAAATCGAACCACAGGAAACAGGGTGGGATTTAAAAGAGAGACATGGGGAGGAACCACCGACCCATGGAGGCCGTTGTGAACTTCCCTGAGCTGAGATTCAAGAGCGTGGCTGTAACGGACTTCTCTACCGATGAAGCCGAATGAGACGCTGCTTTTCTTTGCAGACCAGACCTACTTGCATTTGAATAAAGCAGATTGCAAAAATGACTGAAAAGAAGTTCACATAAGCAGGTCTGGTGCATGCAGACCGCCTTATGTGACTTTGGTTTGAGGCTCCTGTCTAAGGTGGAGTCTCTCAGATCAGGAACTCAGTGGGGCGCCAGGGCGGCTCAGTAGGTTAAAGGTCTGACTTCAGCTCAGGTCATGGCCTGGTGGTCCGTGGGTTCAAGCCCTGTAAAGGGCTCTGTGCTGACAGCTCGGAGCCAGGAGCCTATTTCGGATTCCGTGTCTCCCCCTTTCTCTATCCCTCCCCTGCTCACACAGTCTCTCTCTCTCAAAAATAAACATTAAAAAAAATTTTTTTTAAATGCATAACATCCCATGAGGCACCTGGGTGGCTCAGTCAGTTAAGCGTGCAACTTCGGCTCAAGTCATGAACTCAGGGTTCGTGGGTTCGAGCCCCACGTCAGGCTCTGTGCTGACAGCTCAGAGCCTGGAGCCTGTTTCAGATTCTGTGTCTCCCTCTCTGACTCTCCCTTGCTCATGCGGTCTCTCTCAGAAATAAATAAAACATTAAAAAAAACTCATAATGTCACATATCTGTAATTTTACCAGCTCTAAATACACATGTTCATTTCCTGAGTGTGTTTCTGGGGGTCCCACTGCTTACCTTTACTGAATGGATTATCAGGGATTCTCCCAGCCTGGCTGCCTCCGCCTTCCTGCCCCGCTCTGAGGTAGGACTGCAGAGCTGACCTGCCTCAGATGGAAAGAGAAAATGTACACATAATGTTTCTAAGACCAAAGAGGTTTAGGATGGTCACCGCTTAACTGTTTGCAGTAGGGCCCGGAAAACTATATGGGGAGACTTGTTAAATGAGGCCGGGCTCATGGCAACCACTGGCCAAAGGTAATAAAAATTCATGATTTTAAAAGCCAAATCATTTCTTAAATGATCGACCAAGGTTAATAAACGTATTAATATTACAGAATGTTCTGCTTAGTGATAACTTACTAACTTACAACACATACATGTGAATAGTAATGTTAATTAGTATTAGTTCATGTTTCTTCATAAATACGATTATATTACATGAGGTTTACAAAGAGAAAAAACCATATTCACGCTGGAAGCGAGAGGTGCCAAGAGGCAGGGAGTGAATGTGGAATTTAGGGAAGGACAAATGCTGTAGAGGAAGTATAAATAGAGGACAAGAAGGATTACAGAGCAGACTGTTTGGTGAGTCACAGGTCAAAGGTCAAAGAGATGATCTTTCCCAGCCTGGCCCGGACAGAGGCCCACCCGGCCCAGGGGGACAGTGGCCACGCTGCAGGGCTTCCACGCAAGGAAGCCAACGAACAACACCTACAGCACGTGTGTGAGACCATGGGGAACCGGGGAGCCAGTGATGAGAGTAACAGGGAGATTTAAAAATGAAAAAGAAGGAACATAGACGTAGGGACAGTCGCCGATAACAGCATAAACGCAGTCTGAGGAAACCTGAGCCCTGCCGCGGTCCCCCACAAGGACAGGAACAACACAACCGCCAGCGGAGGTGCCTCCTCACTGCACACACCTGGATCTGGCCAGAAGGACACTGTAAACCTTCTCCTCCTCTTCAGAGAGCTTTAAACGGTGCACCTGAAATTCCCGCTGGGGCAGCACCACCTGGAGGAGGAAAACGCAGCCGGTGACGTCAGACAAGTGACCCGAGCGCTAGACAGGAAGTCCCCACAATGGACACTGGAAACTGAGTCAAGGCCTGGCCAGCACTTCCCCCCGTCCCACAAACAGGACTGCTGGGGGGGCCCTCACGGGAAGAGGGGACACTCGGAGGCCGCCCCGAGCAGTGAAGATGGCTGTTCAAGCCACGGCAGGGACACAGTCACCCCCCCTGCCCCGGCCTTGCCCAGGGACACATGAAAAGATTACCAAGGGCTTGCCGGTGGGGTCCAGCTGGTCTTTTGTTCTCCTGAGCAAAAGGCTCTTGGTTAAAATACTCAACCGTTCTCCTCCTTTCTTTGAACCATTATCGACCTGGCTCTTCCACACTTGGAAATCATCAAATGGTGAGCAACGGAGAAATCTGTTGTGGGGGAAGAAGAGAGTAGGCAAGAAGTACTGGAGGACAGTTCAAGGAGCAGATAAGGGTCCAAGGAAACACGGAAGATGAGAAACAAGTCAGATTTTCTGTGACGTCTGTCATTCAATCATTTTTAACAGTGAATTTCAGAGCAAAGCTCTGCCAGACATATCCAAAACATCCACGTCAGTAATAAAACCACACTGTAACATGCGAATTTTCCCGTTAGCACTGTCTGGCTCGCTACAAAACTTACAACCAATGGCTAGAACGGACTCTTAAAGCCTCAAAGGTCGACAAAGAAATTCCATATCCACTTGCAGGTGGACCTGAATAAAACAAGTACTTTAAAATCAGCATTCTTTTCTGCTTCGAATAAAAGAGCAGGCCCGACCCTAGGACATAGGCTTTAAAGCTGAAAAGGCCCAGAACATTCACTGGACTGAAGAAAGAAGGTTTTGTTTCCTCTCCTTTGAATCTGTTCTCTATTTTTCCATATAGAGGGCTGGAGGTCATCAACCTCCTGTAGCTTCCAGTCCATCAACCGGTTGTTTTCTCATGGATATTAATTCTTTTGCCCTTTAAAGGTTGGCAGGCTTGCCATCCGCTATCTGAGACCATGTGACACACCTGGGAGAGCTTTACTCACTTCAGCAGTGAATACATGTCCAACAAGGTGTTCTGAATGGGGGTTCCGGTGACGGCCCAACGTGCGTGGGCCTGTAGCCTGCACACGGCCGTGGAGGTCTGTACCCGAGGGTTCCTAACACAGTGAGCTTCATCCAATATGATTCGAGCCCAGACAATTCGAAGCAAAGGTGTTTTTGCCAAATCCTGGAAGAAACCCAAGCGACATCCATTAACTGTATGGGAGAATGTACGTCTTCAGGAAGGTAGGGGGAAAAACGGACTTGTACCGGGGGTCCACTCCTACCTTCAAGTTTGAGGGCTCAGATCAGGTATACTCAAATAAGAATTAAGCCGAAGACACCAAAAGCGGAAACTCTCAATGGGTAGGAATAAACAAGTCAACTTGAGAATCCCCAACCTGCGGTTTAAGATGCTTAGGAGTGAAATGTTTTAAACTTGCGTTCATTTATCCTTTCTGACCACTTTTGAACAATGGCCATGAGTCAAGACTACACTAGGTGTCGAGCCTGGAAATTCACTTGACCAGATTTACAAAAAAAAATTTTTTTAATGTTTTATTTTTATTTTTGAGAGACACAGACCCAGAGCATGAGTAGGGGAGGGGCAGAGAGAGAGGGAGACACAGAATCCGAAGCAGGCTCCAGGTTCTGCGCTGTCAGAACAGAGCCCATTGCGGGGCTCGAACTCACGAACCTTGAGATCATGACCTGAGCCAAAATCAGACGCTTAACTAACTGAGCCACCCCGGCGCCCCTGACCAGATTTATAAAAATTCACTAGAACTCTACTGAAAGTCTACTTTTATGCATGAGATACGAAATCAGACTTAAAGGGCAGTTCCTAGCCTCAAGGAGCTCACAATCTAGCAAAATCAAGCATAAAGATTAATTATGGCATGATGTTTCTATATTAAGTCCTGCTGGGTAACTCAACACATGCTGGAGGAAATCGACTCAGTCCAGCTCACTGCTACATTCCTAATACCAGCATCGGGCACAGAGTAGATACTCAATGTTCGCTGAATACGCGGAGTGCTATGATGTGAGTAAGCACAAGGTGCCAGGACAGGCTTACCCGGAGGGTAAAGAATTCTCAAAGCAGGTTTAAAAAAAAAAATTAACCGAGAAAAGGAACCGAGGCAAAGCATTCCATGCAGAGGGAGAGCGGCATGACGGGGCAGGGCAGGTACCCGCCCCTTGGTATAGTGAGCATGAGGCGCTGGCGGCTGGGAGATGAGGGATGAGGGACTTGCAAGTACAAGTTCATACAAGGTCTAATGTGTCACGTCTTTAAAGGGTCTACGGTTTTGTACTGAAAGCAATGAGGAGCCACTGGCAAACCTCAAGCGTTAATTATCAGCAAGAAGTCAGAGCAGGTCTAACTAGAGAAGCACTCCAGAGATTACCCCAAATATGGATAGGTCACCTCTTGGAACAGCTCTGTATTTTCAGGGGAAAAAAGCCCCACGGTAACTAGGCAATAAAGCCTCTGGGCTGTGTGACTGGGACTACCTAGACGTCCTAGCAAACATTCAGGGCTTTTCGCCTGGTTATCATTTAGCATCTGGCCCCTCTGTAGCCTTATTTATTTCCGACCTCTCTCTTTTCCTGGGAGGCGGAAGAGAGGCAGATGTTAATGGCTTCATACAAAAATACTAGTACTAAAATATGGGTCTTCACACTGAATATAAAAAATACCCCAGGGTGCCTGGGTGGCTGTTGGTTAAGTGCCTGACTCTAAAAAAAACTTTTTTAATGTTCATTTTTGAGACAGAGAGAGACAGACTGTGAGGGAGGGAGGGGCAGAGAGAGAGGGAGACACAGAATCCAAAGCAGCAACAGGCTCTGAGCTAGCTGTCAGCACAGAACCCGACGTGGGGCTTGAACCCGAAACCACAAGATCATGACCTGAGCTGAAGTCAGACGCTTAACTGACTGAGCCACCCAGGTGCCCCAAGTGTCCGACTCTTGAACTCAGCTCGGGTCTTTGTCTCAGGGTCATGAGTTCATGTTCCGTGTCTGGCTCCGCACTGGATGTGAAGCCTGCTTACACACACACACACACACACACACACACACACACACAGCATGCCCCAAAGACTCTAAAATAAAAAGTACAGCAAGTGGGGCTCCCCATACTCAGGCGCACACACACACACACACACACACACACACACACACACACACACAGCATGCCCCAAAGACTCTAAAATAAAAAGTACAGCAAGTGGGGCTCCCCATACTCAGGTGACGGGTCCCACCACAATTATAACGCAGTTACCATTAGTTCAAGAAAGCAACTAAATACTGTGCCAAACCTCAACCTGTATTACTGATGAGTCCACCTACAATAAAAGAGAAGGAAGAGTGAAGAATGCTTTGCTTCCGCAGGTGGAATGCCTGGGCCATTCCTCCCCGCGCAGGAAGGCACCCTTGCGGACTCTGACGCTGAGGAAAGATGCCAGTTATGGGAGGGGTGACCCCCCTGCCCCCTGGCAGCTCTCAGACGCACCTTGTCCGCGCCGGGGTCTGTGCCCGGGATGGCTCCCTCTTGTTTCTGTGTGGGGATCTCCTTGGCCAGAAGGTTGTAGGTAGTGATGACGATGTCGTATGTGGAGAGGCTGCAGAGGTAGAACACAGCGCAAACAGGAAACAATCCCTCCGTGGCTGACAAGACAGGTGGGGGTCGACCCCTTTATAAAAATGCGGGCGGCTAGAAGGACAGCGATTAGGATTCGCTAATACACATAATCCGCATATGTGTGGTTTGGGGGGAGGGCTTTCCTCACTGGAGATCCTTAGCTCTGACACCCGATCATTTTTACCGCCTGCTCACTATAGCCTCCCTGTTCCCATTCCATGAGTAGCAAAGGAAATTCTCGGGCTGGAGTCATATTAAGCTGTATATGACCTGGCAATAACAGAAAAACTGTAGGGCTGGGAATTAATGTCTTGTAATGATCTGACCTAGACCGATGCGGAAGTCTTGGGGAGTAAGAAGCCCTCAGAGTGCTGTTCGTCTATAGCTGATCTTTCGCCTTATCATTCTCCAACGGATTTCTGAAAACCCATGAGTCCAGCTTTGACACTTGGGTACAAAAATACATGCTGTAAGCTTGGGGTTTACTTGCCTACACTCTTTACACATCGAGATTGTTAACAAAAGGTACAGATCCTTTTTTCAATGAGACTGAATATTATGCACCTTGGCGAACGTCCATAAATACTTTTGATAAAAAGGATATGCCTAGTTCCGAGGGGTGCAGTCTACCCACTGCCTCAGCCTCATACAGAGAAGAAGAATTAAAAATGATTCTAACCGTTGACGAGCGCATTCGGAACACCAAACCAGATATGCTCAAAGTGCAAATCAAGTGAGGTGTGATTTATTTCTAATCAATATCTAGAGCAAAGGCCGGCCACTGACAGCACTCTGCTAGAGAAGGCACACAGGCCTGTCACTGCTGCCCTGATACCTTTCATCCACTGAGGTGACATCACTCATGACAGCAGACATATTATAAGCCTGAAGCCTCCCAATTTTGGAACTCAGTGTTCTTTAGGAGATCAAATATCTCCTAAAGCGCACACCACTCTCTTGCCAGATGCACCTCTTCTCACAGGTGAAGGATGCTGAGTGACCACAGTGCCTTTGGGTGTCATGAGTCATTGGTCCTGACTGAATGAAAGCCCAGGGAGAGCAGGGAAGGCCCCTGCGGCCCCTACAGGGAGGAGCTTACACCGTCTGCTGCGTCTCTGCACTTACACTTTCGCACGCTGCTCCCGACTGGGCCCGTGATAGAGACAGACTCTCAGTGTGTTGCTGCTCACACGTTTCATCACCTCGTTTTTCCAGTGGTGGATCAGGGAGGCAGGACAGATGATCAGCGTTCCGTGGGAAGTGAACTCAGAGGAGTCTTGGGGGGAGAAATCAGCACCTCATTATGCTCATTAAATGGTCCTTGACTCCTTGAAGGCATACTCCTTTTCTTGACTTTCATTCTCACAATCAGTATTTCTAACAACCGCTGCCCTTAATCCCACGCCCAGCATACAACAGAATGGGAAACGAAAGAGGTGGTCTTTGAACTCAAAACCCGTATTTATCTTCCCTTGTACAAACGTCAGAGAGAGAGAGGCTGAGGAGGGAGAGGAAAGTACAGCACATGGCCTCAGTCTAGAAACACCAATACGCTCCACAGTGCCGAGGAGGCAGAAGTGGGATCATTTCCAACCTCGTCCTGAGGGGATTCGTTACAGGGGCATATTACTACCTTTCCCTGAAAAGCTTAATTTACTTACATCCACATTATATTGTAAGCACAAAAGTCCCAAGAAAAGCGAAGAATACTTTGGAATGGGTGAATGAAGGCGTATTTGTACCACTGCCCGCTCCCCCATCTCTTTGCATGCATACAGCTTGCTATTCTTGCACTCAGAGGCTCAGGACCCGGCTGTGACCATGTTCATTAGAGGCCCCGAGAATGGACAGATCTGTAACAGTCCTACCAACTGACCTGCTCACCGTCTTGGCGGATGTTGGCAACTCACACATGATGTGGTGTTGCCAATATGTTACAGAGGACCTGTAATGCACTTGAATTTATTTTCAAACAGAGTTTGAGATAAGATAGAAATTGCCTAGAACTTGGAAACTTCAGGAATTTGAGAACACCTGGAAAACAGCGTCTGCTATGGTGGCTGAAATCTGAGGTGGCAACAGACCTTTCTTTAAAAAATAATGGTTTTTTTCTCTCTAAAGTTTTTTCTGACCACAGGTCAAGCTAAGTTTACAGCAACAGGGGCAACGATCCCTTGTAATTAAGAATATTCAGCATCAGAAATGATGGCACAGGAAAGAGTCTAACACTAGTTTTCCAATAGATGAACTAAATATGACTGGAAGTGTTCTTTGAGAGCTTAAAAGTGTCCACTCTCCATTGGCTCAGGCAATTTAGGAAATAACGGGCGATTTATATACCGTCTTTGGAAAGCCAAGTCAACGCCATGTCTTTGTCGTCTTCTTTGCTCTTCTCCTGGTTCTTCTGGGTCAGGATGAGCGCAATCATGGTCAGAGTTTTTCCTAATCCCATATCATCCGCTGGAAAGCACCAACAAAAATTGGAGAGCCTATTACTTAGGGCAAAGCATCACCTCCAACTCAAGAGAAAAGACCACTGGCAGACCTGAGCCCCTGCGGTGCTGCTGGGGCTGATCCAGGCCCTCTCCTTGCCGAGCCTGACAAATCCTTCACCCTGCATATGAACATGAACCCTAGCTCTTGCTGGTTATTACCTAGATCAAAGGCAGTGACCACGACTCTTGGAAAACTTAGAACTTAGAGTCTATTCTCATCTGCATGCCATCATGTCACTCATCTGATGCATATGTGGACATCTATCTCAGTTTGGTCGTATTGCCTGGTCTTTGAATTTCTTATTCTGCCAAAGCAAAAAGATCCAGTGGGTGGAGTTAACTCTAAACAGCGCTTCTCCATTCTCCCCACTTATTTGTCAAAGGGGACCACAAATGAACACTCCTTGGGGGCTGTCCTTGTGCAAGTCACTGAACTTACCTAATTCAATGTACTGTTTGTACCCTATAGAATATTCTCATCCTCACCTGAACGGTTTCAATAAGCATTCTGATATAAGGGGAAGTAGGATGTCACACGCAGGTTCTGGTTTGAATTCTGGCCCTGTCCCCACGCAGATAGAGAGAGTCAGCATGGCACACCTGACCCCCATCCCAGGAAAGGCCTGGCGACAGGGGCGGCCCTGGGCTGGCAGGTGAAAACTCGGATTCAAGCAGGGTTCCTGCCATTCCTGGAACTTGTAAGAGCAGCTCTCTGGGCCTAAATGCTATGGCTCTGGCCATACAGCTGCTATCCTTCAGGCAGTCTGGAATTTCCGGACCCACCAGGCTGGAAGCTGCCAGTGTGGCCAGTTCCCAGGAAACAACCGGGGCCCAAACTTCCCCACTTGGTAACATCTTACGTGTGTCATCACAGCTCAGCCTGTGACTTCCCTGGGAAAGGTCTCTGAGGCTTACACCTGCTGTCCCTCAACTCTGCCCCATGTCCCTTTTTCCTTTGCTGACTTCCACTTATAGAGAATCAAAATAGATTCATTTATTTATTTATTGACTTAAAGTTTGTTTTATTTATTCTGAAGAGATAGAGGGAGTGGGGAGGGGCAGAAAGAGAGAGAGAGAGAGAGAGAGAGAGAGAGAGAGAGAATCCCAGCAGCACGGAGCCTGATACAGGGCTTGATCTCACAAGCCTGTGAGATCATGACTTGAGCCAAAATTGAGTCGGACACTTAACCGACTGAGTCCCCCGGGCACCTCCATCTTTTTGTTTTGTACTGAATCACAGCCATGAGTATGACCGCATGCTGTGCGTCCTCTGAGCAAATCATCGACCCTTGAGCACTACCTGTCATGTTTTCTAGAAGCTGAAACCCTTGCAAAGTTTTAGTTTGAGGAGTCTCCAAAGCAGAGCCTGGGAAGTTTACTTGCTAGGGTCCCTGGCACCTAAGGCCCCGGCAGCGTGACCTGGCTCTGGAAGTCACGTGTCCTCATTCACACAAGATTTCGACTCAGAAGTAAGCCACGTGAGAAACGAGGTGCGCTGTGAGATCCTCTCTGCGGGACAGGGTGGGGACAGGAGTCTCTGACGCTGGGGCGGCAACGCTTTCCTCTGGGGCTTGAGCAAAGCTGCCATGACTGTCCACAGGACACCAAGTTTATTTCATGGCTCTGGCCATGCTCCGGGATGTGTGGTCGCCAGCGTGGCTCTCCACCTCTCCCAGATGCTCTCCGGGCCACCAGGGGCCAAGCTCTCCTTCGGCTTAATTAGCCACAGTCGGCTTCCGCTGCTTGCAGCCACGCCCTCGCCGAGCCCACAGCTGTGGGGGCAACCTAGTGCCCACCTGGAGCCGCGGACAGGGCCAAATGAGGGGGTGCCTCTGGGCGGTTAAGCGGCTGACTCTTGATTTCAGCTCAGGTCATGATCTCATTGTTGTGAGTCCGACCGCACTGGGCTCTGTGCTCAGTGTGGAGCCCGCTCAAGGTTCTCTCTCTCTCCCTCTGCTCCTCCCTGGCTCGCACATGGGGAGAGGAGAGGAAGGGAGGAAAAAGAAAAAATATAAAGTGCACGTCAACTCTTATCACGAGGTCAGACTCACCCAGAATCCCTCCGTGCGGCTGCTGGCTTTCCCTCCACAGCAGCCAGGCCAATGCCTGCTTCTGGTGCAGCAGCAGAGGCACCTGCCAGAGGCAAGAACCAGAAGAGGAGTATAAATTCCTCATGAGAGGCTGGATCCGGACCACATGGACTCCATGCCCTCCACGCCTCCCAATGTTCCAGCCGTCACAGGGCTGCTCGCTGTCCCCTGGAGAGCCCCCAGTCTGCCTCTGACCGGAGGACTCCAAGGCCCACTGTGCCTGGGACAGGCCTGCTCCTACCAGCCTGCACATGTATCAAGAGTGCACCGCACCGCCTCGAGTGAGAGCCTTGGTGTGTCTTTCATGGGCCGGGCGGGTTCCGGTGCTTGCTACCAAGACCTCTGACCGGCCACCTTCCTTTCCCTGATGAAGCCATTCCGACGGCTTCTCCTGACTTTCCTTTAAATGCGAGTCTCCACTCCGTAGGCAACGTGCCCCTCAGCACTGTGAGTCATAAATTCCAACAGCCCCTTGCCTGACACCCTCTTCCAGTCTTTTCTTAACCCCTCTATTCTGTGCTCCGCCACAAAGACACTCTTCCGCAAACACCTGGCTCAAAATTCTACAGCGGTTCCTAATGGCTCTCGAGCGTGTTTGTGTGACCTGCTTCCCGGTGCTGGGTGCACGGCCGGGGGCCCTGCTCGGTCCCGCCGCCTGTCCACCCACGTCCTCCCGTGCTGACCACCAGGGCCCGACTCCGTCCCGCCGACTGGCTGCCCCCTCCCATGCTGACCACCGAGCCTGCACCACCTCTCTAACCCACGCTCGGCTTCCACCCTCTCGGCCATCTGCAGGCTCGCAGCTTTGTTAAGGCACAGAGTAGGCAGGCCCCCAAGCGTTCTTCCCCGAGAGTGCCAGCCCCCACTTGGACCCCCAGGTACCCCACGTACTGCCTGCGGCCCCCCACAGGGCACAGCACCTCTGCTCTCGGGCACCTTCCAGCTGTCTGACAGCCGCCGCGCACGCGTCTCCTCCCCCTAGCTCACTAGGCGCGCGATTCCCTCGCATCCTTGTGGCACAGCGCAGAGAGGACCTTTTACGGCTACGGACTTCTGTAATTTTACGGCTTTGAGAAAAAAACCTATATTTTGCCTCACTGCTTCACAGGGGGAGAAAACAGTATGAGGGAAGCCGGCGGAAGCGGCCCAGGGTCTGTGGGGACGGGGCCGCCCAGACAGGAGTCCCCCCGGCTCACCTTCAGCCCCGGTGGGTCCTCCGCCACAGCGGACTCGGCAGGCCGCGACCCCAGGGACTGATGGAGCTCATCGATGGCTTTACTTATGACTTTCCACACTGCATGAGGGCCGTCTGGCTTTGGAGGGCCTGGGGACAAACAGGCGTCAGCGCAAGGGTCACACGTGTCTCACCCCGGCGATTCGTGGTCTGCCAGGTAACCGTCTGCAGGGACTACAGGTTCCCACCTCCCGCTGTTCGCGCCTCACAGGCTCCTCTGTCCCCATCTGCTGGGTGTGTAGTCAGTCATTCTAAGAAAGGGCCAGGTAACAGAAAGTATACTAATGAGGTAACTTGTAATGTTTGGGATGCGTTTCCCCCCCAGCTTCAGAGAGGTGACAGGCTAACGCCATCACTATTTCAGGAAGGAAATGTCCTCGGGGCTGATGCCAAGAAGGGAAGCCAGCAACAGGGAAGGCCGAGCTAGTGGAAGTCTGCGGACGGTACTTCCGGCAGAGAGGGACACAGCCACCGACGCGCGTGCCACACAGTTCTCAACCTGGCGACATCGGCTCCCTCAACCCACAGCCAACGGCTGGACACGTGCCTCAGCTGTCTGCAGTATCAGGGCTGAGGTGTCCCAGATACAGTTTCTAGATAAATGGCAAGCGACGAACCATCTAAACGTTAAAATATTTTTAAGCGATAAACCATTTCAACAGAATGCTTTCCAAAACGCATCATATGCTTTCTCCCCTTAAGGCTCTCACATGATTCGTTTTTGTCCAGGTGACTCAGTCACCATCAGGATTGTGAACGACGCTCACAGCTGGGCTCTCAGCCAGGACAGCCCTGCTACTTAGACGCACGCATCTTCTGTTCCCTCCTGGACTCGCCTCAGCTGCGTCTGGCACCGAGCCCACTTCTTACCCTGTTAGCTACCCTCCTTGACTTTCTCCCCTCCCTCCCTCTTTGCTTCCTTGCTTCTCTCCTTCTCTCTCGGTACCTCTGGACATCCTCAGCTGGGAGAAAACTGGCCGTAGCTTTCCAGTCGCTGCCAGCCAAGCTGACCAGTGAGCTCACCCGGTCCCGTCTCCTAATTGGCAAACCCATCTGGCTCAGGACCCAGCTGAGGCTCTGCGGTCAGTTTTATTCACAGTTACTTCTGATCCACCGTTTTCTGGAAAGGTCAGGACGGAAGCACCAATTGAAACAGGGCAGCGCAGCTCTTGGTGGGTCTTTGGTCATCAGCTCAACTCCCGTCGCCTCTGCCCTGCTTTCACATGCACACAGGCGTGCAAGTATGCCCGCTGCTCCGCCTCCCTCATGGCGGCATGGGTTCGAGCCTTCATTCACACTTATTAGAGGATTCCCATGTGCCGGCCACTAAGCTGAGTGATCCAGGCCTGTGAACCAGGCACACACAGAAATCTAAACGCTGCATGTGCCCGCCAACCGCCACGGTCTCCACTATACAGGCAACTCCTAATTCCAGCTCGGCTCTTCCCTCACATGGGCAGAGACACCTGCTGGGCAGCACTGAACCTGGTGGTGTGGCAACGCCCAGCAGGGCCAGGCCCTTGGATCTCACCTCCGCAGCACAGGCTGGACGCCCCAGCAGCTTCCGGGCAGGCAGCCTTGAGGCCTCGAGAGCCCAAGGGCTGGAGGCCGTGTTCCTCCAAGGGACGGGGAGGCGCCAAGTGAGGAAGGTCAGTGGCGGCCATGGTGAAGTTTCTCTGCTGTGTTACTTGACCTTCACTCTTCTCATTAGCGTCTGCGAAAAAAATAAAAGGAAACAACAGGCTCCAGTTAAGGAAAGTCAAGGAATTACCTGTGCGGGAGGGGGTCAGGAGGGAGTGGGACCGCTACCATTCCAAGGAACCGGGAAGACTTCAAGGGCACGGCACTGAAAGTCTCCTAACCAATGGGAAAGGGGGCAGTCCACAGGACATGAAGGAAGTTTTCCTAAATCATAAGTGTTAATTCTGAAAAGCTCACAAGCGGATAATCAAATGGAACGGTGAATCTGTCGGAAGGGCTTCTCGAACATCCCTTGCCAAGCTCCCACAAACCCCGGGCTCCGGGGGGCACAGCCCATCTCACCTGGCTCTGGGCACAGGGCAAGGGCATCCAGGGCTTCCTCCAGCTCCCGGATCTGCGTGAGCAACTTCTGACCCTTGTCTGGGAGGGCCTGGAGGTTCACGGATTTCAGCGTGCTCTGAAAAACACACCCTGTAAGATGCAAGCCTCTTCTCCAGTTGTTAGAAAATCAGCTTCAAATTAAAGGGGTCTAAACTATGAAACCTGCAATGATGGTCTGTCGAGTATACACGTGAAAACCAGGGGTTTTTGTTCTTGGTTTTTTAAACGCAGCTGATTCACTGACCCCCAAAATACAAGTCTGGGCAAAGTGAGAAACCAACCATCCACCTGCAAAACCTGTGTCATGTTAGCATGTCCCACTGGCTTGTGGCCCGCAGCAAGCAGTGCTCTGACCTCAGGAGCGAAGCACACGGGGGGCACCTGGGTGGTGTAGGCCACTAAGCGTCTGGCTTCTAAATCTCGGCCCTGGTCATAATCTCACAGTTTCTGAGTTCGAGCCCCGCGTCAGGCTCTGTGCTGATGGCACAGAGCCTGCTTAGGAGTCCTTCTCTCCTTCTCTCTGCCCCTCCCCCGCTAAGCGGGTATGCCCCCCCCTCTCAAAATAAATAAACTCAAACAAAAACCAAGCACACAGGCGGTCAGCAGTTACCTTCTTCTGTTTGAGTTGTGTTGTGAGGTACCCACGTTGGGCTGCCGGGTCTGAAGGTTCTACCTTCTTAGAAACACCCGGGGCGGGAGATGGGTTTCTTTGCCCACTCTGACCGGGGGGTAGGAGGTGGTTCTCTTTCTGGGAGTCCAGAGTCAGGTCAAAGAGCAAGGGAGGCTTCGGGGAAACTGTATGACCTCCCCCACGGTCCCCGTGGCTGGAGTCGGCGTCTGGCCCTGCACGCAGGGAGCGCCCTGCAGCTGGTGCCCACTGTGCACACGGTCCTCCTGGGGCAGGTGCGTCCCGAGGCTCTGGGCGCCGGGCGGTCTGCGTGTTGGGGGCACCCCCTGCCTTTGTTTCTCCAGCCTCCTGGCTGCTGGAGTGCTCTTCACTGAGGCGTTCTCCTTTCTGGGGCTTGCTTGTTGCATTCAGACTGTAAGTAAGTCCAGGCAAAGGCTTGGTTTCCTGTTGCCTTAGAGGTTCTGATTCCCTTTGGACGTGATGACTCTCAACATTCAACTTCTCCTGAAGAGACCCAGATGGCTTCCTCAGCGCATCACCGTGGCCCTGCTTGGGTTTAACGTCACAAAGGTTTCTTCTGTGCGCCTCTTCCTTCTCCTTTACTTCACGCTGAAACTGCATCTTCTCCCCTTGATGCTTCTCTTGAACTGCAGGTGGTTTTTTCTTTACCTCCAGGCCAGAGGAGACATCTTTCTTCATCCAGCAGTTGGACTCAGGCCTCCGTTCCTTCTTTTGATCCAAGAGCAAATCCCCCTTCTCCTCTGGATTCTGATCAGCCATCTTTTTCTCACCCTCGCCTTTGGTGAACTGTTTCCAGAGAGATGGCTCTTGATTCTTGTCAAGTACCTTGAACGGGTTTCTCTGCTGGCCGGAGGGCTCTGAGGCACTCTGAGGCCTGGTGGTTATAGAATGTTCTGTGGAACCAGGATCCTAAAAGATGAAGGAAATAATCTTCATATAAAATGTTAGTGCAAGCTTCCTACCTAGAATGCCTGTTTTCCAGAGGAAATGGAAACAGTAGACCCGTATTTCTGAACATTCCTGGGACCCTCTCTGCCTCCAGGAAAGACGAGGTGCCTAACTCAGACAGTGTCGGTTTCCAAGCAATACTTTCAACACTCGCGTCCTTCTCTGATCATGACCACTGCTTTCCCCGGCTTCAAGGACAAGCAGTGACCAATTCAAATGCTTCTGCAATGGTAGTAGCCACATGCATACCTCTCATGAAAAACTATTCTGTTGGATGAATCTATCCCCAAGCCTACACAATATCCTATGCTTGCTTTGAGTCTGGCCTTAGGAAGGTTCCATTGTGGGAGTCTAGAGTTACAAGTTCAAGCTACAGCTCTACCAGTGAAAGCGTGGCTGCCTCCCCGGGCCCAGCCTCTCAGGCTCTGGGCATCGGTCAGCCTCTCACGTTCTAGGAGCTTATGAATTACACCCCATTTATGCCAACATCGAGGAGATGGCAGTCCGTAAAAGGATGCTGGAATTAGTCTGGTAAATCCAAATGTTTCCCTAAAGAGAACAGTGACTCCAACTAAAACCTTAAAAAATATAGACATGAAATAGGCAAATCATTAAACCTTCACTGTAACCAAAAAGTCCTTTGAATTCAAAGACCCAACGAGGCCGACCTTGCTTAAAGAAAAGATCTTTCAGAGACAGTATGATGAAGACGCACCAGTTTATACCTGACTTCAAAGCCTTTTCAGGCAACACTGCAGATTCAACAGTCTTAACATAGCGGATCTGAGGATAGGACGATTCCTACCTGCCACGGGACACTTCCACACCACTGCTTCCCTGCCGCCTTAGTCCTGACACACTGGAAGAACAATCTGGTGAAGGAGAAGACACAAGTCATCAAGGCTGTGAAAATTCATTAAAACGGGATACATTTATTTTTCATGCAAGAAAACAACCTGCAACTTCTTGCCACCAGTTCTGAAAGGCCACCTGACTCTTATGTTTACGTGTAAAAATTCTTTACTGCGTAGGGTCTTCCTAAGGGCTACAAAATGAAGAGCTAGAGACGTCAGGGAAACCCAGACAGCTACTGGTTTGTTCTCTTTACTCTGTAAAGAATGACTGAAGCCGAAACGTGATCAACGGTGGCTGCTAAAATCAGGAAAAGAGAGACAACCAGACGTTATGTACCCCTGACGGGGAAACAATGATACCACCTATGAAGTGAAACAAAACGAAGCCAACCAGAACACACACGAATACCCCGGATCTGCAGGGCCCTGGATTCAATGATCAATTTACAGGAAGCACAGACAACAGTGGAATGCTCGGAGGAAGCCACGGGGATGTGATCTGTAAAACCTTGACGGGGGGAATGGTCTGTGACCAACAACCGAGCTCCTTCAACAAATTACGAGGGAGGGGCAAAATGGAGAGAAGGCTTGAGAGACTTAAAAGACATAGCAATCAATTGCGACCTGTGAACCGTATTCATTGATTTAAACAAATAAAAACTATTAAAAATAAACTACTTATGTCTTCTATGAAGCAACTGGAAATCTGCGCTCCAACTGGTTAAAAAGAAAGAGGAAAAAGTCCCTGTCTTTTAGAGCTAGATACTGAAACACTTATGGAAGAAATGTTATCTGGGATCTTTTCCAAAATATGGCCGGAGCTGGACAGGGGGCGGGGGGAGAGAGTGGGCAGAGCTCACAGGGAACAGACTGGCATGAGCTGCTAACTTGTTGAAGCTCACGTGCTGCATTAGTCCATCTGGTCTACTTTGTATGTATTTGCAATCTTCCATTAAAAAAAAATAAAAAAAGATAGTGTTCAGACATACATCCCAATGGAAGACTGTCCCTGCACGAGTAAACACAACCTTCATACCCACTGCGCAGAAATGGCTGCACTGCGGGGCGCCTGGGTGGCTCAGTCGGTTAAGCGTCCGACTTCGGCTCAGGTCACGATCTCACGGTTCGTGGGTTCGAGCCCCACGTCGGGCCCTTTGCTGACAGCTCAGAGCCTGGAGCCTGCTTCAGATTCTGTGTCTCCCTCTCTCTCTGACCCTCCCCTGCTCATGCTGTCTCTCTCTCAGAAAGAAATAAAACATTTAAAAAAAATTAATTAAAAAAAAAAAAGAAAGAAATGGCTACACTGCTCTGTGAGTAAACCATGCATGCCCCCAGATTTTGCATGCGAATCTCCCTCCATCCAAAGGATGTCCTCTTTATCCCTATTTGCCCACCGCTTCCCCCCGTCACCAGCTGTCAAAGTCCTATACATCCCTCCATGTCCACTTCAAGCCACACCTCCTTTGCAAGGTGTTCCCATTCCATTCCCTGCTCATCCGCCGTGCTGCTTCTGTATTTCTGCTGCATTTAGTTGTATTTCACTCATATCTGCCCAGCTGCTTGATGGTATTTTCAGTGACTGGAAGGTAACCTCATACGATCTCGTTATTCTCAACGATGCCTTGCTTTTTGCTAACTATTGCTGAATTAAATAGAACCAACTGATTTTTCCCTTCCCCTCAGAAACATTTAATAATCTGTTAAGTAAGAGCTTTCAAATAGAATTTTACTGAATTGTTTAACTAGGTAATAAACTCACTCAATAAAATGGCCATGGAAAGGAGTCTCTCACGATACCCTATGTGCCCAGTTCACATTCCTCCTAAACACCTGTTGCTATTAGTTTTGTTTACCTCTCTAGAGATTTTTAAATGTATATTCAAATCAATAAGAATACATAAATTTTAATTCCCTTTTGCACACAAATGGATAGTATAGTATTCATACTAAATACCTTGTTTTTAGCAATATCTTCAAGATTTTCCAGAATATATACATGTGGTGTTCCTATGTATACAATACATATATATTATATAACATAAATGAAATAATTTTATTTTTTATAATTTTATTTTTATCATTTCCTTTTTAACAATGGCACAGTTTTTACACAGCTGCACAATTTCCCACTATTTGGAGTTCCAGGAGTTATTTAACCAGAACCTTCTTGATAAACAGTTTGGTTGTTTCTAAGTCTTTGCTCCTAAAAACAATGTCACAATGAATACCCTTTAACGCGTGTCACTTCACATGTGTCTTAATATATCTGCAGGGTGATGCTTTCTCTCTCACATTGCGTATTAGGGCCTTTTCTGTTTTTTGATCAATTAGCTTGTGAGTTTTATTTAGTAGCTCTTCTTGCTGTTTTCTAACTCATTAAATTCAATTTTTACCTACATGAATCCCTTCTTTCTCCTCTCTTTCAGTTAATTTCCTGCCCTTTTTCTAACTTCTTAGACTTGTGATGCACAACATGAATCATGACAGTCTGAGTCTTCATTCCAGATGAATCCTGAGATCTCAATCCCTTCATGTCAATACCTCACCTGGACACAGAAGCAAAGATAGGCCCCAAGTGGACAAGTATTACATAAAAGTCAGGCTAAAAAGAAAATAGGTCCAGGGGCACCTGGGTGGCTCAGTAGGCTAAGTGGCCGTCTTCAGCTCAGGTCACGATCTCGCAGTTCGTGGGTTCCAGCCCTGCGTTGGGCTCTGTGCTGACAGTTCAGAGCCTGGAGCCTGCTTTGGATTCTGTGTCTCCCTCTCTCTCTGCCCCTCCCCCGCTTGTGCACACACACACTCTCTCTCTCTCTCAAAACTAAATAAACATTAAAAAAATTTAAAAAGAAAAGGAAAAGAAAATAGGCCCAGCTCCTTTCATACAAACTCACAATTTTCCCATTCAAGCTCACAATTAAAAAAAACAAACAAAACACCCACACTGGTCTCTTTGGTTTTTCTCGCTGAAACAGGATAATTATATTGAACCATGTAGTAAAATTTCTGAAATGCTCTAAATACATAAAAATTCAAAGTACTGGCTAATATTAGGCAGGACCATTACTTACAAAGTGAATCAAAATGAATTGCTGCTGTGGTTTCACATGCATCAAGTACCTGAAACCTTTACTGACAAGAACATTTCATAAATCATGTCTGTTTTAAAGCCCAAGCCGCTGCAGACTTCAAGAAGGGCAGGACCTGGGAACCCAAAAAGGGAAAAAAACAACACACTTGCTGTGCATCTATGAAGCATCTACTTAGCTCTAGACATGGTGGTAAAAAAACACTTTTACTTGCATTTTTATTAAAACCTATCCGAATGAGCCTCTCTGTTTTTAGGATAAAAAGTTTGTTACGCTTATTAAACTGCAAACCAACAAAGAAAGCAATGGAAATATATTCTTACGGAGAAAGCAAATATTTTGTTTATAAATGTTTATTTTTGAGAGAGAGAGCAAACGAGTGAGCGCATGAGCAGGGGAGGGGCAGAAGAGAGAGGACAGAGGATCCGAAGCGGGCTCTACATTGACATCAGAGAGCTCGACGTGGGGCTTGAACCCACGAACCCCGAGATCACGACCCTAGCTGAAGTCGGAATCTCAACCGACCGAGCCACCCAGGCACCCCGATTGGTTCCACTATGAAGAGTGTGATTTCTGCAGTATATTAATTATTTTCCAGATGGAAGTAACAGGCCATGCTGATGAACGCAGCCAGAGACAACCACCTCATCAATGTGGTCTTCCTCTCCGGAAGGCAAAGCCTCCCTCCTTCCTGAAGGCCGATCGTCCAACCCATGTTGCACTGTCGGGCACGTTCCCTTCAGTGAGGCTGCGGTTCTCTCAGGCTCCAGGGCCATCCTCCCTTGGTTCAAATCCCAGCCCTACGACATAATTAGCTCTGAAATCTCACACACATCATGTGACTGGCCCCTGGGCCGGTTTCCTTTTCTATAAAATGGCCAAAAAATAAAAGGCCCTACCCCATTTGATCACTGTAAGGGTACGTGCACTGATGTATGTAGAGATAAGGTTCAGACCAAAGTCCAACCCGTATTAAGGGCCTGCTAAGCAGCAACAATCATTAGTTCACTCTTGCCAACCACCTTGCCTACTCCCATTCCGTTTAGAGCCACAAACACTTTCTTGTCTTTTACGATCCAAATGCTGAAGGTCACTCAAGGCCAAGCTCACGTCTCAACCCCTACACTTCCTCAGTAACCTGCACCAGCCTTACCCCCTACTGTTACGGTCGTGGGGGCACCTGCATGTGAACACTCCAATTTAGTGCTAACACACGCAGATCGTGCCAGCCACCATGTGTGTTTGACTCTTACCGTGATGGTGTCAGAGGCCACCAGGAAGACAGGCCCACTTCTATATATGCTCCAGCAGTAGGAAAACATAAGGCTGGATTTCTATCTCATTCCTTTACGTTAAAATTCAAGATGGAACAAAAGTGTAAATGTAAAAAAACAAAATGAAACTGTAAATGCTCTGGGAAAAAAAGAGTGAAGAACGTTTCTTTAATCCTCCAGTGAAGAAGGCTTTTCTAAGGGACCTAAAAATCCTGGAATTGGTCATTCTGACCACATAAACGTTTTCTGGTTTTGCTTTCTTAAGATTTTGTTTTTTTAAGTCATCTCTACACCGGACGTGGGACTCGAACTCACAACCCTGAGACCAAGAGTCGCACACCCTACTGACTGAGCCAGCCAGGCGTCCTTCCACAGAGCTGACCGGGCGGATGGTAACCCACCAGCTGCAGAAGCCAGTGAGGAGCTGCAGCGTGGCTCTGGGCCGCCCTGTGGCCCTGGGCCTTGACACGGCCACAGGGTGACCTGACCAAGAACACGAGCGAACTGAGGCACAGCCACTGCCGCGGGCACCTCCCCAAGCACGTGTTCATACAGGACATGAGCCCCACACAAGGCCACGTCATGGAGCTGCCCAAGGCCTCCCAAGGATAAGAGTGCCCTCAAGTTCATCAAGAAAATGGTGGAGACACACATCCACGCCAAGAGGAAGCAAGGTCCCGGCAGCCACGAGAACAGTCAGCAGCCAAGGAGGAGCGACCCTCTCCCCTCTGCATGTAACAAGCCTCTGGGGGCAAGGAGGGCAAAAACACCATTAGCAAAATGATATGACAAAAGGCAAAACGGAAAAAGCAATTGTGATGCACACTACGAAGAGCTAATACTCTTCACGCACAAGGAATCCTTCCAACTGCGCGGCACAGTCCCCAGGTAAGTGCTCTACAGGAAGTACCAGCTTTATTGAGTGGGGTTCCTCGTGGTGTGGTAGGACCCGAGGCCCTCCTGCACGGGCCCGGCTCACGCTCAAACTCCTCTCTACCATCCACCCAGATAATCATCCCTGGGCTATACCATCTGTATGCCCATCTTACCCAATAACCAATGACACAAGGAATTTTCTAGACATGCAAAGATTCAAGTGTTATTAAAAAATACAATTTTCTGAACATCCCACGACAACCAGTTATTTAAAGAACTAAAATGTGTTTTACCTAGTTGGAGACAAAGGAGTACTTCCAACTATTTTGATCCTATATCCTTGAGAAGCTAAAAGACAGAGAGGTGGGGGGGGGGGGGAAGAAGGGGAGGAAACAGCTCAGGAAGCTCAATAACGACGTCCACCATTTGTAAATCAAGCTGTGCCCCATCATTCAAGGCGAGGCAAGACTCCTTCCTTCTGGTTCTACTGAGTGACCGTTTTAGTGCCCATAAAAAGAGGGCCAAGGCTGAAGGGCCAGTCAAATGCTGGCGAGTGGCACCATCTGGTGTTTATGTAGGAGAACTGCACATAAATGCACCCACACGCCAAGGTATCAACCTGGGCATCAGCCTCACCAGGGCTTGCACGGCCCGCCGTGACTCTGCTGCTCCTGTCTCCTAGCTGCGTTAAGCTTTAAACAAATCAGCATAAATCAAGGATGTAAAGTCCTTTAAGTTCTTGAAAAGAAACCTTTCTTCTGAAAACTGGGTTTCAGAAGAAAAGGTTCTGTTCCCTAAGGTCATTCTCCAGAGTACAGGGGCTTCTGGCTAAATGCCCTTCCTGTCTGCTAAGGAAGTCGTCACCCACCGGCTTACTTACTTCTTTTAAAATTTCCAGCCTGTACTACCTATAGCGATGCTTGTTTTCTGTTTGTTTTTGTTTTTTGAATCTACTTACTTATTTTAAGAGAGAGTGTGAGGGAGGGGCAGACAGAGAACCCCAAGCAGGTTCCACACCGTCCGCAGGGAGTCCAGCACAGAGCTAGAACCCACAAACCGTAAGGCCATGACCTAAGCCAAAATCCAGAGTCGGATGCTCAACCGACTGAGCCAACCAGGCGCCCCCACTTGTTTTTTGTTTTTAATTTACTGTGTGTTGTATTAACTGTATTCTATTTGTCCTAAAACAATGTTTTAAAAACCTCCAGTGAGGGGCACCTGGGGGGCTCAGTCAGTTGAGCGACCAACTTGGGCTCAGGTCATGATCTCGCAGTTCATGGGTTCAAGCCCTGCTTCGGGCTCTGTGCTGACAGCTCAGAGCCTGGAGCCTGCTTCAGATTCTGTGCCTCCTTCTCTCTTTGCCACTCCCCTGTTCATGCTCCGTCTCTCAATAATAAATAAATGTAAAAAAATTTTTTTTAAAAAAACAAACTCCAGTGAGTAATGCCTAGTGATAGTGCTCTAGACTTGGGCTAAAAGAAAAACATTTGCATACCTCACTTTTTTTTAAAATAATGATCAGCTCTCAGACTCATGTGCCTAGTGTAAAGAATGAGAATGGTAAGCTCTCAAAACCCCATCTTTGGTCCTGACCTTCCTTTGCAGCTGGCTGGTCTCACATGTACAGAAGACACAGTCCAAAGCTGTCTGTGGAAGCCACGCCTTACCTTCCTTGTCTTGTTTAATGGTAAACTTGTCCCACATAAAATCCAACTTAACCACCATTTATGGAGCACCGATGGCGAGCCAAACGCCAGACTACGAGCATCCCACACGGGACCCCACCAAATCCTCACCACCCAGGGGGGTTGGGACCACCGTGATCACTATTCCTGATGAGAAAATGGGGAAGGAAAGTACATGCTTCAAAGCCTACCACAAAGCTGTCTTACTGACTGCCTTTCCGCAAGTTTTCTACAATCTAAGCGCACCTGCCTCCACTGCTAATGCCTTAATCCAGATCACCTTTCACTTTGAGACTAAAGTCGATGCAGCTAGAATCAGCTAGACCCAGGTCTGAATCCCAGCAATGCCACTTCACAACAATCATGGGACATCAGATTCCTCTTCTAACCTCCCTAAGCGTTAGCTGCCTCCTCCACCTACCGCAGAAAAGTCTATGGTGGGAAGAGATAAAGACTGTGCCATTTAGCAGACATTAACAGCAGTTCTGTGTCAGCAGCCCCCTTGCCAACACCACCTTCCTTTCCAACCAGCCCTCTGTGAGTTCCTCTTTAATTAATGTGAACTGGACCAAACTTCCTTACTATTCCTGTAAGGTGGGGGCCCTCAGTGGCATGTGAATGGCTTGGGATGTCAGGACCTCTTGGAGACTTACCAGCCCCACTGAACTACCAAAAAATGGTCCAAAAGTGAAAATTTTTTGAATTCCATTTATAACAGCATCAAAAACATAACATTCTCTGAGGACGCAATTTAACAAAAAGGGCATAGTACTCTATAATAAAAACTATTTGACAATGCTAAAAAAAAAAAATTAAGGCATGAATACACCATGCTCATAGATCAGAAAATCAATATTAATATCAGTTCTCCCCAAAATGATCTACATAGATTCAGTGTAATGCCAACATGGTTTTCTAGGGAAATTTAGAAGCTGATTCAACATTTTATATGCAAAGGACCTAGAACAGCCAATCTAGATGAATGCTGGAAGGGACTCACGTGATCTCATCTGATTGTGTGGGGATAGGCAAAAGGGCCAACAGATTGGCAAGTTCAAAAACAGATTCAGAACATGGTAGTCCCTGATTTTTTTACAGAGTGCCAAGCATCTCCATGGGGAAAGGAAAGTCTTCCAAAATGTTGCTGAAACAACCGAATAATACTCATTCAGTAACATATGGAAAAATAAATGAAATACACTTATCTCTTAAGATACTCAAAATTAATATGAAGTAGATCACAGACTAAACAGAAAAGCCATTAGAAAATAAATAAATAAAAATGAAAACAAAAACTATAAAACCTCTACAAGAAACCACTGGAGAAAGTTGTACTCTTAGGGCAGGCAAAAATGTCTCGGAGAGAAAATAAGAAAGCACAAAGTATAAAAATACGATAAACTGGACCTTTTATGGGGCACCTGGGTGGCTCAGTCGGTTAAGTGCCCGACTTTGGCTCAGGTCATGATCTTGTGCTCTGTGGTTTCGAGCCCCATGTTGGGCTCTGTGCTGACAGCTCAGAGCCTGGAACCTGCTTTAGATTCTGCCTCACCCTCTCTCTGCCCCTCCCCTGCTCATGTTCGGTTTCGCTCTCTCTCTCTCTCTCAAAAATAAACATTAAATAAATAAAATAAAATCTGGACTTTCTAAAAATTAAAAATTTCCGCTTTCCAAAAAGAGTTAGGAAAATGAAAACCAAAGACTCATTGAAAAATCCTCATTATCTATGTATTTACCATAGATTGCCTTTGTATGGGGAGTATCCACAGAACTCTTCCAATTCAATAATAAAAAGACAAAAGATACAGTTTTTAAAAATAGGCACCCCCCTCCCCCACAGTTATACTTTATGATTTCTTTAATGTTAACATTTCTGAAATGACAACTTGTAGAAACGGAGATCAGATTCCTGGTTGCAGAGGTGAGGTGGAGAGAGCAGGAAGGGAAGGAGGGTGGAGGTATGAAGGGGCAGCAGGAGGAATCGAGAGGTGATCGAGCTGTTCTAGCTCCTGACTGGTAGTGCATACTCAAAACCACGCATGCTAAACTATACACTCGCACACATGTGCGCGCGCACACACAAACATATCATTATAAAGGAAAACTATCTTCACAGATAAGAAGAGTGGGACTGAGTCAACATCCTAGTTGTAACGTTTATGTACTATTTATATACATTGTGCAAAATGTTACCCTTAGGTCAAGTCTGCAGGGATCCCTTCTGCACTATTTGTTATAAACCCACGAGAGTCTACAATGACCTCAATAAAATTTTCAATGAAGAAAAGGAGCGAGCAAAGGACTTAGGCACTTCACCAAAGAAAAACACAGGACGACAAGCAAGCACAAGAAACTGTGAGCGTCACAAAATGGAATTCAACTTCGCAATGATAAAGACTGACTGAGGTACAAACCACATTTCAGACACGACGACATAAAAGATGCCAGACACTAAAGAATGAATCAAAACAGTGGCTGCCTCTGGTAGAAGGGGGGGAGGGGGAAGCGGATTATCTAGAAGGGGGTCCAATGGCATTTAACAGGGTAACAGAATACTCTGTATTTTGACTGAGGTTTGGTTATAAGGACGGTTGTGTAAATTTCTCAAACTCCACTGCTCAACATTTAAAATCTATGTAGCCAACTGTATTCATAACTCAATTAAGAAAAGCAGGAGCGCCTCGGTGGCTCAGTCAGTTAAGCATCCGACTTCAGCTCCAGTCATGATCTTGTAGTTCGTGAGTTCAAGCTCCACATCTCTGCGCCTGCACAGAGCCTGCTTCTAATCCTCTCTCTGCCCCTCCCCTGCCCTCGCACTCTCTCCCTCTCTCTCAAAAATAAACATCTTTAAAAAAAAGAAAGAAAAAAGAAAAACAGCAATACAGGCAATATTTAGGTACATAAAGGTTGTGAAGATGGTACTTAAATGCCAATATTGGGGGCAGGGCGGGGGAGGGATTGATCTAGAACATATTAATTCTGAACTGCACAGAATATCATAAAAGACCATCACAGCTGGCCCCAGCCTCCCTGGCCAGCCATATCTTCTGAAATTTCCACTCAAACACATGCCAAACTATTACCAAACCAAATGCTTATAATTCCTGATGACTTCCTAACTCTGTGCCCCAACGCAGGGTATCAGTCTGTTAAATATGGCCCCTTTCCTGGCCCTAGTGAATTCCTACTTATTTTTCAATACTATGACAGACATTACCTGCCACCTATACAGACTTCCTTGCCCTACCTCTGCGTTTTCATAAAAAAGAAGGGAAACGAACATTTATTGAATGCTTAACATACTTTACACATTTTGAGACATTACTTCATTCTATTACGAGGACGGAAAAGTTGACAAGTTACTGCAAGTTAATGACAAGTTGGCAAGTGGATGTTACCCACTACTTAAGAGCTAGAGAGGGAGGAAGGCGGAGCAGTTGATTCGGAAACTCACAGATTCTCAGACTGACCAGGTGCTCAGCAAGGGTGGTGGCTGCTCGGAAGGCACTCAACACAGAGAGAAATTACGTTTGTTAAAAATGATCTTTAAGGAACAGTCAATCCAAGGAAAACACAGCTGGCTGTAACTCTTCCAGGAAAAGAAAGAAGCAAATACACTTAAATGTTCCTTTTGGAAACTTACCTATATTCTTCCTTGCCGGGCGGTAGGAGCAAACCCTGAAGCGCTACCACGCAGTCCTCGTGCAATAAGCAATGAGAAACAGGAATGCTAGAGGCGGGGGGAAAAAGGAAATTTTGTTTTAGGGGATGCCAGAAATTAACATTCTAAAATTAAATCCTAACTATGGGTTTCGTTATTATTTTTTTTAATGTTTATTTATTTCTGAGAGAGAGAGAGAGATAGAGCACGAGTGGGGTAGGGGCAGAGAGAGAGAGAGAGAAAGACACACACACACACAGAATCCGAAGCAGGCTCCACGCTCTGAGCTGTCAGCACAGAGCCAGACGTGGGGCTGGAACCCATGAACCATGAGATCATGACCCGAGCCAAAGTCGGATTCTTAACCAACTGAGCCACCCAGGCACCCCCTAACTATGGGTTTTAAACCTAATAGTACACGTGTGACCTCCACAGGGTTTGTAAATGCCAGACATTTTTACATCTCTGCATGATCCTCTGGGGAAAGGCTCACTCAGCAGCCTTCATTTTTTTCCCACTTCCCCAAAAACAGGACGCCAATCAGTACATCATTTTCCCGATGACTCAAAAGCTTAAAACTGTACTGTTGTGCGACCTCTACATTGTGAGATCCCGCCAGGAATGACATGGAGTGCCGAAGCCTAGCTGTGGAGTTCTTCCATCAGCCCTTTGTCTGTAACGACCTGTTTTCTGTCCCACAGGGGTGTTCACGCGCCTGCTCTAAGAACAGGCTCCACTAACATGCTTCACACCCGGCACACAGTTTTTAACTCTTCTCCTCTAACTTCTCACGAGAGAATATATAAATCGCATTTGAGGGTAAATAAATTTGAGTGTACACCTAAAATACTCTCCTTGGAGTCACAGCACTTGTTTCTTCCTTTGTTTTGCTTAATTCTGGCAACGAGACAGATTCCAAAGAGGTCAAGTTTATCAAGTAACTGTCATTAAGTCCAAAGTCATAGTGTACTGGTTTGATAGCAGTGCACTTGCATAAATGGCATTCTACAGAAGGGCTTCTTTTCTTTAAGACGTTATTTCTCAGTAATCTCTACACCCAACATGAGGTTCGAACTCACAACCCTAAAATCAAGAGTCACATGCTCTACCAACTCGGCCAGCCAGGTGCCCCAAGAGTATATTTCTTTTAACACAAAACTGATCCTTATGCTACCATTAGTGCTTAATTCCTACAAATTTGAACATGCTTTTATGTTGCATGAAACTTGACCTAGGTCCAGAACCTAAGAAACTCAGTAAAGAAATTCGAAATAAACAGCAAATCGCAACTTAATGATATGTTGTTGTTAGTTTATCCGGCTGGGCCCCCCAGCCTTTTTTAAAATGTTGAGAGCCAGCAAGCGGAGGAGAGGCAGAGAGAGAGGGAAAGAGAGAATCCCACGCTGTCAGCACTGACCCTATCGAGGTGCTCCATCCCACGAACAGTGAGATCATGACCTGAGCGGAAATCAAGAGTTGGACACTCAACCTACTGAGCCACTCAGGCGCCCCTGGCCTGTCCCCATCCATCTTAAGATTTGACACTGTTCTCAAAATCATTTCATATTTAACTAAACTGGATCCCAGTAATTTCTTTCATAATAAAAAGACAACTTATTTGAGGGCTAAGAAACTATTTTGTCTAAGAGTGTATTTGTCAAATCTGAAAAAATACACCAATTCCTTCTTTTAGTTTCAAAGCACAACAAAGACACAAAGCATCTAAATCATGTTATGGTAACTATAGGTTAATAAACACATTGAAAAATACTTCATTTTCTAGTATTGATACCCATGCTGTGTCTTATTTTAGAAGGAGATAGTTGGTCTCTACCAAGTTCAGTAGAGAGCAGGAAAAATGTTTAATGTGATAGTTTAAAAATTTGCACAGGCTGTGGACACTTGGTACCGTCAAAACATTAACACTTTATGAGAACAATATTAAATTTTCAGCTTCCAATTTTATACCAGAGTGCTGATGTGTAAGTGATGAACCATGGGAATCTACCCCAAAACCCAAGAGCAGACATTACACACTGTGTGTTAGCCAATCTGACAATAAATTGTATTTAAAAAATAAATACCAGAGTGCTGAGTCAGATATTTGATTTTTTTTCCAGCGTCAATCCCTAAAGTAACCTGTTTCTTTGGATTATCAATCTCACCCTTAACTGCACAGATTCCTATTTTAAAAGGGCGCTGATAATCTGACCACCAGAGCGTTTTAACCTCAACTATTTAAAAACAAGTTCGGCGGGGCGCCTGGGTGGCTTAGTTGGTTAGGCGTCCGACTTTTGCTTAGGTCACGATCTCACGGTTCGTGGGTTCGAGCCCCGCGTCGGGCTCTGTGCTGACTGCCAGCTCAGAGCCTGGAGCCTGTTTCAGTCTGTGACTCCCTCTCTCTCTGACCCTCCCCTGCTCACGCTGTCTCTCTCTCTGTCTCCTAGAAATAAATAAACATTTTTAAAAAATTAAAAAAATAAAATAAAATAAAATAAAAACAAGTTCGGCTTAAAATTCGTGCAAAACAGGAACCAATTACTTTCCACTATGCCTGCATGTCCTCATTTGGCAGGGAGAAGCAACAGTGTCCGAGCAGGCCTGACAAGCGAAAGGAACTGAAGGTTCCAGATGTAGCTGACGCTCCATCTTACAGGAGGGGGAAACGGAGGCCCCGAGGGTGAGTAGGCTAGCAGGTACAGAGCGTCTCCCGAACCCCCACGCTGCCCTGGGGTTATCAACCACTTAAAGGGCCCTGGCCGCAGAGACCGGGGTCCCCACCTCTCCTGGTGCCTGTGGCGCCGGGCAGAGGGGAGCCGGCGGTGACAGGCGGTCGTGCCCAGCTCGAGACTTACTCGACCGCCAGCACGAAGCCGCAAGGGTTCGCCGGGCACACGTAGAAGCTCCTTCCTTTATTCGGACCATCGCGGACGCCAGTCTTGAGAAAGCAGATGGTTCCTGAGAAGAGCAAGTTGATAGCGATTACGCCACGCGAGACCGAGAGACCCCGGGAGCCCCTAAACGATCGGGCCCTTACCGTGCTGCGAGCACCTAACTGCTTCCATGACCGCTCCAGTCTCCAATTGCCCGGAGCCGGGCCCCGACGCCTTCTTCCGCCTTTTACTCCGCCCTCCTCGCTCAGCAGCCAATCAGCATCCCGCTTCTGCAGGCTCGGCCCCCATAATTCACCGCGCGTGGCCTTCCCCCGCCGCCTTCGCGCGAACTCGGAGTTTAAATGGTGGGGCGTGGCCGTAGCCGGCGGGACTCTCGGAGCTGGGCTTTCCGCGGGGGGCGGGGGGTGGGTATCGCTTGGCTGTGGCTCGGAGAGGCAAGGGCAAGGTTGAGGCCGGGGACGACTCCAGTTTGTAACTAAGCCCTAGAGGCGGCCCTGGAGGGAGCGCGCCTTGCAACTGCAGCGGGGAGCTCTGCAAGGAGGGCTCCCTTCTCCCGGAGGCGGACGGCGCCTGGAGCTTCGCGGTGGTCTCGGAGCCGGGCCTGGCGCTCAGTCCCTTGCGGGGGGGGGGCGGAGAGGCTGCCACCGCGGAAGGAGCCTGTGAACCCCTTTCCAGGGCTGGGGCGAGGCGGGGTGCGGGCTACTGGGCGCGTGGTCGGGGGGCGGGGGGAGGGAGGAGAGCAGGCGCGAAGACTTCTGTTAAGACCCCCCAGTAATGCTTTAAGTTTGCGTCGGAGCTTTAGACTTCGCAGAGTGCTCACACATACACGTGTCTCTTGACCTGACAGCCTGGTGAGATGGGCAGTATACGTAAGGTCCTGAGGTTCACAGAAGTTTGAGGGACTGACCCAAGGTCACAGAATTAGTAGGCGACCCAGGAGTCTGCCCAGCTGCATCCTGTGTGTGCTGAATGTTCCCTAGGTCCTCTTAGTGCAGGAGAGTCGGAATGGAAATGATAGAAGTAGATTACCTTTGGTGTACTCTTTGTATTCTATTAGTATGCTTTTGTAGTGTTAAAAAAAATTAAGGGGTGCCTGGAGGTTCCGTTGGTAAGCCTCCTGACTCTTGATTTTGGCTCAGATCAGGATCTCTAACGGTTGATGAGATGGAGCCCCAGGAGGGGCTTACCCTCCTCCCCCATCAGCGCCAAACCTACTTGGAATTCTCTCTCCCTCTCCCTCCCCTGTTTGCTCATGCACTCTCTCTCTCTCTCTCAAAAGAAATTTTTCAAAAATCGAGAATGACGTTAAGTAAAAGAAAGGGAACTGAATTTGAAATGTAATCAGAACTACTAGTTAGCAGAAAGGGAGGAATAGAAATCAAGAGATGTATTGCAATAAAGATGGATTTGAACAAGTACTTATTAAATAGCTTTTTGTGGGCCCAGTGTGAGCTAGGTGCTTGAGAAAAAAATAAAATTTATTCACACAGAGTTTGAAACTATTTTTCTAACCGCAAGGAACTTAGTATATGAAGGAGACTGCATTAGTGCATATTGAATGAGCACTTAAATAATAAAATGGTATTCAACGTCAAGATGGGTGGAGTTAATAAACTCTGTGGAGCTAGTTAATAAGCTCTATGATTGATTTAATCACAGCCAAATTAAAAAAAGGGGGGGAGAGTATTTCTTCCGTAAATTTGGACTATGCCAGATCAAAATGTTTAGGCTCCAGAAGGTTGATAACCATATTTATAAGAGTGAGAAAACAAATAAGGTTGTCCTTGGGTCAGATGTGGCCGTAATGCTGGCATAAACTGTAATGAATTCTATAATACACACTCTTCAAAATATACACGTATATAAGCGTGCGTATGTTCACTTTTATTCTTATATGTTTACTTTGGATAACTAGCCTGCAGACCCTGGAAAGAATGTGCTACATTGACTTCTATTTTCAGTGAGGTTGAGAGTTTTAGTTAATTTACTAAATTTATTCAAAAGGAATGCCTAGGCTAGGTTCTAGGGCTAGATGTTTAAACTCACAAGTTAATGATGCAGTAAATTCTTTCCCTATAGGGCTGGTCAAATGCAAAGTGTATGATGGAGTTGTTCTAAAACCGAATTGTGGTAATGACTGTATAACTGTATACATTTACCAAGACTTGGACAACCCTATGTATTAGGGAATTCTATGGTATCTAAGTTATCCCTCAATAAAGCTGTTAAAAACAACAAAAAAAATTAATTTATAAGCAATGCCAAAACACCTGCCTGGCAAATAAAAGCTAGAATCATCTCAATGTTTTGACATCCTAGGGAAACATAATGGGTGAAGGAGTTAAATTGTAGCAACTCTTAAGTTTCGGATGATGTGGATCCTTGTGCAGACTGGCTCCCTGGCCTATGCCATTAACACCCCCTTGTGCCAACACTTAATTTAATCCTTGGGAAAATGAAAGAATTCTCTTTTCTCCGCTCAGCATAGTACCGGCTAGCATACGTTAAACCCGTCAGTCACTGTAAGATACTCACACGAGGGTACCAGCTAGATCAGTCGCCTCTTGACATCCTTGCCACTCTGTATTTTTAAAAAATAATCGGTAATTCTAAGTTATTTGTAAAATTCCGGCCCTGTGCAGACTTTGGCTTCATTCATTTTAATAATTACATTGGTCAAACGTGTTTTCCCAATTGGCTGATACTTCTAATAAACATAGTTTGTTTTCTGGGAACTTGTATCTTTCTGGGTTTTTTGCTTATGTCTCTGGTTTGGAGTGGGGAGAAGTAACCACTTTGAAATGTCAGATAAAGGATTTGTGCCCATGAGGCATGTAGTCACGGGAGGAAACCCTTACGTAACTGCAGCCTGCCCGTTTTCTGAAGTGGATTCCGGGAGACATGCTTTTATGTGTGTTTTCACACTTGGTTCTCACACCTACCTTGGCAGTGGATGTTCTTTTATCCCCATTTTAAAGAGTAGGGCACCAAAGTTCAGGGTAGGTAGGAACTTACTGGAAGGTCATGCTCCTAACCACTATCTTACAGAGCCTCTGCCTGAACTTTCGGACCAGATAGGGCCCATAGATTAATCTTGTTCTGGCTCAAACACCAGACAGATCAGGGTCTGGAAGCCATTTTTTGAGATTCCCAGTCCAGTTCTTGCCACTACAGTATTTTTACGAAGTATAAATGATTCAGTGATTCATTCAGATATTTAACCTACGCATAGCCAAGCGTTCAGATATTTGTGGTATAGGGTTTGACAAAGATTTAAAAAAGTGAAGCAAGTTGTGCCATCTTATAAATGACCACGAGGTGGCGACATATGAACATAAAAACCAAACACAAGTGCCTCCTGCTGTTTCTTTTTGTTTGTTTGTTTAAGGATATGTAATGGTAATTCACTTTCCTTTCATTTTGTGCCTTTCAAATATATGACCATTTTAACCTTATCCTTTGACATTAGCACAGTCAGAATATTATGTTAAGGATAAATCTGGTTTATCATTTGAAAAGCCAAGATACCTTGGGTGCTTGGGTGGCTCAGTTGGTTAAGCATCTGACTTCAGCTCAGGTCATGATCTCATGGTCTGTGAGTTCGAGCCCCACTCAGACTCTGTGCTGACAGCACAGAGCATGGAGCCTGCTTAGGATTCTGTATCTCCGTCTCTATCCACCCGTCCCCTGTTATTCTCTCTCTCTCTCTCTCTCTCTCTCTCTCAAAAATAAACACCCAAAAAAATATTTTAGAAAAGCCAAGAGACTGTACAAATTCTTTCATTGCACCAATATTCTTGATTAGGCTCCCAATTTCACCGGTCTTAAAATGTCCCCAAACTGGTTCAAATTGTGCCCTCCTTCAACTACTTCTTTGTTGTGGTTTTTTCGTAAGTGTACAATTCAGTACTTTTTTAGTAAACCTATAAAGTTGTGCAGCCATGACCACAATCCAGTTTTAGAACGTTTCTGCGACCCCCCTCCCAAATTTCCCTGGAACCTGTGTATAGTAATCCTCACTTACACCCCCAGCAGCAAGAGACCACTGATGTGCTTTCTGTCTGTAAATTTCTCCTTTCTGGAGATTTCATGTAAATGGAATATATAACTTGTAATCGATTGCCTGTCTTCTCTCATGTGGCATAATACTTTTGAGTTTCGTCCATGTCTTAGCATGTTATCATTAGTTCATTCTTTTTATTGCCAAAGAGTATTCTGTTGTTCTTATTCATCAGCTGATAGACATTTGGGTTGTTTTCCCTTTGGGATTATTAGGAATAATATTGTTATGAACCTTAACAAGTCTTTGTGTGGACAGAGTTTTCATTCCTCTTAGGTAAATACCTGTGAGTGGAATTTCTGGTCATGTGGTAAATTTATGTTTAAGTTTTTAAGAAATCGCCAAAGTGTTTTCCAAAGTGGCCATGCCATTTTATTTTCTTACGAGCAGCGTGTAAAGGTTTCTTCAGCTTCTGTACATTCTCACCAACACTTGTTATTGTCTGCCTTTCTGATGCTACTCCTTCTGGTTGTGGTGAAGTGGTTTCTCCTCTGGGTTTTAATTTGCATTTCCTTATGGCTCAATGTTGAGCTCCTTTGCCCATGCTTACCAATCATTATCTTTCTCCTTTTCAGTGGTTTTGAAAGGCTCTTTCCTTTAAAGATCTGTAGGGAACTTAAACTAAAACCTAAGTAAAAAATGACATCAATCGTTATAAATCCAAGGAGATCAAAGAAATAGTAACGTTTGTAATTATGTTAAGTAACACAATTGTATATAATTTTTTTTAATGTTTTATTTATTTCTAGAAGAGAGAGAGAGAGACAGCGTGAGCAGGGGAGGGTCAGAGAGAGAGGGAGTCACAGACTGAAACAGGCTCCAGGCTCTGAGCTGGCAGTCAGCACAGAGCCCGACGCGGGGCTCGAACCCATGAACCGCGAGATCATGACCTAAGCGAAAGTCAGATGTTTAACCGACTAAGCCACCCAGGCGCCCCTGTATATAATTTTTTAATATGTATTTATTTTTGAGAGAGAGAGACAGACAGAACGCAAGCAGGAAGGGACAGAGAGAGAGGAAGATGCAGAATCCAGAGCAGGCTCCAGGCTCTGAGCTGTCAGCACAGAGCCCGACGCAGGGCTTGAACCCACAAACTGTGAGATCATGACTTGAGCCGAAGTGGGACGCTTAACTGACTCGGCCACCGAGTTGCCCCAACACAATTGTATATGCAGTCCGATCATGGTCATGTGAAAAATACTTTTTCACTACAATAGACTGTTAACTTTTAAGAGTGTGGCTCTGCGAGGCTGGATTGGGAGATGGGTCTGGGTTTTATTTTTATTTTCTACAATGCTCATGTGTTACTCTATTTATTATTTAAAAAAAAAATTCTGCGGGGCACCCGGGTGGCTCAGTCGGTTGAGCACTTCATGCAAAAACATGAATTGGATTCTGTTGCTCTTTGCTTAAAATGCTTCCACCGCTTTCCATGGAATTTAGAAAAAAGTTGAAACTCTCAGCCTGGCTCATGTGGGGCCCCACGTGACCTTGGCCCCATCTACTTCCCTCTTTCCCCTCTGCCATTCCCCTCCTCACCTCCTGAGCCCCAGCCGTCCTGACCTGCGCTTCCTGCCTCGCTGCCGCCTGGCTTTGTCTTACCTTAGGACCGTTTTCTTCACGTTGTGCTTTTCTTGACTTGTCTTTTCTTGTCTTTTGCTTTCCTGTCTTTCCCTTTCTTCCCTTTTCCCACACTCAAAGAAGATTAATGTTAATTTGCCAACCAGGGATAATTTTTGCACGAGCAAGGTTGCCTGGTCGTATATTCCATATTTGAGCAGAGCTAGACAGTTAACCAGAGGTCATAAGTTCCTGTGGAAGGGGAGAAGCTTGGATAACCCTCTGTGGTTAGCTGTGAGTGGAACGAAAGTTATGGATCACCTACCTCGTGAATTTGCATGTCATCCTTGCCCAGGGGCCAGGCTAATGTGCGTATTGTTGCAATTTTAATATATGTGCAGCTAAAGCAAGCACTGTGTTATACTTCCTGCCTGGAATCTTTCCCTAGTTGGGTTTTTGTTTTTGTTTTTGTTTAACGCTTATTCATTTTTGAGAGACAGAGCGTGAGTCGGTCGGGGGGGCGGGGGGGTGGAGCAGAGAGCGAGGGAGACAGAATCCAAAGCAGGCTCCGGGCTCTGAGCTGTCAGCACAGAGCGAACCCACAAACCGCGAGATTCTGATCTGAGCCAAAGTCGGACACTTAACCAACCGACTGAGCCACCCAGGTGCCTGGCCCTAGTTCTTTAAAAGCCTAGCCCCTTGGTCTTCTGGTCTCAGCTGAAGTGTCACCTCAGTGAGACTTTCCATGACTACTTAATCTAAAGAGCTCCTTCCTTGCTACTCTCTGCCTCCACTCCCTGTTTGCTCTCTGCATAACATGTAGTTTGCAGTAAGTGGTCTATTTCCTTGCTGATTGTCTCCCCTTCATAGATTATACACGTAGGTGCCAAAGGAACTACCTCTGTTTTGCTCACCACGGTGCGTAGATATTCAGAAATACCTAGTAAGTGAAACACATTAAGCTGTAGAGGGAAGGGACTAAAGTCACCTTAGTGTGCCCACCTGATCCCCTCCACTTCATCCCTAATGGATTCAGCATGGGGACTTCAAGTCACAGCAAATTCTCTCTTAGGGTATCTCAAATTGCCAGTTGATTCTAACGTATATTGAGGAGAAATCTGTCTTTCTGTCTGAAACTTCCACTTATTTGTAATCTAGAGTGACATATAATACACTTCATTCTTTTCAGTGTCACTTTCAAATATTTGAATATGGCTGCCTCATCCTCCCCACAATCCGCCCGTATTACTGGTCCTCAGGGAGCCCGCTCCATCCGCTGCAGTCACTTCCCTCCCCCTCCGGACCCCCTCACCAATGCTTTTCAATGAACGCTTGCTTAATCCGAGGCATCTCAAACAGAATTCAGCATGAAGAATCCTGTGGGATAATTATCTCCTTTATTTGGGATACGACCACTATATACATGCAACATAAGGCAACACAGAATTTCTCTCTGCTTTCTAACAAACGTGTCACACTAGGAACTCACATCAAGCGTGCAATCAACCAGAACCACGGCTTTCATTTTTCACGCAAGAACTCACGTCTCCCCTACCTGGTGCATCTAATTGCTTGAACTTAACTCTGGATTCCAGCTTGCATCCTGTTCCCGGGGATCCGTCAACCTAACCTCTAGATCTCTTTGAAATCCTGTTCCTGTTAGCTGACCGGTCAGTGCTCCCTCCTGACCGTGTGTCACCTGACCACCTGACAAGCCCGCTCTGTTGGACTTCATCTGACTTGCCACGAGAAATGCTACCCCAGGCATTCAACCTGGACAGATCTCCCCCGGAGAAACATGGCGCCTATGGCATCATGATTTGGGGGATGGTTATATGCCAAAATGCCGTGGCTCAGGCAGGTTCTGTCCCTCTCCCCTGACTTACCAGTCTGCAAAGCAGAGCAGACGAGGAAGTGAGGTTCATCAGGGTGAATTTTTTCTGGGCAAGCAGCACAGGAAGTGGCCCAGAAGCTACAGGAGGATGTGGTTTCTCAGGACAAGAGGCCCCGGTCTCACGCCAGACTAATGATCCATTCAGCAACACACTCCCACAGTCTCCTGTCTTTACCCAGCGCCCGTCTGCCACTTCTCACTTCTTACCTAATCTGCCACCCCCTCCTGGTTCTCTCCCCAGCTTCACCTGCTTTGGGATGAAGGGCGACGGTGCGAGGTTAGGGATTTGCTCGGTCCAACAACGAGAGAAGAAGGGGAGTTCATAACTCTTTTGATGAAGATCTGAGGCGGCCTTCCTGGGTAGCCCAGAGCATCCCCTTCAAAAGATGGAGCTCTCTGAGCTCTTCACTTCCCCCTTCAGAACTTCCCCCCCTTTCCTGGGACTTCCACCTTCACTCGAAGCAGAAGTCTTCTGTAGAACAAACAGAGCCTCTCCTCTGCCGTAGCCAGGGGGCCCAGCGCCGCGGAGCTTAGTGCCCCTCCTGTCATCTGGAAGTTTCTTCCTGCATGCAGGCAGCCTCCTTCTGGCTCTCGGTCGGTGGGTTCCTTCAGACACCACTCGTGCCTGGTGCTGAGGACAGGACCGACCCTCCCAAGCCCCAGAGAAGAGCTCAGGTGGGCCAGGGGCTGTGAGGCTCTTCTCTCTGTGGTTTCTTGCCTTTTAGTTCTGCTTTCTCACTTTTATGCTAATTGCCCGATCCTTCTCCCCCTATGCCTCCGGCCAACCCTCAACACTTCTTCTTCAGTCCAGGGGCCAGAAGGCAGCATGAAGGACTGGCTGGGGAGGAAGAGTCACCCGGATTCTCTGTGTGCCCACCCGGAGCTCTGCATGCACGTATAAGCAGTCCCTCTCCGTCCTCACTTTTTCAAGATGACCCAATTCCTGCCACTTTCATCATTGCTAACGTCTTGATAGAACAGCTGGACCAAGGGCTAAGTGGTAGGTGGAGACATTCTCCCCACCTGAGTGATTTTGCTTTTAGGCTGTACACCCTACCCACCAGTGTGCACGTACAGTACAAAATACCAACTACCTCACTCCATCCAAACCATGTTAACAGAGCTGAAGAACACAGGTATGGAGCAAAGCCCTATTCAGGACATTAATTCCATTCATTCTGTGGACTGAATTGTGTCTCTCCAAATTCCTATGATGCAGCTCTGCTTCCCAGTGTGACGGTATTTGGGGGTGGGGCCACTGGGCCATAGTTAGGTTTCGATAAGGTCTTGAGGATGAGGCCCTCCATGAAGGGATTAGCGCCCTTATTAGAGATACTGGAGAGACTCTTCTGTGTGTTTCGCTTGCTCGCTCTCTGTCATATGAGGACATAGATGGAAGTTGGCAGTCTACGAGCTGGGAAGAGGGAGTTTGCCAGTTGGCTGGCGTCTCGATCTGGGACTTAGAGTTTCCGGAACTGTGAGAAACTAAAGTCTGTTGTGTAAGCCACCCAGCCTATGGCACTGTGTTATGGCAGCTCGAGCTGACTGAAACAAATTCCCAAGCTAATTATTTGCTATCTACCATAACATTTGTTTTCCTAATGTGCCATTTGCGCTCAAATCTGCATGCAAATTGAATTAGCTAATTAATACAGGTATAGAGGACCTCAGGATAGGAGTCTCTGGTGATTCCGTTTCCTACTCACTCCCATGTATTTATATATCTTCGTTTGGAACTCCCGGATTAAACGGCCCTGTCCCTTCATTTAACTATAAAGCACTCAGACAATTTTGTCTGAATGTTCTTCTCTCCCCATTGCCTTGATATCCTGGTTCTTTCCGGAACTTCATACTTACCATCCCGAAATTAGGCTCATGGGCGGTGGACCCAAACAATGATCACATTTTGTAGCAAATCTCATGCTTGGACCTCATGTCTATACCCTGTTCTTGCCACGATCATGTTAAGACTTTAGAAAGCAAAATGTGGGGATCTGGTTTCCTTTGCAGGAACAGAAAGGATTAAAATTTCCAGCCTGTCAATGATGATACCCAACATTTATGAGTTCTAATTCCTTTGCATGCATATCTCATTTAGCCCTTACAATGGACTCTGTGGAGAAATGGGGAGAACCTCCCTGGAGAGATAAGGGAAGGGAGGCAAAGAGTGACCGACCAAGGGGACAGAGGCAGTGACTGATGTCAGGATTCCCACGCAGGCAGTCTAAACCCAGAGGTCACCTTCCTGACTCCTAGGAAACCAGATGTATTCATTGGGCACACCACCAAAAAGGAGCAAAAGGTCAATTTTACCTCACCCGTAGCTTACTTCTCACAGGGGCTCACGTGTTGACTATTTCTTTCGTGCAAAAGGCTTACTAAATATCATAGTTGCCATTTAGCTTTCTGTTACCAGGTTGAGCCGTCTCTTGGTTTACTGCTTTTGAATGATGCATACTTAATACTACACTGGATATCTCCCCTCGATGAAGAAAAGTTTCGAGCAAGGACTATGGACTGGAAACTCAGACTTCAGAATTTTGTACGGGTGTGTTCGGACCTGACCTGACATTAGGTCCTAATACTGATGGATTTTTTTTTTTTTTTGCACAGTGTCCCTACATGTCACTTCTAGGCCCAGAAGGTATTTGGCCCCCATAGAGGAATAAAGGCCATTCTGACATCAGCACCATTTTATTGGGCGGGTCATATCTTGGGTACGGAGAACAGAAGATTCTCACACAATTCTTAGCCACCAGCAGGGTGGTACAAAGATTCCCTAAAGATGGACTCAAGAACTCTTAGCATTTGCCATCAGTCATGGGAGACAGTAAGAAAAACACGCTCTCATGTGTTCGTTTGAACAGCATCCTGCGGTAGCACAGAGTAGCCATACCATCAACATGCATTGGGTTGAATAGGCATCTGTGGGAAGGAGGGCAAAGAGTGCAGAGGGGTCCCCTGTCTTCCAGTCTAAATTCGCCTCCCCCTTTTAGAGCAAACTGGTGCTTCACATGTGACAGAACAAGCATCTGTCATCAGTTTTCCCGTCCCCAAGGTCCCCCTCTTCTACCTTGTATGTGTAACTCTTTGCTCAAAATGCGACGATAACATCTTTACAAGTAGAGGAAGCATATGTGATAGAAAGGGGGTTGCTTCTGGAGCTCCTGCATCCAGGTTTAAAGACCAGCTCTTCCACTTTATGCTCATGATACTTTTCCTGGCTTATGGTGTGATGTCTACTTCACAAATTTGTCGTAAAGATCTAGTCCTCCTAACCCATGATGGCGGCTCGACACAGTGAACATCAACTCCTTTCTCCTTTCCTCATAGAGGGAATGGATGAAGTCAGTTGTTTCCTCATTCCTAGCCCCCAGCACATGTCCTGGCACACGCAGACTATCTGCAAATGTTTGGGGAATAAATAAAATCTTACTTGCCAGTATATTAAAATTCCTCACTCTGTGTTGGTCATCCAGTTGGTTCTCCAACAATTTAAAAACCTTTTTTGGGGGGTGACTCAGTCGGTTAAGTGTCCGACTTGGCCCAGGTCATGAGCCCACATCGGGCTCTGTGCCGACAGCTCAGCTTATTAATTAATAAATTAAATTTAAAAAAATTTTTAATGTTTATTTTTAAGTGAGAGACAGAGCACAAGTGGGGGAGGGGCAGAGAGACAGGGAGACACAGAATCTGAGGCAGGCTCCAGGCTCCGAGCCAAACATGGGGCTTGAACTCATGAATTGTGAAATCATGACCTGAGCTGAAGTCGGATGCTTAACCGCCGGAGCCACCCAGGCGCCCCTATTCTCAACACTTTGTGAAAGAAAGATGCTTTTTTAAAAAACTTAGGTGTCAGTTATTTATGTACAGTAAGTTAATTAAGTTATATACTACTATATATTATATATTAAGTTATACAGAAATCATTTAAATTGTTCCATCTCAAGAAAAGAACTTAGTAAATTTTTACATAGGTGTACATACAGCCGTGAGACCACCACCTAAAGATAAAAGAACATTTCAGTTGCCCCAGAAGGTTCTTCACGCCACTTCCCAGTCAATACTCCCCCAATGGTGACTGCTGTCCTCATAGGGTTGTTTTGCCAGTTCTTGGATTTCAAAACAACAAGATTACCCTTTTGTGTCTGGCTTATGTCACTCAGGAAATGCTGTGACATTGGTCCATGTCCTCATGTGTGTCAGCAGTTTGTTCATTTTTATTCCGTGTAGCATTCCAGAGTATAAACTACACAACCATTCACCTACTGATGGACAGTGGAGTTGTGGCCAGTTTTTAGCGATACTGGCTCAAGCCATCCTTTTGTGTATGTCTTTTGGTGGTTAGAGCTGTTCATCTCTCTTGGCTAGATGCAAGAAGTGGACTTGCTGGGCCACAGGGCAGGTGTATGCTAAACTTCATCAAAAACTCCCCAACTCTTTTACAAAACAGTTGAGCAAGTTTACACTGCCACCAGCACCGAATTAAGTTCTGGTAACTTCCAGTCCTTACCGGCGTTTGGTAATTTGGTATCACCCTTTACATAGTAATCATCCCGGTGATATGGGTATCTCGTGGTTGCTTTAATTTGTAGATTTCTGATGAGTGATGACGTTGAACATCTTTTCAGACGCTGAGGCCATGGGGCTGCACTAATTAAAATCTCACCTCAAGGGAATCTTCTGCAGGGAACATAGCTGACTGACAGCTTGCAGTGGCTACATATCATGTCTGCCACGATGCTCATGCCTAGGCCACCTTTTCCCCAGAAAATGTGCTGCTTCCAGTCAAAGACAAAGCAGGGCAGAGATACTAGAGTTAAGCCATATCTGCCCAGAGGAGCGCTTCTCAGATAGCCAACCTTTGTTTAAGAGGCTCTGATCAGCTTGGTACTGCATCTGAAGTTCTTCCTACATCATTCTTCTTCCTTCCCTGTTTCCTTTTATAGATGTCGAACCTGCACCGCAGTCCAGGGCTCTCCCCACCTTCTGCCCCACCCCCTTATTCACCCCATAGGCATTTCCCTCAGTAGACCCCTCACATGTCTAATCCCACCTTGGCATCGGCTTCATGAAGCCCAAAATGACCTATATGATTATTGACTGTTCTGATAATTCTCTTTTGTAAAACCCCTGTACAAGTCTTTTGCCTATTTTTAAATTGAGTTTCATGCTCCTCCTTTTCTAAAAATGTATTTATAGGGGCACCTCGGTGGCTCAGTTGGTTAAGCGTCCGACTTTGGCTCAGGTCATGATCTTGTGGCTTGTGGGTTGGAGGCTTGCGTCGGGGTCTGTGCTGACAGCTCAGAGCCTGGAGCCTGCTTCGGATTCTGTATCTCCCACCTCTCTCTGTCCCTCCCCCACGTGTGCTCTCTCTCCAAAATAAATCAACAATAATAAATAAAATATTTAAAAACAAAAAAGATAAGGTAAATGGGAAGCCAGTTAAGTGAAAAGATACTAGTCTCTCATCTCTACATTTATCAATAGAAAGTTAATATTTATTAACCAGAAGAATCTCATGTGATTATATTTAACAAATATAAATACCTCTTTGAGCTTGCTGTCATAATTAAAACTTTCTGATAGTTTGGTCCAGCCCACAAGCCTCATAAAGTTGTTTTTATCCCTGTTATACAAATTAGGAAAGTGGAGGTGGTTCCCTGATGCTGGGGGTCCTACTTTGTCCTGGTACTGCCCCAGCCCTCAGCCAACCCCTCCCCATCATCTATGATGCTGCTTTTTCAATCCTCCTGAAGGAGAGCTGCTCCTTCCCTGCTAAATAACATTCCATGGCTCACCCGTGTCCACCAAATAAAGGCCAAGTTCTTGTGCATGTTCAAGATCTTGTTTCCTGCACATCTCAATGGACTATAAAGAACAAAAACAGCCTATTCATGTCTTCTTCGCCTCCATGTCATCTCCTCCTACACAGAGTCGGAATACCTCTGGAGTGATGCATTTTCCATCTCTGGCACGAGTATGGCAGAGGATTCAAACTTCACAACTGCTTGGACTAGACATGGATCTAGAGAGCTTAAGATTATTCTTCAATTAACCAGGTACAAGACAGATACAGATAGAATAGGTCAAGTAAAACCTCCCAGGAGCACAGGGCATGGCTGAGAGGGATAGAACACCATCCACGAAAAGAGAGCAGGGTTGGAAAACTTTTTCCCTAAAGCGCCAGATAGTAAACATTCTAGGTATTGCGAGTCATAGAGTCGCCCTGGCAGCCACTCCCTGCTGCCATTTTATTATGACAGCAGCCAGAGGTGATATGTAGACAAACGGGGGTGGCTGTATTCCCACAAAATAGTATTTTAAAAAACAGGTGGTGGGCAGCATTTGGCCGGTGGGCCGCAGGTAGCCAACTCCCAAGACAGAGGATCATTCTGTTGCCAAATAGGGTTTAAAACACAAGACACTGATGGGAAAACCAGGTGCTGACCTAGAATGGAAAAGTTGAAACCAATGAACAAAAGTAAAACTCTTACTAAGTTTTAGAAAGTAAAATGGATCAAGTATGTAATTGGAAAGAGAAGAGATTTCACGTGAAATGGCTCCTGAGTTAGGTGAAAACTTTTATTCAGTTAAAAAAAGAGAGAGAGAAAACAAGATGACATTGGGGTTGGGTAGCCTGAAAATTCACCACGGGCCAAAGAGAGCAGCATGGCTTCTCTGAACAGCTACTGTGCTTGCTGTACAAACGCAGAGCATCCAGAAGAAACAAGGCGCCGACCCCGGAGGATGGGGAGCCATGTTGGTTGAGTCACCACTGGGTCCCTCACATCCATCTCTGCCAGACACCAGGGGGCGTTCACTGGGAAACAATCATTCCCACACTTTGGGCTCAGTGATGCGGTTCGGCATTTGAGTGTCTGTGCAACATCTGAGCCGGATTCGAACGTGAAAAAGTGCCATTTGAGCCGTAAGCTTCTGAAAGGCAGGACCCAGCAGAGGACAGAGGAAACGGGGTAAAGGGAAAGAGCACCCGAGGCAGGGGACAGTACCAGAGTCTGCTCTGATTCTCCGATGGGGCTCAATTCTGTTCTCTTTCTTTTCAAAGTCCCAACTAAAATTCAAGTTTCTGTGAGGGAAAAAGGCAGGGGCCATCATACTTTCTAGAAGTCTTAACTTTAGCTTTGTTACCTGAAAAATATGCCACCCTACCTGAGAGAGAAGAGATAAATGCGTTGACACATTGAAGGAAACATTTGGAGTATTTCAAACGAGCCAAAAAGGGGGGATAACCGTAAGGACCCCAGAGGATACGGTGGGAGTTCTCAGAGCCCCGTAATCCCCTGGCAAAGGAACTAATTACGTTTGGAGAAGACGTGTGTGCTTGATAAAATAATTAAAAATAAATTGCTCTCCTTGGACATGCAAATCGCCAAGTGTTCAAGCAACCCCATTGGTCACTTAGATAATAGATGCGTTTTCTCAAGTGTGTGCGGAGGCACGGATTGGTTTCCAATTCTGGCTACCAAAGGGCCTGAGCAGCGTTTGAGAGAGAGAAGAGGAGTCCTTGGGTCCAGTGGGAACACTTGTCATATCCTGGGGGACAGCTGTTAAAAGCCATAAGCCATGACACTCCCCAACCCCAGCCCTCCTGACCCTTCCTGGCTGAGAACTGGGGACTCTGAGGAACTAGACTTGACCCAGTGATCCCCCTGGGCTCCTAGCTCATGCTGGAGGAGGAGGGGACGGGGCTCTGTTACTCTCCTCCAGCCCCCACCCCACCAAAGAACTACCACAACACTCTGTGCTATTACCCAGTGCTCTCAGGCCAAAGAAAATAAGGCACTGGCTAAGAGCCAGGACCCAGATGGGTCTTTTGGTGTGGGGAGGAAGGGGAGACATGAGGCCTTGCGGGGGTTGACTGTTGTGAAGAAAAAAGTTTTCCCTAATGACCTAATACTTCTTATAGAGAAAAGAAGAAAAGGAGAGGAGAGGTGAGAAGAGATGAGGTGAAGTAGGGAGGGAAGAGGAGGAGAGGGGAGGTAGAAAGAAATGGGAGGAAGGGAGGAAGAAAGACGAAGAGGAAACTCAAGACTACAAAATGCTTTATAATTTCTTCAAAGAACCCATCAATACTGATTAGACACCGTCTATGCAGTTGATTAGGCACCGTCCATGCAGAGCATGCTCTTGAGTACCATCTATAGATGGGATGGAGGGAAAGACAGGACTTCTGCATTGAGGGAAGTCACATCCACGTTGGGGAGTAGACCTGATGTGAATGAAGGGCATATTCCCAATTCCTTTTTGCCTTGGTGACATCAGGCCCCTTCCCACACCTCTTATTTGGGGGCAAAAGATTACCTAGAGCCGGTGTGACTGGACCACTCGGAATGCTTTCCTGGGAATCAGTGACTTATGGAAGGAGAGATGAGGGCAGCCTCGCCTTGGGCTTCACCATAGGATCTCACCTCATACCCAAGACTGTGTGAGGGAGGCTCTCCCCTGACAGAAGGGGACCCTGCACCTCAGTGAGGTGTGGCAAATGACAAACAGGGTAAATCACTTATCCCCTGGGAGGAGGCAAGGAGTAGATGAGGTAACACACAAAGAAACACTTAGCGGTGAGGGGCAGCACACACGTGCTCAATAAACGTTCCCTCTGATTCCTAGGTAACTTGCTCAAGGCCACACATGCCAAGAAGGACACGATCAGGATTCAGTCACACGATGCTCAGTCCAATTCCAAAGCCCACACTTTCCACAGGGCTGCAGGTGGTTCTCAGCGTTCAGTTGTCTTCCTCCTCTTCCCTCCGCATGGCCATCCAGTCTCCAGCCCCTTTCATATCTATCCAGAGAGGCCTTTCTTTCTGTGCTTTTAGCCTCAGTGCCGACAACTCCCTGGCTTTGTGGTACAAGCAGAAGAGGGAAATGAGCAGAAGGAGAAACAGAATGCAGGGGCAGATGAAGAGGAAATAGAGTAAAGGTGTTGATGAGCAGATCCTGGAGAGAAATGTGAGTTCTGCAATGAAAAGAACAATAAAGAAGATAATTAGTCTCCAGCTTACCTGCACGAATCCATGCTAGACACTTGGGGGATTTATTGTTACAGCGAAAGGTATGTAAACATAGTGGGGCCAAGTAGGGGTGGGCCCTTTAAATCATACGTGCACAGAGAGGAGGAGTGGCGGGGAGAAGGGAAGTCCAGAAGAGGGCTCCTCCAGCCCACTGCCTCCACCCAGCAAGTTCCAACCACTGGGGGTTCCAATGACCTACTTAAAACCAATAGCCTCGAAGAAAAACAAAACCGAAAAAGCAAACCTCTCCTTTAATCTTCTGTCCTCAGAAAAGAGATCTAGAATTCAGCCCTCATTCTCAGCTCTGCTGCCGGTCCTGAATTTTTAACTGAGTTATTCCCACTGCTGCTGCTTGAGTGTGCGCACTCACGTGCACAGGCGTGGGTGCACACACACGTGCACAAGCACACACTCACACACTGCGCCGTCATTGCACAACAGCACCTACAGTGAGAAGCTCGGTCCGGTCTACCCCTGCCCCCCGGGGCACCCTCCGTTCGGCTGTGCTGCCCTTCCTGTTGCCTCCATCGGGCACACTCTCTATATCTCAATCCTCTGGGTCCTCCTGGGCCAGCGCCGACAACACTTCCTCTCCCGGGTCCCCCCAACTGCCTCGGCACAGCCTTCTCCGACACTCCTCTCACACGCCCCTTGGTGCAGACCTCTTTTGTTCCTCCTTATCCATCTCCTTACCTCAGTTGAGGTGCGACTCCGTACGACTGATCGAGTCATCTGTTTCCATGTCCCCTGCTGTGCCCAGCACTTGCATGACTACATAAGTTGATCTGAATTGAATTGGGCTGACTGCAACCACACGGGCAAAGGATACTAAACAAAGGCCAGCTGAAGCACATGACCTTCGGGGGACTGCAGTCCGCGGGGAGCACTATGAGTGCCCAGATGCGCCAAGCACACACAAGCAGTCCCAAAGTGGCTCCGGGCCACACGGCCAGAGGAGCAAAGGGACAGGGCTGCAAACACCACAGGTTCAAGGAAGCAGTGCCTAACACGGCCTCCACGCAGAAAGGCACATGTTTAGAGAGACACCAACTACTATGACACATTTACTTATGACAGGATACTTGAAATCGGGGCTTTTTGGAAAACTCTGATGCTAATAGTCGCTGCGCTTTTACTGGTGAATTGTAATGACATAAGCAATTTCTTCAAATGTTAACCTATAGGATTCATGGATTATACACTCTTAGAGATGTAAACGGCTTTAGAGGTCATTCCCACCAACCTCTACCGCAAGAATTCCATTTTCAGCATTGTTGACGCCATTTTGCACCTTGAAGAATGTCTCTTTGTTGGAAGTCAAGAAAGAGCCTCAACATTTGCCCAGCTCCTGCCTTGTGAACTCCTGAAGGGACGGCCCATGTCATATGCATCTTTGTCTCTCGTACAGCACTTTATTCAGAGGTCATCAAAGGAAACTGATGAATGAATCAATTGCGTGAGTGCACCATACACAGGAACCCAGGGGTGGCTGCCATCTTGCTGTACAGAGTAAAGATCATCACTGAACATTAGGCTGGTGGCTCTGAACAGGACTTGACGAGCTGTAGGGGTTTGCAGTCAGATGTTCTCTGGCTCGTTTACATTCTTCATCCTAAATTTGTTTTTGGTTTTTGAAAGGGTGAGCGATGATAAAGCTAGACTTTTCGTTCTTTATCACCCTCCATCTTTATGTCCTACCTGAGCCCTCTCTCCAAGGCCCTGCTTGACTACAATCATTCTCCCAGGTCTTAACATGTCTGAAGGTGTGTGGCTAGGAAGTAGGTAGAGATGGTAATACTGAAAGAGACCAGAACTGTAGGGAACAGCGGGTGAGAACACTGGCTTCAACACTTCACACTACTCATGCACACAGTAGTGACTGAGTACCTCTTCCATCTCGAAGAGAGTCAGGTTCACGTTCTGGCTCTTCCACGTACTGTTATTGACACTGGACCAGTTACTTATTCTCAGTAACGATTAGTTTCCTCAACGATCAAATGGGGATAATAATTTCTAGAGTTGTGATAGGATAATAAAGTATTTGAGAGTTCAGCACATGTGAGTCAGCAAGGAATAAATATTAGTACACGAGTGAGAGAGTTAGGAATATCACAGGCAACTCTCTCCCAAGAGACTGGATAGAAATCAGGGCTTGACCAGCTGACTCTCCATGCTTGGCCACACACTTGGCCACGTTCTTCCACAGGCCAAGTCTCTCCCTCAAATCTCTGGTCCCTCTATCTCCGCGGCTGGGTGACATTCCACTGAGAGTCAAATGATTACATAGGAGACTCTGACTTCCCTTCCCCATCTTGGGAGTCAGAGAATTGGGAAGTGAGAGTCCACCTCTGTGTCACCGTTGCTAGGACGGTCATACAATACTGAAGAGATAGCGCCAGCACACAGAAGGTGAAAAGAAATCTGGTACTTGGCTTTTTTTTTTTCCCTACTGAGACTCTAACCTTCAGCGCGAAGGGACTGCCAGAGGGCTTGAGTATCTTAATGGGGAGGAGACTGCTCTGTTTAGAGCAATCTGCCATCAAAGGATGGCCAAGCGCGCTCTTCACAGCTCTGAATTGGCCAAGAGCTAGCAACTGTCAGCTCCAGTGCTTCTAAATTACCTCTCCCGGGAGGGCAGTGTTTGCTCTGGATCCCCTGGTCACCATTCCCCACCATCTGCCTCCCACCCATATCTGGATTAGAATTAGTGACATCCAAAACCATTAAGGTTTGGCACTTCAAATCAATCCGAGTAAGTGCCCGATGCTCAAAGTACAAGGTCTGCAAGACAGAGCCAAAAATGTAATGAGAACACTTCATCATGAGGCTCAGTTTATAACGTGCTTCCACCCACAGCCAAACACACCACGAGGACCATTCCTTTTCAATATTACCTCAGAAATACTGACTTCAGCAGAAGACAGATGCAACTCTGCCCCCACCCCAACCCAAACTTCAGCAACTGACGATGCCAAGTGTGGCCACGTGAGAGAATCGGCTCCCGCCAGGAAATGAAAGTGGGGTTCAGGAACCCGATTCAAGTGCATCCCAGAATGAGTGATGTCTGACAGTATCCTGTTTCATCCGAACTGAAGACTCACTTGCTCAGTCTTTTGTGAAGCATTTCATGATTACTTCGTGCCAGACTTTGTTGGAGGCATCAGGGTGCATAGAAAAATGCTATAGTCTCTCCAGAAACTTCATTCTGGTAGGGGCACATATCTCCTTTGAATCTTTACTTTCTAAGTATATCCTTACCCAACTAGAAGCCGAGGAATACTAACCAATACATAGGATTACAAGTAATCCAGTCCCCAGGAAGCCTTTGCGTCTTGTCTATTAATTAATCACAGAGAATTCTCTAGAATAAGACATTTCTGTCTGGGGTCTGAGGATGAAGTAGAAAGACTAAGGTATCTCTAGCCCCTGCCTTGGCTTTGTCATAGGTAAGGAAGTCAGATGGAGAAGACAGTGTGAGGTCCATTCCATTCCCCCAGGGAGGTGCCTCTTAGCTTTTCTGTCTACATTTGAGCCACATACGCCACAGATTTGTTAAGTAGTCCTAAACTAACCCACCCTGAATCTGCCACAGGGAGGTGGCGGAAAGCATCTGAGAAGCAAGAGTTGCCAGCATGTTGTATTTGACCTGGGCTTCGTTAATACACAGAGCGGGTCCTTACCGGGAGTGCGATTACACTATGCTTCACTAAGTCTTTGAGCATCTTCTATGTGCCAGGCACTGTGCTGTGGTGGGAACAAGACACTCGGTGTTTGCCTTCTCAGAATGCACAGTCCGGCAGTGCTGCTGGATGTTAGACAGGGGTGATGGCTAAGAGACTAAGGGAAGTTCCTGAGAGGGTGGTGGTTAAGTTGGGAGGTGTAGGGTTAGTAGATGTTGACCAGAGAAAGAAGGCATGGAGGAGCACTGCAGTCAGAAGGTGGTATATCTTCACCTTCTTCCTCTCTGGAATTTTTAAAAGCACTCAAGTCCCCACCAGCTCCAAACCAAAACGGAACAAAGTAAAACTTCGCTGACACCTCTTGCCACCTGTTATTTTTCTCTCTTGCCTTCACATCAAAGCTCTTGAAAGTGTAATCTGTATTTTATGTGTTCGCTATCTCACTGTGATCTGCCCTTTCTCATTACTTCTCTGCAACTGCCCTACAGTGTGGAGTCCAATGGATACTTTCCCATTCTTATCTTAATTGACCTCTTGGCGATGGTGGAGACTGTTGGCTTTCCCTTCCCTCTTGCTACCCTCTCTGCTTTTGGTTTCCATGATACCACCAAACCCTGGTTCCCCTCCAACCTCTTGGCTACTCCTGTCCTTCCCCTTCACAGTGTCCTCTTCAACAGTGGCTGTCTTAGGGATGCATCGTTGGGCAACGTTATTGGCTAGAGTTGATGACTATACCTCTAACAAAGAGCTCTCTTGGAAGTCCCTGGGTCTCTTGGATAGAACTCTGGATAACTCACACATACTCCACTCTCAATTCTAGCCCAAGTTGCTCAAAATTGAACTAACTTTACATTCAGACCTTATATTACCTCATTTAGTGATTGTCCCCACTAACCAGCCATACTAGATACTTGATATTCATCCTTGATTCTCCCCTTCTGCTCATTCACCCTCCACATGCATCTAATCAGCCTCTAAATCCTGAAGATGATACCTCCTAATGCTGCCTGCCTGCCCTTTTCTCAGCCCTCATTAAGGCACTGCCTTCATTTGGGTCTTTATCTTGTCTCACCTGGGTTCCTACTATCAATTTCAAATAGGTCTCTCTGCTCCGTGACTGCCTCTCTTCCAACTCACCTTTCACAGGGTTCCCAGTGGGAGCTTTCTAAAATGCAAATCTCATGATGTCACTCCCCTGATTGAACTTGCTCGCTGACACTCCATAAGGTTCATGAATAAGTTCACCTTCTTTAGCCATATACGCAGGATGTGTTTGAGATCCGTACCCTCCCCATCTCACTAGCTTCCTTTCTTGCCCTTGCACCACAGTTTTTATGATTATCTTGCCTAGCCTTTCCTTTTCCTAAACTATGTTTTCTTCCTTTCATAGGCCCCATACTCTGGAGGATTTCCCAGATCTCCTCCCCACCCAGCCCTTCACCCCAGCCCTGCTTCTGCTCCTTGTGCAGCATCCTAAGGCTGCTTCTTTGATGACACCTGCCGTTTTGGACTTCACTTCCCCATCAAAATCTAAGCTCTTTGGGGGATGCCTGGGCGGTTCAGTTGGTTAAGCATCTGACTCTTTGTTTCAGCTCAGGTCATGATCTCATGGTTCGTGAGTTCCAGCCCCGCATCAGGGTCTGTGCTGACAGCGTGAAGCCTGCTTGGGATTCTCTGTCTCTCCTCTCTGCCTTTTCCCCACTCACACACACTCACACACTCTCTCAGAAAATAAACATTTAAAAAAACAAAACAAAAAAGAATCTGAGCTCCTTGGGAACAGACTCTGTAATACATGTTTTTGTGATCTCAGAAGCTCACATAGTTATTTATTGAACAACTTGAAATATTTTGTCATGGGGCACCTGGGTGGCTCAGCCGGTTAAGAGTCAGACTTTGGCTCCGGTCATGATCTCGCAGTTTGTGGGTTCAAGCCCCGTGTCGGGCTCTGTGCTGACATCCTGGAGCCTGCTTTGGATTTCTGTGTCTCCTTCGCTCTCTGCCCCTCCCCTACTTACACTCTGACTCTCTTTCTTTCAAATATAAACATTAAAAAAATAATAAAAGGAGTAAGAGGTATATATTAAAAAATATTTTGTCATGTATATAGATATATCCATATGTATATGCATATGTGTGTGTGCATTCTGTGTATGTGTGCATGTGTGTAGCATGTTTGGAGGCATAAGGGGAAAGAGTCAACATTTCCTGAGCACTTACAACATGCAGGGACTATGCTAGCTACTTTATACACATTTGTATTATGATCCTCATTTTATGAGTAAGCTGGGGCTCATAGAGGGTAAGTAACCAGGCTACGATTTCACGGCTCGTAGATAGGTGGCAGGGGGCTGTGATCTGAGCCTCGGCATGTCTGATTCCAAACCCTGGGATTTCTCATCCCCCCACACTGCCTCCCCAAGTACCAGGATGGAGCAGCCAGGTAGGGGAAGCCAGATGCTGTAGGCACGGATTTACTTGGGAACCCCCTAGCTGTGCCTATAAGGAAAACCCTCAGCTTATCACGGCACGAGTTTTCAAGCTTCTTCAACTGTAAAGAATACAAAGACTTCCCAATTGTTAATGTTTTCTTTCCAGAGTTCCTCTTTTAAGAACCTTACACCTGGCGTACAAGGATTCTACAAAGATTAACAATATCTGTATCTATATGTATATGTATGTGAGTGTATATATATACATATATACACAATATATATATATTGCTGCAAAGGATCCCGTGTCTCTCAGAGGAGATGTGCCTTTCTGTCACAGAATATGTATTTTTTACAGTTACTATCTGTTTATTTGGCTCAAAAAGTGCTGATTCTCCAGAACCTAGGGATTTCAGGGAGAAAACATGTATGGAATGTGCTCAGGTTACGGGGCTTCCTGTAACTGCTAGAATAGAAGAGCAGATAGGAAGAAAAATTCCCTCTGGACACCTGTCTTCTCCCTCTCTCGCAGCCTCTCTCTCTCTCTCTCAAAACTAAATAAACATTTAAAAATTTACATTAAAAAAAACTGAAAGAAAGGAGCAGCTCAGAGACGAGCTGGCCAGATCAGCCAGGACACGGGATCACCAGGGAAGATTTACTGGTCTGGCTGGAGACATTTTTGCTTTCATTAACAAATGTTTAACGAATGCCTATTACATGCTTGGCATCGTACTGGCTGGAAGGTTGCCCTCGGCTCCTTCACAGCCTCTTGCTCCACTCCCCTCCTGAAGCTGTGTTCTCCGCTGGGTAGGACGGCTTTCCCACGTGCACAGTGGTCACTCTTTGGCCAAGGTCTGCCCTCCTTTGGCCGTAGCTGCCCGCCTTGCTGGACTCCGGACTTGCTGGACTTGTTGAAACAAGTTCAACAACATCTTCCTTTGATGCCTGCAGTCAGGTGAGGCCCAGCCACCACCTGACTATCAGTATCAAAGCCCTGCAGATGTGCTGACAGAGAGATAAGAAGTGTGGCGCTTAATTCATTAAGAAAAATTTTGCTTTGTCTTGGAGGTGGGGAGCATTTAGAGGTGGGTGACTTCAGCTATAGACCAAATGAAACGTAAGGTTGCCATGCCCCTGTCCCTCGTTCTAACTCCCTCTGCAGATCTGAGCATTCTGAGACTGGAGAACCAGCTAAGGGTAAAGGTGTCTGCTTCGAACACAATTTTGTTATTTAAAAGGATACGATGGTGATGGCTTTTCTGTTCGGGAGGGGAAGGGAGGAAGCAGGTCCAAGGCCCCTGACATTCACACATGTGTGCGAAAACCTCACGCAGACCTTGTCCGTCCAAACGAGAAATGGCGATTACTCTCAAGAGAAATTGCAAAGTCTCTTTCTTTAGGGAATCTGTACGTTGCTTTCAGCAAAACGTAACTGGGAGGAAACCACAACGGGGGAGACAAAGATTCTCCTGACCAGGAGCCAGGGCAGATTAACCCCTCGTTACCTGAAGGCAGCACCGGGAACACCACATGCTGCGACTCATCTGATGCTTGGCTGACCCACATGCCAGGGCTGCTGTGTGGCTGCCACTCTGTCACCTTGCACCAGTACATTCCAGAATCTTCTATCTCTACCCGGTGAAGTTTCAGGACAAAGTCTGTAGGGGATGCGCGGTAACAGGACACATGCCCCCTGAGCCCCTCATCACCATACTCCAGCAAGCCATCGTACTGAAGGTGTACCAGCATGTTCCTTCCTGAATGCTCCCTGCTGCGGAACCACATCACAGAGAACAGAGAAGCCAGGCTGCCAGAACTCTCCATGCTGCAGCGGATGGCTGCCTCTCTGTGCTCGGTAGCATTCTCTGTCCAGTACACTTTGGAGACACGTACCTTGCTTCCTAGGAAATAAAATGGCAGTAAGTTAGAGAAGAATCCAGATGGTTAGATTTGATACCCCCTCTGGACAATCTTTAGATACCACGTCTCTTGTCTTTAACATTTTTCCTTGACCTCTGTCCTTCTTCCACATTTTCTAGAACATTCTGTGCAATGAAGCAAATCAGCCATTGCCCTTCAGCCCTACCTCTGGTCTGCTGAAGGCCTGTCCCGAAACCACCCAGCTTCACTGGGGGCTTTGCCCTGTTGTTTCACTTCTCCTTGGCCAACTCTCCTCTGCTGCCCAGAAGGATCATTCAAAACTTCTGGCTCTTCCCTCAAGTCGTGTACTGCACCACAGCCCCTCATTCTTGGCAAATTACCTTCCTCCCATACACCCAGATGTCATCTCATTCCTAGATACAGGGAAAGAGGAGGCTATCCGGGAGACTGAATGTTTTTATACAAGTGTTAGAATGCTACTCAAGGAGAGACTATTTCAATGACTGGATTAGACTACATTTTAAATAGATTTTGACATTTACTTTTTACGAATTTTCTCCTGGGGCACCTGGGTGGCTCAGTCGGTTAAGCATCTGACTCTTGATATTGGCTCAGGTCATGATGTCTCATGGTCCATGAGTCCGAGCCCTATGTTCAGGCTCCATACTCATGGAGCCTGCTTGGGATTCTCTCTGTTTCTCTCTCTCTCTCTCTCTCTCTCTGTCTCTGCCCCTCCCCTGCCTTGCAAAATAAATAAAGAAACTTAAAAGAAATTTTCCCCTCCTAACCAGCCAGTGAGAACTTCAAAGGAAGGCCAGGGTAGTTACTAACAAAATAAAGAAACTACAGTATATGCTAAATTTTCAGCTCTACTACAAACACATTGATTAATATATCTTAAAATTTTTTAATGTTTATTTATTTTTGAGAGACAGAGAGAGACAGCATGAGGGTGGCAGAGAGAGAGGGAGACACAGAATCAGAAGCAGGCTCTAGGCTCTGAGCTGTTAGCACAGAGCCCGACACGGGGCTCGAACTCAGGAACCGTGAGATCGTGACCTGGGCCAAAATCCCAAACTCACTGACTGAGCCACCCATGTGCCCCATATCTTTCTCTAAAAGGATAACTGTGTCTGCTCCTGGATCTTTGTTGTTGTTGCCATATTTACTCTCTCCCTCTATTCATGGCAAAGTATGTGAAATATCAGTTTATATGATTCTGTCTCTGCTTCCTCATCTCAAATTCCTCCCTACTGTAACACAATCACCTTCCAATTCTATCCCATTCTCTGGCCAAGATCCTTAGTCTGGGCCCGATTTCCCAGCTAAAGACACTCTAGTTTTTTGTCCTCAGTGAATTTTATCACCAAAGTCCATTTTCTCCTTGAAATCCTCTCCTCTTTTGATTTCAGAGAAAATATCTCTCCTACGGTCCTGACCACTCCTTCTCAGTATCTCTCCCCAGGGTCTTCTTAACTCCCTCCCTGCACCAGGGTACACTGCTGGCCACCCCCAGTCAGCCACACCCAGCCCACAGATATGTTTTCTTTGACATCAACAGTACTTTTTTTTTTTTTCACTTTGGATTAGTTGTGTATGTGTACAGTCTCAACCGAGTGATATCACCAAGAAAGATTTTAGGCATTTCTTGATGTTCTAAAAGATAGGAGAGCACTGAGCCCACATTTCCAGACGGGAAGTGCTTGCTACCCTGAGCCAAGGAGCCAATGTCTCCTTAAAGGGGTACACAAACACTGTCACGATTTGGCTTAGGCAACTGGAGAAAGGGCTGCCAGCCAGATGGAGAAAGGAGAATGCAGACATGTGTGCGGGTCTTGTGGGATGGCAAGGGTGATAATGGGGTTTGGGATGTGCTGAGCATGACGGTCTCAAGGGCATCCAAGTAGAAATGTACAACAGGCTGTTGGGAAGAAAGATCTGGAGCTCAGGAGATCGGAGCGAAGCATAAAGACTTCGTGCTACTTCATCGAAGGTGATAGTTGAAACCAAGAGGGCATTTAAGAAGTTCTGGAGAAAGCAGAGAATAATGGGTGAATGGGGTTCAGGATCAGTCCCCCAGGAACACTCACATTTACCAGGGAGGAGAAGGGCCTGAAGAACATGGAGAAGGGGAACCAGAGCAGCAAGAAAAGAGAGCCCTGTGCTAAGCTACTATTTCCCTCCACTGCCCCCCACAGACCTTAAGCTCCTTAAGGCAAGAGTTGTGCCTTATTTCTCTTCATGTCTCTAACTGTCTAATACATGCTCATGTTCATTATAATCTTATTTGTGGATGTTCCATTGAACATGCAATCTTAAGCACCAAACTAGACTCACTTCATTGCATTGTGCTGTTGGATCTCCGCCAGTCCCGAGCCGCCGTGACATCCATCTCATTTTATTCAACACTGGAGGTGACCTAATGGATACCAAGAGATCTAACCAACCCTGCCCACACTGAGACCGCGGTGCTCTTAGACCAGTGCAAATGGATCGAACTTCTCTTACAGTTTTAAAGCTCTCCTGAGGAAGAGGAGCCTCCCTCAGGAAGCCATTCCAACCGTTAACTACTCTTATTCACCGTATGTTTAGGCAGCCGAATGTTGAAAAGCAATTTCTCCACACATCCCTGTAGAGTTGTACAGTTTCTGTTCACAGTGGGGGAAATATGCTTCGTATTACTCTTTCTAAGCCAAATTATAGCAGAGCCCCACTGGAATGACACAGCTTGTTATTATAGAGATCTAGAGATACGATACCCTGGGTAGCTGTGTAGAGCAGTCTCCGGGCTGACAGGTGAACCAATCAGAGGGCTCTTGTGCCCATCCAAGCTCCTCGAAACCTCAGGCCAACTAACCGTAAGTAACCCCTGCCTTCTCTGCTGGGCCACCAGGTCCTGCTTTCATTGTGTAGGTGGGCCCTGTTCCTATGACCCTGGGTCATATTTCTACTTTCACATAATCACACCACTGTAGAGCTGCCCAAGAGAAGAGGGCAATCCTATGAAAAGCCGTGTGAGAATACACATGAGGTTTACCTGTGGGCCTGAGTTTTAGTTCTGTCACCCCTGACTTCTTTTCCCCAAGCTTGCGCCAAGTGCCATTTGTAGATAAGAGCCATTCCTCCACAGCGCAGAGGTATTTGCCCTGGTCACTTTCTTCCACACTCAAAATGTGCAGCTGAAACAAGTCTTGGGAAACTTTCTCAGCGTGGAATTTTTGTTTTCTCTGCGGGGTGCGAAATTCATCCCCGTATTTTATGACATTGGTTTGGTCCATCTTGAGGATTGTCAGCCAGGTTGCATTCATGGACATGGGAGAGAAGTACCAAGTAATGGCCAAGTGGAGGTCTCCAGTGGACTGAGACAAGATGCTACATTCTATGTCGGTGTTGGAGTTGATGAAGATCTCTTCGACTTGACTGCTTGAGTTCACTCTGAGCTTGCTCTCTGAATTAAAAGAATGGGGGTGGTTGCTTTGTTACTTTGCTAGACAATGGAATTTTAAGGCAGAAGGGACATTAGAGGCCAACTGGGACAAGGCCCCCTCCATCCACTGGATGTGGGAATTTGCTCCCCAGTAGCCCCACTCACGAGCCTCTGAATAGCTCCCCAGCTGACAAACCAGCCCATTTCATCTGGACATCTCTGTAGAAGAGAATTCTTTCCTATATCAAGTTGAATTTTACCACTCCATACCTTCCAGCCACCGGTCCTGGTTCTACCCTTCTTACCTGGATGAGTGGGATAGGGAATGTGGGGCGGGAGGAAGTGTCATACAGAAAACTAATCTCTTCCACATGATAATGCCTCATTATTGAAACTTAGACATCATCTCTTCCATAGCATTTCATAAATCAAAGTGAGAGAAAGCGGCCCTATTAATGCTTTGTCTGTGTGCTCACTCTCCAGAGTACCCCGAGATTCACAACATGTCCTTGTTGGACATGCCCTCCAACATGGGTAAACAATAGGAAGTTGTACATGGGCTATTAACATTGTATGTTTCTTTGCAGCCAGTCGACTGTGGGACTCTCATACAGATGCAAAGTCAACTACCCTTATATTCCAGCAGCTTTTCTGCTCTGTTGGGATGATGAATGCTAAAGCCTGCCTTCCAAACCTTGTTCTAACCTCTTACTGACATCACTGATTCTGCTTTTGTAACTGCTTCTTGAAGTTGCCAGTAGATACCTTTATTCTTCTTTCAGCAAACATTTATTAAGCACACACTGTGTTCTGTGCCAGACTTTTCCCCATTCTGTAGCTACCTCCCTTCAGTGGGTTCAGTCTAGAGGGAGACACTAGTACAGTCACAGAGGCTTAGGATTACAAGATTGTGCCACCCAAGAGTGACAGAGGCCTGCAGAAGCAGCTGTCAGAACACAGGGCATGACTACCTAACTCAAATATGAGAGTGCAGAGAGGCTTCCTAGAGAAGAGACCTCTAAGTGAAGGCTTAAGAGTTAATAGGAATTAGTCTCATGGAGAAGAGGCTAAAGAGTTCTACACAAAACACACGACTTGAGCAAAGACTGAAAGAGACAGAGAATATAGAGCATTTGAGGGTATGCAAGTAGTTCAGTGTGGCTGGAGCTCAAATTCAAGATGGAAAGCAGAAGACGAGGCTGGAAAGACAGAAATGGACCAGACCATGCTATAGGAGTTCGGATGAGGTGGATATGAAGGCGTTGTGGACTTAGGTTTCTCACCCGGGCCATGGGTGGGTCATGAGGACATGGAGCAGAGTGAAAAAAGAGTAGCTTTGGAAGGGTAAAAATGGTGCATTTGTGTGTGGACTTACTAAGTGTAGATATGCCTTGGAGGTAATTGCAACGTGAATCTGGAGATCAGAGAGAGGCTTTTCAGGATAATGGATTTGAGAGTTGTCAGCATATAGGTTGAACCAGGGGTAGGAATAAGCACACTTCAGGGACTGAAAAGAGTAAGAAGAGAGCAAGCTGAGGGTGAAATGCAAAGAAATGGATCTGCGAAGGAGGAGAATTCTGCAAAAGAGAATGACAAGGAGCACTCAGGGTGTTAGGAAGGAAACCAAGAACATCCTGCATCATGAGACCGAGGAAAAAGGAAGTTTCAAGAGGAAAGGATTGAGTCGACCATTTCAAATACCATGGAACGGACAGGTCCATGAAGGCACAAGTCAATCAAGGAGGAGATCATTACTAGTACTGAAGATGTCACTTAGCAGCAGAGAGAATGATTGCTACTATGTCCGAGCATCCGCTCCATGCATCAGGCACGGTACTAGGCACTATATATATATATAATGTGGTGTGTATGTGGTGTGTATATATATAATGTATATATATATGTATATATACATACACACCACTGTATATATATATATATACATATATACACACACACACACACACACACATATATATATACACATATATACATATATATGTGTATATAATGCACATCTTTAAAGAGCAACTTATGAATGAAGCACCACAGCTATGTTGCTATCCGGTGCCTGTCAGATGGAAATGACTTCAAAGGCTCTTGAACACTCTGCCTTAAAAGAACAGAAGTCATAAAAGAAGACACGTGACCCAGCAGAACTTTGGCCAGGTTGTGTCTTACTTTTTACCTTTGCTCTTTTACCAGCTGACGACGTAAGTTATACTCAACCATAATCATCTCCTCTCTCTTACACATTAACATGGTACAGCAAGGGGAAAAATGTATTCTAATGGAATTTACATCATCCATACCACTAATGTTGACACTGCAGACATTTGGTGACTCGTGAGGCCTGGGCAGTGACCAATCCAAAAGAATGCCTCCCCTCTCGAGCTGGTCCTAGAGGCCCCCTGTTGTGCCACAGGGTACCCTGCAGGTGCTGGGTGGTGGGGACTCATGGGAAGAGGGGAGGGGCACGGATCCACAGTTATTATTAGCCAGTGTGGAAGTCTGTCAGTGTTCTAATAACCAGTATGGCCAACCCATGCATATCAACTCAATGTCATCCTGGACATCAGTGTTCTATGATACTAACTTACACAGTAAGAACATGGCAAGAAGGTATTTTATGTTTTAATTCTATGAACTTATCCAAAATGGGAGAGATGTGTTGGTTTGTTTTAAAGAGGGGATTAATTTCAAGTGGTGTTTACCTGGCAAAGTGATGGCTATCATTAGTGGGTGAGAGATGACGGAAGCCCTCGCGGGGCCGCTCGTGTCCAGAGGATTTCTGGCGTAAACTTCTACTTGACACCGATAAACTCCTGCTTCTTCCTCGGTGGCATCGTGAATTAGGAGCTGAGAATAAAGAGAGGACTGCGAGACCTTTGTCTTCTTTTGGAACTGAGAGAGGAAAGCCCCCCATTCAACAGTGCCGTTATGGGCAATTCGAACAAGCGGATGAAAGACCTGAGATCTTGCTGGCTGGAACTGCCATGTCACGGTGAGGGGCACCCCGAGGTGGGAGAAGCCAGCCTCCACTATGCAGGACAAGCCGAAGGTGTTGGCTAATGTCACTTGGGGATGACGGGACATCAGCTTAACCTGTAAGCTCGACTCTGCGGGGAGAAATAGACGGGAAACACGATTTCTAATATGTTGATCAAATCAAAGCCTTCCTTCTCACCTATTTACGCAGAGCCATGCATTTGTACATCAGGAGAATCAGATCTTTGGGGGTAAAAGTTGACTCAGGGTACAGTCTGTCCTGAATTCTGTCCTCAGTTTCCCGAATTTGACCCTCTTCCTGGAGTGTTCTCAGCAGCAACAATAAACAGGCAGTGTCCTTCCAGTCTGCTGTTTAGACAGCTGCTACGGAGTGGGTGGAGCACTCCCCAGCCCAGTGGCTGGCCTCTTTCCTGTACTTCCACTCGGGCTCAGTGTCACTGTTTGGAACATGCTAGAAGGCACTCTGCAATCCCAGGGCCACAGCTGTCAGAAGCCCGAATGTACGAGCTCAGCTCCACTGGCCACGTGTCCTCTAGAAGCCTGTGCCAGGTCACAGGCTTTTGTTTTTAGTTGTTAATAACAACCTGCAAGGACGACCCTACGGATGATCTTTATAAAGATGAGTGAACGTCAGAGATCAGTCAACGGACATGGCAGCCAGAGACCATGCACTGTGCCCTGGGGTGTGTGTGCCCTAACTGGGGGGGTTCAGGGTGACCCACAATCAGATTCCACTGCATCCCCCTGCAGAGGAAGGTACCGACGATACGCAACATCAGGGAAGGGCTTCTTGGACACTTACCCAGAGACTTGACGGTGACAGTCAACCTCTGAGTCCAGCTCCGATCTCTGGCCTGGTTCTGGGAGCGCTCAGACACCCAGCACTCGTATGTCCCACTGTCCGTAACGGCGGTGGCGGCGATCTCTAGCTGGAAAGTGGCCCAGTCTATTTTCTCCAGCCTTGTGTTGCCGTGGTTATTGCGTTCCTTGTAGGAGGTGCCTAGCTGCACGGTACCATCCTGCTCCATGCCAGCCACCAACTCCGGCTGCGTCTGGCTCTGTGGGAAGTGCCACCATTCCACAGAGAGGGGACTTTTGGCTCCATCTGCCTTGCAGAGAAAGGTTAACGCTTCTCCTTCCCATACTGCTTGCTGCTTGCTCTTGGTAGATAAGGCCACGTTTCTTGCTGTGGATTACCGATTGGAGAGGAAAAAAAGGATCTCAAGTAAATGAGAACGTTTCGAAAACACAGTGACATCTCTTTAATTAGGATTTGACTCGTTTGTGACAAATCAGATCAGGCTGTTTAGTCCTGGACCACCCTCAGAAAAGAGATTTGCTAAACACTTAAAGAGTGGGAACAAGCCACCGGAAAGAATATCAGGAGAACTTATTAACACTTAAACAATTTATAATTTGTCCTTGTTTTTAGTGATTTGTTAAATCAGCCCTTCATTAAGAACATCTAGTTGGGAAAACATCTGGCAATATTTTGTTAGATTAATTAGGGCGGGTGTATGAGCCTAAAAGTCACAAAGCTGTGTTTGTTTAAATTTCTAGTTTTTTGGAATTTTGTTTTTCACAGTTCAAAATGACATTCCTCTCCCTACTTATCATTCCCTCATTAGTTTGTGTTTTGAACAGGGCAGGAGTATTGGTAATTAGATTTCTGTTCAGAATACTGCTATTAGGGGTGCCTGGCTCTCTCAGTCTCTTGATCTCGGGTCACGAGTTCGAGCCCCACATTGGTTGTAGAGTTTATGTTTAAAAAAAAAAAAGAACAACAGCAATAAACAAAATACTACCATTAAAAGCAATTACTTGGGGGGGGGTATACATATATATAGGTTTCTCTTTTTCAAATCATATATTCATATAGATAAATATATATTTTTGGTTTGGTTGGAGGAAGATACTTCTTATAGCTGCACTATAATGTTAAACTGCAAATATGCATTGGGCTCTCGAAATTCAAACCTGCGACATGTCCCGTATAAGGCTTTGTCCTGGGTGCTGCGTGGGCAAGGCAAAGACATCCCAGGAGCTCATGCATCTCAGGCTTAAGGCCAAAGTCCTGAGAGTCAGAATTTATCTTGGGCAGCACACCATCCTCCTTGAGCCTCGATTTTCTTTCCTGCAAATACAGAGGCAATAATCGTGCCCTCCTTATTGCATTGTGGGGAGGACTGAGAGTGGTACTTAGGGCTTAGCCTGCTGGCAAGGAAAAGTACCCCAGGAAGCAGGAGCTATTAGCCTCAGCTGTAATGATACGAGGCTGTAAGCCTCGCTTAGTGAAAATGGGGCAGTTCAAAGACGAAAGAGAAAAAGCAAAATAGGATTGGGATGAGAAATCTAAATAGGATCTAAATGAATTTGCAAATTGTTCTTCCCTGCTGAGGAAGGAGTTTAGTCTTCTCTTGCTTTATATATATACATATGTGTGTGTGTGTGTGTATATGTATATATGTGTGTATACACATATAAATATGTATATGCACATATATGTATATATAAATGTGTATATATGTATATACATGTATGTGTATGTGTATATATGTATGTATATATGTTACAAAGGCAGAATGAAGGTTGATATCCACAAATAAATTTAATATATGTATTTAACATTTTAATATAGTTAATAGTACTATTAAATAATTATTATTTCAATAATAGTATATTATTAGTGTGTATGTGTATATATATATATATTATATAGATATCATATCTATATTACATATATATATAATATATATATAATATATATCATATCTATATTATATATATATATATAATATATATAATATGCATATGCAAACCTGCTTCCAAATTTTGGGTATTAGAGGCAGGATTATACTTAGAGTCATTTTCAAGCTAAAAATAGACTCATAACTGAAGTTTAGAAAGTAAAGAGGAAATTATTACTCATAATCTCACTACTCTCCCACAACCATTATGATTAGTTTCAACTAACATCAGTTTTTTTTACGAAAAGATGAGGTGTCCTTAGCTTATTACAGTCATTGCTGCCTCTTGGTAAGAAGTAATAAACTTATCAAGTGTGTGCAAGTTACAGAGTCACAGTGGTAGCAAGTACCCCTTCTGTTTAAAATATTCATAGACTAAGACTCTGCTCACACTTGGGTTTGATTTTCAAAACTGCTCAATGGGACCCTTAATACATTCACTGACAATTCTTTTCTGTTGCTGCGTATTAGGCACCGTTTGGATTCCAGCCTCTGCAAAGCACTGTTTTTAGCTCTGGAAGACCACCCTACTGATGGGCACCCCATGGTGCAAATTCCCACATGCGGAATTGAAGACAGGTTTACAGACATGTTTTGGCAGAACTGAGATGCATGAAACAGAGACCCAGCTCTGTGTCAATATGTAAACCCACCCACATAGTTTTCCCTGAATCCTAGAAAGTTAGACCAAATGTTTAGCATGAAAACTAACACCTACACGTTTCCTGGCTTGCCACTCTAGGCCAAAGCTTGTGATCTTCATCGCGAGCAAATGGGGTGACAGAGAAGAGCATGAAAGGGAAACATATCTATCTTTGGAGATGCCTCCGATGAGCCAGTGAAACAAGGTGTCTCTGTTTTTTGTTGGGTTTTGTTTTGTGCTCTTGGGAAATTGGTCTTTCTAGACTTGGACTATAACACCCAGCCCAGAGCATCCTAATATTACTTGTAGATCTGTCTGTTTTCTCTTTGCACAAAAAGCACCAATGGCTCCAACAGGTTTCGGGTCCCCAGACCTTCCTCAACTAAACAAGAGCTAAGAGGCCTTACACTTTGATGCCTACAGGTACTCAGACCGGTTTGGATGGGCACGTCACCTTACAGCAAAATGCAGGAAACAGCATCTGCCTGCTATCATTCACCTCTTCATTTCTTATTCTGAGTCATGCTCTGATGCAGAATTAAGATAGACTGTCATTCTCTGTATCAGGTTAAGATAACAGAGGACTGACCAAAGGCACCTGAAAGATGTTCAGGCGGTGGGGGGGAAATGTACCTGTTTATTCCCCAGGAAGGACGCAAAGGGTCCTATTTTTCCTTCTCTCTCTCTCTCTCTCTCTCTCTTTCACACACAGACACACACACCAAAAGAAGACAGAGAGTTTCATTAATATAGACATTCTCTGCTTGCAGAAAAGCCCAAGGTACCAACATTAGGACTAATAGCAAACAGAATTAAAGAATCTAAGACAGCAAGAAGGGACTTCTGGACAATCTACCCGTGTGCCATTATTTTCTATGTGAGGAAGTGGAGATTTCGAGAAGTCAAGCGCTGTGTCTGTGGTCACAGCCCATTTAATGGCCCAGGAGTAAGACCTAGGTCTTCAGCTAGTTTGGTTGCCTTTCTTTCACTCCACCTCAAAGTCATCTGACTGACACGCCCAACTAGCAGAAGTCCACAGCGTCTGTGGAGTCATCCTGACCTCACAAAGGAGGGACACCGAGGGCAGCCCCGTCACATGTGGCCCTGACTTCACGTACCTGCTGGATTCCTCAGATGCACACGGCTGTCTGGTGACTGCTTTCTCTGAAGCACGTGCCAGGAGCCCGTCTGAGTTCTCACCACCTCCTCCACCGCACAGCTGTAGGTGCCTTCATCCTCGGGGCCCACAGAGAAGATCTTGAGACAGAAAGCCTTGGGGTTTAACTTTGAGACCTGGAGCTGTCCTTGACTGGCTCTCTCTCTGTAGTCTCTCTTCAGGTCCAGAACACCACGGGCATCGATGTGGGCCACCTCGTTACCATTGAAGAGCCAAACACCCTGAAGCTGTGGGTCCCGGCCACTGCCTACTACCAGGCAGACCAGTTCTAAGGGGTTCCCTGCAGTAACCATGCTCTGGGCGGTAATGTTGACTTGAAAATCTCGCACTAGGAAACAAAAGCAAAGCAGATATTTAGAGAAGCCACAGCATCTGTCCTTTCAATAGTAGAGAGCGATGATACCTCCTGTAAGGATAGCACAAGGATTGAATTTCATGTGGGAGTTTAGCTCAGAGGAGCAGGTCAGCCAAAGAAATGCCTAGAATCAAAAGTTCCCTGGACTATCCCTTAAATCATTTGGAAAGAATAGCATATGTAGCTTTCTGAATGTAATCTTATTCGGCAAAACGTATGAATAGAAGTATAATGTATACAGTAATGTAACCTTTTTTAAATAAAAAACATAAAATATCTTATGGTATGTTGAATTCCTTTTTGCCTTTTTTTTTTTTTTTTTTTTTTTGGCTAACATTATCCAGTGGAATTTTCCTAAGTTAAAGCACATGTGACGTATGACTAGTCCACAGTTAACATAATTCCTAACGATGAAAAGCTGAAAGTTTTTCCTCCAAGACTGGGAAAAGGCAAAGATGCCCACTCTCACCACTTCTATCCAACAGAGTACTGGAAGCCTCAGCCAGAGAAATTAGGGAAAAAAAATAAAGGAAAAATGAAGTTAAAAAAATGAAGTAAAATCATGCTTGCAGATGACGTGGTCTTATATATAGAAACCTCAAAAGACTCCACCCCAAAACTGGTAAAACTGATGATTTCAGTAAAGTTGTAGGATATAAAATCAACATACAAAAAAACCCAATCAGTTGCACTTCTTTGCACTAACCACAAAGTACAGCGAAACCTTGGATCGCAAGTAACTTGTTCTGTGGCTGTTCCGCAAGATAAGCAAACGTTACTAATACATTTTAACTTGATAAACAAGCGATGCCATGCAATACGGGTAGGATGTGACATTGAACATCACATGATCACAAATGGGCCAATGGTTCCCCCCCACACACACGCTGTGGGATTATGGGTGATCGCCTCCCATGCTCAGATGTTTGGTCTCACGCTGTAGTGTTTGGCAGAAATCGGTGATTTTTCAGAACGTTGGAAAGTGCCCATAACTGGCCCTAGTGTATTTTTTGTCACTTCAAAGCATCTATGGACAGTCCTTTGCTTTTCCAGACAGGAGTGAGCTTAGGAATGCTTTGCTTCATGCTAGGTCAGGCTGCCTTCAGATGGAGACCCTTTCCTCTGCTGCCTTAGTGCCAGTGACATTAAACACAGTGTATGACAAGAGTTTATTAATCTGTATTCTAGTCGACATCTGTTAGTGATAGTGAAAGTTGTCCTTCACAATAACCCTCCTCTCTCTTGTCTCTCTTACACCAGCCCTGAAGATTTTCAAAGGTAAGTGCAGGTTAGCTTATTTATTTTTCTTTATATTTTGTGTTTCTTTATTATTTTATATTAATTATAGTATCGTAGTCATTTTTATGTGAATATTTTTGGGTTGTGGAACGGATCATCTGAGTTTCCATTATTTTTTATGGGGAAATTCGCTTTGATATACAAGTGCTTTGGATTACCAGCATGTTTCTGGAATGATTTATGCTCACAAACCAAGGTTTTACTGTATTGGAAAAAGACATTAAGAAAACAATCTCTACAGATGGACAATAGACACATAAAAGATATTCAAAATCACTCATCACCAGGGAAGTTAAAATCCAAAGCACCATGAGATATTAGTTCATCCCTGTTAGAATGGCTATTATCAAAGGGACAAGAAATAATGTGTTGGAGAAGATGTGGTGACTTCTTTCACATTGGTGTTAGGAATATAAATCGGTGCAGCCAATACTGAAAACAGAGATTTCTCAAAAAATTAAAACTAGAATTACCTCAGGATCCAGGTATTCCACTTCTGGGTATTTATTTAAAGAATACAAAAATGCCAAGAACATGTATGTAGTCTATGTTCACTGCAGCTTTATAATAATCAAGATATGGAAACAACCTAAGTGTCCATCAACAGATGAGTGGATAAAGAAATCTGGTACACACACACTCACACACACACACACACACACACACACACACACACACACACACACACACAGAGGAATACTACTTAATCATAAAAAAGAAGGAAATCTTGCCCTTCCCAACAACATGGATGGACCCTGAGGGTATTATTCTAAGTGAAATAAATCAGGCAGAGAAAGACAAATACCATATGATTTCACTTACGTGGACTCTAAAATCCAAAACAAATGAACAAACAAAACAAAAATGAGCTCACGCTACAGAGAAGAGATCTGTGGCTGCCAGAGAGGAGGGGATTGGGGAGGGGGCAAAATGAGTGAAGGGCCTCAATTGAATGGTGACGGATTATAACTAGACTTACGGTGGTGAATCCTTGTAGTGTAAACAAACATTGAATTCTGATTTGCACACCTGCAACTTACATAATGTTATATACTAATTTTATCTCAATTAAAAAAAATTATTTTGCAATAGTGTCAAAAAGAAGAAAATACTTAGGAATAAATTTAGCTAAGGAGGTAAAAGACATGCACTGAACACTATAAAATATGGATAAAAGAAATTAAAGAAGACGCAAATAAATGGAGAGATATCTCGTGATCATGGGTTGGAAGAATTAATAACAAGTATTGGTGAGGATGTGGAGACAAAGAAATGTAACACTGGTGGGAATGTAACATTATGGAAACGGTGTGGAGGTGCCTCAAAAATTAAAAATAGAACTACCGTATAATTCAGCGATCCCACTTCTGGGTAAGGTATCCAAAGGAAATGAAATCAGTATCTCAAAGAGAGATCTGCATTCCCGTGTTTATGATTCATGATAACAAAGATATGGAGTCAACCTAAGTGCCCAATGATGGACACATGAATGAAGAAAATGTGGTACAGATACACACTGAAATATGCAGCCATGAGAGAAAAGGAAGTCCTGTCATTTTCAACAACATGCATCACCCTGGAGGACACTGGGGCCAGAGAGAAGGATAAATACAGGAACTCACTTCTATGTGGCATCTAATACTGCTAAACTCATAAAAGCAGAGACTAGAATGGTGGTTGCCAGGATCTGGGGGAGGGGATGGAAGAGGGAGATTTTGATCAAAGCGACAAAGTTTCCATTATGCAGGCTAAGTTCTATAGATCAAATGTATAGCATTGTGTCTATAGTAGTAACGCTGTGTTGCATACTTGGAATTTGCTGAGAGCAAAGATCTTAAGTGTTCTCCCCGTACACATGTGCACACCCCCCCCAACACACAGGCTACACACAAAAAGTAACTATGTGAGATGATGGATATGTTAATTAGCTTGACTGTGGCCATTGTTTCAAAATGCATGTCTATCAAAACATCATGCACATCTTGGATGTATTCGATGTTTGTCAACATAAAGACTTTTATATAAAAAATTGTTCTTAAAGACAGAGAAATGACACCCCCATAATGTGCCCCCATAGAACTCAGTGAGTGTAACCTGGACACTTAAGGTCAACAGGACAATTTTTTTAATAAAATAGAATAACACTTTGCCTAAAAAGAGAAGAAACTTCAAATGATCCTCCAGTGGATCCCTGCATTCACAACCTCTTCCTATTGGACCGTAGCCCATGTAGAGAAACCAGGAATCACAGCTGAGGCTTCCTGCTTGCTTTGATGAGAATGCCAATGGATCATGAAGAGGAATGCCATCCCATGTAGGAAATGGGGTTCAGTGGAAGGAAAGCCTGGCCAGGACTGAGATAAGCCTCCATATTGGAGATCGAGGCTACTCTGGGGCCTGGGTGTGTGGGAGCACAACTCCACTTACCAGTAGTTAGCCTGTTGGAGGTTCAACATTCTTGTTTTAAAAATAGGGAGTGGCCTACTTGCCCCAGGGGGTAAGGACTAAGTTAAAGTGCAGATAAAGTGCTTACACAGAGCTTGGCAAGAATGGTAACAGAACCATTTACGTGCACGATTTGTGGAATCTAACCATTCGACAGATCTTACCCCATAGAAAACCTGCTGTGGATTGACCCCAAACCAAATGTCCTTCTTCTTATTTATGCTTCCCAGATGCCCCAAATTTTATTCAAACTTTCTAAATTTTTTTTAGATACAACAAGAGATTCGAAAAATGACAAAAAGATGTCCCATAAATACCTTCCACCAACATATTAATGGATTTCCTGAGAAGATCATTACCTGCCGCTTGGATCCTCAGAGTTGTTCGATCCGTCTGCTTTCTCGTAATTAAAGTCCAGGATTCGTCTGGGTCCTGAATCCATTCGGTTGCCTCGCAGAACAGCTGGCCTTGATCCGAGGGCTGGAGGCTCCTTATGGCCAACCGGAAGGTAGCGACGCCAAGTTTGTGGAGCTGTACCTCACCAGCTGCAAACCTCTTGGTAAAAGAGGGCCCAGGGATCAATGTAAAATCTTTGGAGAGGGAGATAATCTCAGTAGCTTGGCTTCCTTCTCCATCTTGGATCAGGTACCAGGTGACAGAGAGGTGGGTATGCTGAGCTGTCGCTTTGGATGCTTCACAGGTAAGTTCTAATGCTTCGCCTTCCTTCTTACTGAGAGTCTGGGGACTCATAGTGGCAGAGAGGGTATCTGGAATAACTGGAAAGAAAGGAATGATGACAACTGACTGGCCCAGGAGCCCATCAGACAAGCCTCCTTAGATGAAGATGGCGCCCTGACCCACCATCTGTAAAGCACACACTTTGAGTTGTTTTCCACCAGCCATATGCTTTCCCTATTGCCAAGGGGAACATTGGCATCTGTATATATAGTCTATGGAACTTGGCAAAATTAATGGCTCGGTAATGTATTGACCCTGACTTTACATTTTTAGCGTAGGCTGTGACCAATTTAGCTACTCAGACACGGAGTGTTTAAAAGGGAAGAGCGCCGGGAGCTAGGAGACCTACATTCTCATCCTAAATCTGTCCCTATTTGGCGACAGGAATTGGAGCAAGCCGCTTCGCTTCTTTACGCCTTACTTAACCTGCTTCTTTGTAAAGTTCTGAAACGATCTCTTATAATCTATCCCCCGGAGCCAAAACGCAACCTTACCACAGTGTGGATAACCATCCTACTCACCTATCACTGTGTACTTCCTCCAGGGAAATCACACAGCCTACGCTTATGTGAAAGTAACATTTAGATTCAGTCAACAAAGACTGAATGAGCTACTACCCGGTGCCAGTCACTGTGCTGGGGGCCGAGATAGCTGTGGTCATGGAGTTCAGGGTGAGGTAGGGCTCATACAAGGAGCCAAATACCACATAACATGGGTGAATGCTAACAACAGTGATGTGAATAGAGCATCAGGAGGAAACAAAGATGGGGGTACTCCCTGAGACAGGACAGATTTCACAGAAGAGCGAATACCTCAGCTGGGTCCACAAGTATATGTAGGAGTTGGCTGGACCGAAAGAAAGATGCTGAGATATTCCAGGCAAAGGGGCAAAGCGGTCACTGCAAGGACCATGAACCTCTCTTTATACGTAAACATGCAAGAGGAGAGTACTTTGGGAATCATGATTTCCAAGTTGATGACTTACCACCGATCATGTTAACAGCAGCTCTCTTATCAAATTAATGCTCTGTCTCCAAGGAGAGACAGGGCCTGGGGAGATCCCTCACTGCTCTGTCTGATCAGCCTAGCTGTGGACAAGGCCTTCGGAGACTAGGCACTATCTCAATCTTCATGGCAAGGTTGACTGGAGAGATGAATTGAGGGTTTTAGAGAACACGGGATGTTGCTCTTGACTAATCTGCAACATGTCCAGAGGGCCATGAGGGCCCTCTTACCAAAGGGCTTGACCCAATGTGAAGCCACGTAACACTGCAAGGCATTGTGATGGTGGGGGTCTGGCTTCTCGGGGGGACCGCCAGGCCCAGGAGGGCAAAGAGCTTACCAATGAGTCTAGTCTTCGCGCTGTAACTGCCGTAGTATTTTTTATCGGTGTTCGGTGTGTGACACTCGTACTCGCCAGAATCCTTCAGCTGGACCTTTGCGATGTGCAACAGGACTGAGTTGCCTCGGACCCTCTCCACGTAGATTCCCCCGCTTCGTACCCGCTGCGCGTACAGCGCGTAAGTGAAGGTGGCATCCATGGTGCTGATGATCTGGATTTCCTGGGTCGGGGCTGTCGGCAGGTAAACGGACCACTGGAAGTGTTGCTTTGAAGGTCCCTGGTGGCCGGTCACATTGCAGGCAATGCTGACAGAGTAGCCTTCAGCCCGTAACAACGGTCCTTTCTGGACCGTTACTTCTCTCTGGCCAATGCTGAGCTTAGCTTGCAAGGAGGAGGAGGAAAGGGGAATAAAAATAGATCAGTGCTCTGGTCCCCCGTGTGCCACCTTATGCAGCTCCCTGTATTATAGTTCTAGTAAATGAGATCGCAGGTTATTAGCTATAATCAACTCTGTTCAACACCTCCTTCAGGCTGATAGCAGGGGGATGGCTGGATGAGTTCATTTTGGTTTTTTTTATAACTTTAACTTCCATAGTAATTCCAAGTCTCTTAAAAAAGGGGGGGGGCAGGTCGGGGCACCTGGGTGGCTCAGTCGGTTAAGCATCAGACTTTGGCTCAGGTCATGATCTCACAGGTTGTGGGTTCAAGCCCCGCGTTGGGCTCTGTGCTGACAGCTCAGAGCCTGGAGCCTGCTTCAGATTCTGTCTCCCTCTCTCTGACCCTCCCCTGCTCATGCTGTCTCTCTCTCTCTCAGAAATAAATTAAAAACATTTAAAAAAAAATGGTGAGGGGGTCAGCATCACCCATGTTATAACTGGTAATGCCTGGTGTCCAGCATTATCCAAGGCTTTTTGGAAAGCAAATACGATGCATGATAATTCACCTTTTACATTCTTTTATGGGAAGATTCAGCCAATACTTCCTCCAGACTTTAATTCCTGGGTGCCTGTCAGGCTGTGATCACAGCCAGTGCTGGAGAGACAGAGTTGAGGGCACCGCCCACACTCCCCTTGGTGCCCAGCTTGCTTTGTCTTGCTATTTGGTTAGAACTATTTGTAGCTCATGGACAGGTCTAACGCAGGACTAGCTAAAATTAGCATCTGAAGAGGCAGCAGCACTTCCTTTCTATACGATGGAGGGTATTTTTGTTTAGTTTTGGCCGCTGCAGACTTTTTTTTAATGTTTATTTTTTGAGAGAGAGCGAGCGAGAGAGAGATTGAGTGCAAGGAGGGGAAGGGCAGAGAGAGGGAGACGCAGATCTGAAGCAGGCTCCAGGCTCTGAGCTATCAGCACAGAGCCCAATGCAGGGCTTGAACCTACAAAACATGAGATCGTGAGATTGCGGCCTGAGCCGAAGTTGGACGCTCAACTGACTGAGTTCCCCAGGGGCCCTCACTGCAGCCTTATTGCAAAGCTTCATAAAAGACGGCCCATCCAGTCCACCAGGATCTGGGATCAAATTCACGTCAGTTCTCTTCCGAGAAGTTTTCAGTTGGGACTACTAAGGAATGCTTACTGTCGAAACTCATCTCAAGCATTCGGTCTAAACTACAAAATATTATCAAATGGCAGCATTTTCTTTGACATGCACATTTTCAAAATCCAGATGTAGCAGAAATTAAAATGTATGGTTTTATGGAGCGTGTTAATATTAAAGGTTAGTTTGTGTTACACAAAGAACAAAGAGCTAAAGACAGAGGTGCCAAAGGGTGAGCTCGATCTTTTCCTGGAGCCTAGCGGAAGGGAAGATGAGGGGGGAAAGATGTCAGAGGAGTCTAACGGGCAGCAATTGCTGGGATTGTGGAATGAACAGAATCGAGTTCGTAGGAAGGTAGGGAAGAAGCAGAGCGTCTGCTGAAGTTTGCAAATATACAGGCAATAAAGGAAACTGGAGTGAAAGAAAGAGGGAAAATGGCCTTACAGAAACCAATGGAAGACTGAGAATAGGAATTCTGGAATGGAAACAACTCTGACAGAAAGGGACCTATGAAAAACAGGGAGAAAGGGCAAGTGGTCATCTGATGTAGTCCACTAAAAATCACAGACTGACTGCCTACTGCAAAACTGGAAAACAGACGGGCCTCCAACCAACCACACACATTTCCCTACTAAGTAAAATACACCAATTTATTCATAAATCCCAGTTAATGTGGTATATTTATATTATGCTCTTTTTCTAATAGATAGTGAGGAATGGAAGTTAGAACATAAATACAGGAAAAATAGAACTTCCTACTTACTAAAATGTGACTCAACAGAGACCATCGGAAGCATTTTTGGCAATGCCAGCCGGACTTGGGCAAATATCTTAGAGAAATGTGTGCCCCGTGCACTAGGCTACCTGTGTAAGAGTACTCACAGCAGCACTGTTCCTTGTGGCCCCAATCCTGACACCACCCACATGGCCTTCAATGGTAGAATGACAAACTGTGGTACATCCATAAAATGGAATACTACATAGAAGTGAAAGTGGATGGATTGTGACTGGTTGTAACATGGATGACTGTGTTTAATGAACAATGCCAATACTTGATAATCTTTCTGACTATCTACAGAGAGATTTCAGTCTTTATAAACGTTGACAAACAGGCAAAACCACAGTATCACGTTTAACAAATGGAAAAATAATGCATAAAGCCACTTAGAAAGGAAGAAAAGCTGGGAAGGGGTTGTCACGAAGTCAGGACAGTGATGGTGTGTGCGAGGGGTTATGACCTGGATGAGGGCTTCTAGCAATGTTGTATTTCATGACCTGGATAGCAATGATGTGGGTTTTACCCTTTACTTATTTGTTAATCTGCATGTTTATGTTCTGTTAACTTTTCTTATGTGTTAGAGTTCCATAATAAAAATAGTTTTAGAAGGACGGTTTCTGGGGTGCTTGGATGGTTCAGTGATTTGGGCGTCCGGCCCTATATTTCGGCTTAGGTCATAATGTAGATGTCATGGATTGAGCCCTGTGTTGGGCTCTGTGCTGAGTGTGAAGCCTGCTTGGGATTCTCTCTCTCGCCCTCTGCCCCTCCCCTTCTCGTTCCCTCTCTCAAAAAAAGAACGTTTTTACAAGTATGGTTTCTGAGTTACCGCTAACCTGTTTCTAACACAGCATGTGACCACAATATTATTTTGGTGGCTAGGCAACACTTTCTCAACATTTTCCAGGACTTTTCAGAGATGGATGCCACATCTGAGATATTTTACTGCAAAAATGAGCACTCCGCTTTCTATTGCTTTATTTGCCAATCCAATAAATATTTGTTCAACAACATATAGTGTTCCTGATACTTCAGGAACTAAGAAATGAAGATGAGATTGGGATAGTCTTTTACTTTGTGACTTTATAAGTCAGGTAGGATGGTGGTCATCTCTCTGTGACAGGGAGATGATAAAACTGTTCTGAGGAACAGTTGAAGGAAGGAGAGAAGTAGGGAAGGTTTATGGAAGAGAGATAGTATGAGAACTGGAATTTGGAGAATCGGCAAGATTAGGATAATTTAGGAGGGAGACTCCATGACAAAATTGTATGAGTAGGAGTCAGAAGATCTGTTTAGGAATTAGGGAGTGATAAACTGGATTAGGGGAAGGGTTACACGAAGACTAATAGAAGGAGGTAAGGCTGGATAGGAATTGGGGGCCTAAAGCATGAAAGGCTTGCCTATCATGTCTAGAAGTCTGAACTTGACTGATTAGGTGCTGGGAATCCACTGGAAGTGTTGGAAAGGTCTTAGAAAAATTAGTCTGACAGCTGTGGTGGGATGATGGAAGTTAGAAACAAACATTAGGAAATTATGGTAGCCCGGGAGAGAAGTAATGACAGCAAAAGGAATGGAAAGAAAGGGACTATAATTTAGAAGCCACTGTGGAGATAAAACCCAGAGAGGTTTTTAGCATCTTGGATGCTTGGAGGTAGAAGGGGTGGATGGAGATGAAAGGCAGTAAGAAATAAAAAATGATGGCAGGCTTTGTGAGGCTGAGAGAATAATGGTCCTGCTAATAGAAATAAGGGTATTAAGGGTATCAGGAAGAGACTGTTGTGTGTTCAAAGCTGAGGGAGAAGATAATGCCTTTAATTATGAAAATAATAAATTTGAACACCATAAAGTAAAAGGAAGGATATCCAGCAAGCATTTGGAAATAATAATTAAATATGTATTTGTACATTATTATTATTATTTTAGAGAGAGAGAGCGTGCAAGTGGGGAAGAGGGGCAGAGGAAGAGAGAATCCTAAGCAGGCTGTATGCTCAGCACACAGCCTGATTCAGGGCTTGATTCCACGACCCTGGGATCATGACCTGAGCTGAAATCAAGAATCAGAGGCTTGGGGTGCCTTGGTTAAGTGTCCAACTCTTGATTTTGGCTCAGGTCATGATCTCATGGTCTTGGGACTGAGCCCATGTCGGGCTCCATGTCGACAGTGCAGAGCCTGCTTGGGATTTCTCCTGCCCTGTCTCTCCCCCTTCTCTCTCTCTCTCTCTCTCTCTCTCAAGATAAATAAGCTTAGAAAAAAAGAGTCAGAGATTCAACTGACCAAGCCACCCAGGCACCCCTGTATATTGGTATTTAAAGTCTACCCAACTCTTTGAAAATACTGGTAATTTAATCCTTTCAAGAACTCTGCGATATCCCATTTAGCAATGTCAAGCTCATAAATGGTTGAACCCGGACGCAAGCCTAGATTTGCAAATGGCAAAGCCCTGGCTGTCTCCATTGCTTCTCGCTGCTTCTTGTGAATGTCTGTGCATAACCACTGAGGGTTATGGGCCACAGTGCGGATTAGGTGGGTGACAGCGCTGGGCAGTGATAGGGAATCCCAGGAGGCTGAAGAGAGATTACTAGAGGGTGTCTCTAGCTAAGGGATAAGATGAGGAACACAGCCACAGAAGGAAGAGTCGGCGGGGGGTGGGGGTGGGGGGATGGGAGAGCAGCCAGGACATGGTAGCTTGGAAACCAAAGAAAAACATTACAGGAAAGAGCTTGTCTGCTCCTTGAACACTGCTGGGAGGGGAAGGCCCCTATAGGCAGGGGGCAGTCCTTTTAGTTTGATGGGGAAGATATCAGTGGAAATCTTTATAAAAGTGGTTTCAACAGAGCAGAAGCAGAGGATTTCAAGGGTACGAAAGGACTGCAGGAGGGGGAAGCAGAAGAATAGGGTGGCAGCTGGAAAGAGTAGCTGAGAGCGGAGGAGCAGGGAGGGATGGCTGGACAGTGTTAAGGGCAGACGAGCTGCAGGGGGGAGGGGGGAGATGGATGACGCCAGAGAGGGTGAGGAGTGGAGGAGGGTCCTCGTAGAGGCATGAGGTCAAGAACGTGAGAGGGAAGGTACTGCTTTCTCAGAAGTGAAGCAACGGTGTGGAAGTTCCATGGGTATTTTTTATGTGGAAAGGAATGGGTGACAGAGGTCAGGAAAAGAGTGGTTGAGAGAGGTCAGGAAAGGAATGGTCGACAGAGGTCAACTCGAATGGCTGCATGTTGGGGCGATGTGCTGAAGCATCTTCTAGCATCTTCTGTAGAGCTATTCTCTGGGAGATGTGTTGTTCATCTCTCTCCTTCTCCTAAGGGGTAAACTACTTCAGAGGACTGTTCCGTTGCTTTCTCTCCTAATCAGAGGGTTAGAAATCTCTTCATGGTAGCTCAAACTCTCATTGCCTCCGTGGGCACACATCTGGGCTCTGACATACTCCCCCGGGGCCACACTTTTGAACCACAAAGGATTCTCTGATACTGGCTTTCTTTGAAAATATCCCAATGACTGACAAATTTACCACTATAGTATTACTGAAATGGAAGCTGTCAGGTTGACTCATATAAAATGGCCCATAACTGACCATTTTGGATACACAAAACCAGCCACTTCAAGCGGTTCCACTTCACACAAAACCTACCAGGAGGATGTCAAGTACCTCAGGCAGTTCTTGCTTTCTTTACACATATAACACCCTACACGCTTGGAGGCTGAGAGAACTTCCAACCAAAAACAGTTTTTCCTCTGCACACAGTCTTGGTAGGATAAAAAAAAAAAAAATTGGCCCCTCCCCACACCTTAGTGGTTTTTATATGTAGGGCCATTGGTGGGGCGGGGGGGGGGGCGGGTGGATCAGGTAGCAAAGCTGCGCCCAAGAGCTCATTTACCCGTGACATTCACCTTCTCTAGTACCACGCTCTGACAGAACTGATGGGTCTTTATGCTGATTAAAAAAATTAACTTGACCAAAGTATACATTTGCTAAACAAGGCAACTGGTCAGTTGATCAGCACTGAATTTCCTTCATGATTCACTATTTTCCCTCCACACGTGTAAGGACAAAGAGCAGGCTTCCAAAGTTCTTTCGAGTTACTTCCTGATTTATGTGTTCTCACATAAAAACTGTGGTTCGGTACAAAATTAGTGCTGTAGAGTGAGTCTGAATTTAGAAGAAAAAATATAGGGGCGCCTGGGTGGCTCTGTTGGTTAAGGGTCATGATCTCACAACTTAGGGAGCTTGAACCCTGCATCTGGGTCCCTGTATTTGAGTCCTCTGTCTCCCTCTCTCTCTGCCTCTTCCTCACTCTCTCTCTCAAAAATAATAAAATAAATGTTAGAATTAACGAAGGAGTTGGGGTGCCTGGGTGGCTCAGTCGGTTGAGCGTCTGACTTCAGCTCAGGTCATGATCTCATGGTTCTTGAGTTCAAGCCTCGCTTTGGGCTCTATGCTGACAGCTCAGAGCCTGGAGCCTGTTTTGGATTCTGTGTCTCCCTCTTTCTCTGCCCCTCCCCTGCTCGTGTTCGGTCTCTTTCTCTCTCAAAAAAAAAATTTTTTTTTTAAAGTTTTTTAATTAAAAAATAAATAAAAAGAGATAGTAAATATATATCATATATATTTCATATATATTTATAACTGTCTATGTGAGTTAAGGAGATGCTTCTCCTTTTTGAACTTGCTTACTACCTGCCTTCACCCAGGGCTTCCAGCCTGCTCACCAGAAAAAAAAAAAAGCGTGTGAAAGAGAGAGTCACAACATCTGACTTGTTGCACAATGTACATTCTGTTTTCCCCGATACACAAGCCAAACACACAGACCAAATACACAAAGCACATCCACTTAAGAATCACACTCAGGAAAAAAAAAACCCACCAAGAATCATACTGACCAGGGCACGCACATAGGAATGTACCAGCAGCAAAGGTCCCATCCATCTCCCCACCATCAACGCTTCCCACGCCAGTCTGCTGGGTGCCCATCCCCCGGCAACCCACTGGTCCTTGTGACTCACTCATCCTCCAGGCCACCGGTCTCCCATCAGGCCCCAGATCAGAGCCTTACCTTACACAATCCAACATCCGCTGAGACATGAGCCCGGTTCAATTCCAGCCAGCGTTCAAGAAGCACCCATCATGCTGAATGCTCTAGCCTCTCCCTGCTTGTCACGGCACTGGCCACACTGATTTGAGGTGCACGGAGTTCCCCTACTGTCACTCGAGTCACTAACACAGTCTAGTCTCTACAGCAGGACTTACTAACCTGGGTCCACACACAGAGTCACAGGGTCCACAAATTCTAGTGAAACCAACCAGCCAACCCTACATCTTTATCCACATGAGTCTTATGAGAATTCAGCATTTCCTTTGGTCATGAATGTAGACAGCAGACCATAGATATTTCCACATCACATTACAGTTACTGCAGATATCTTGAGATATGATTCATACTCATTACTACTCTGAAATTCGGTGGTTAGCAGACCACCTCTCGATCCTGTTAGGGAATCCAGAAAGAAGCAAATACATCACTATGTCACTTTTTAAAGATGACTGCATTTCAAGATGGCTGATTTCCCCCATAATCCTTTGCATTTCATTTTAGTTATTTAAAAAATGATGCGAAGGTGGGGTCTCTAGGCTTCACTGAGTGCTAAAGGTACCTGCCGCTGGCTCTGAAATGATTTCATTTCCAACCCAGGCCACAGTTCTCCAGTACGCCTCCACATGTCCCCTCCCTCCACCCCGTTCTATGTTTAAATGCTCCTGGGCCAGCTAAGGCCCCTCCCTATGCCCTTTAGCAGAGTCCAGTGAATCTTCTTGGCCCCTTCTCAGTCCCACAGGTGACGTCCAGAACCTTCTTTTAGTGTAACCTAAAACTACTAAGTACTCCAATACCTTTTCCTTCCATCCAGCTGCCTTGTATCCCCAAGGCACATACATCTGACAAACCTTAAGGTCACCTCTCAGTCTGGGGAGCTGGGCCCTCACTCTCTCCAGGATGGGTCATCCAGGAAGATAAGGTAAAGGTAGGACCAGCAAAATGGCAAATCTGGCCACACAGACAAATGTGAAGAACAGCAGGACCAGGTCCACGGGACTCAACCAAGCACTGCGCCTCCCTGGAACTCGAGGACGCCGAGGTAAACCAAGAACCTGTTATCAGTCATCAAAAGCTACTGCCTATGCCAGACGTGCGTGGCACAGTATTTCCTGTAAGTACCAAAGTGTCCTGCTCCCCACCCGCCAGCCTCCTGTCGACTAGCTCCTATGAAAACAGAGACATGCACAATGATGACACTTACTCAGAAGGAGAAAGAGAGATGCCACGTGTAGGATGTGTGCCATTTGGGCCAGTATAGACTTCTCCTGGCGGTGTCACTGAAGTTGCTCAGACACCCAGTGACAAATGCTGCGCTCTCACTACAAAAGTAAAGAGGAAGCAATAGCGTGGTTTCCAGCCCGCTGAGAAAGACAGACTGTGTGCAAAGAGCAAAACCGTTTGCATCATACAGTGCTTTGCTAATCACGCGAATTCAGCTGAGAAAAGTTACGGAAAAGCTATGGGGGTCAATCCAGGTACACAGAGAAAAATAAGAAAATGTGAGCCCCATGCTGGCTAGCTGTGTACCATTAAGTCATGAGAGAATACAGATAAACTGACTAAATGAAAAATCAAGATGAAATGTTCTCTTCTTAGCCCTTACCTGTCCTTCCAATCTCGGGAGAGGAAAGGGCTGAGAGATGCAAGAGGAGCCCCCCGAAGACGTGGTGGTAATGTCGACACTCAGTCTCTGGCACCAGGCTGCCTGGGTTTGCACGCAGATTCTATTTTTTTTTTTTAATGTTTTATTTATTTCTAGGAGAGAGAGACAGCATGAGCAGGGGAGGGTCAGAGAGAGAGGGAGTCACAGACTGAAACAGGCTCCAGGCTCTGAGCTGGCAGTCAGCACAGAGCCCCACGCAGGGCTCGAACCCACGAACCGTGAGATCATGACCTAAGCGAAAGTCGGATGCTTAACTGACTAAGCCACCCAGGCGCCCCACGCAGATTCTATTTTTAATAGTTGAGTGTGCCCATTAACTTTTCTAACGCTCATCTATAAAATGGAGGCACTAATAGTATGCACCCCATCAGACTGCTGTGTGAGTTGAATGAATGAATTCACCTAAAGCACCTAGAGCAGCATCTCATACTTGGTAAATGCTCAGTAAAATCAGCTACCATCATGTGACATGTAAGTGAATTTTCATCTGCCCAATACAGACCTGGAACCAAGGATGGCAAATGAATGCCTAAATATTAACAGTTGGCAGTGAAGCCAACTCAATCCTAGAGGACAAGGCTATCCAAAGATGGGTTCACTGAAGACATTCGTTCCCTAGGTCAAGGCAACATCTAGACGGGTCAGTAATAAACTGGTCTGCTTCAGGCCACGGTTTCAGGCAGATTTCTGCTCTATCCACCCACTCCACAACTTGTTTAGTACTTCTGTGTTCTGGGTGCTTTGCTAAATTCTGCACAAAGATGTTGACAACCCGGCCTTTGTTCTCGGGAAGCTTCCACTTAATCAGATCATCACAATGCACTGTTTTCAAGCACAGCAGTCAATGCAGCCCCTGAAAGGAGCAAGAAAGGTCAGTGGGCCGGAAGGAAGGTCAGGCTGGGTGGGGCTGGGCCAAACAAGGCAGCTAGGGGTGAAGAGAAGTCAGGTATAACTGGGAGAGAAGCAGTCTAGGGTGGATACTAATGCACCAGCCACTCCCTCCTGCTGGAGGAAAGTCTGATCTTACTGGGCCATGCAAGGCAGGCCCAAGACCTTGGTCTTCGACCCATAGAAATGGGGAACAAGTGAGGCATTTTTTTTTCCTTTAGGAGGAGAATGGCCTGGCTGCATTTTCCTTTTAATGTTTATTTTTGAGAGAGACAGAGAGAGAGCATGAGTGGGGGAGGGGCAGAGAGAAAGGGAGAGAGAGGATCCAAAGCAGGCTCCTCACTGCCAATGCAGGGCTTGAACTCACGAGTCACGAGATCATGACCTGAGCCCAAACCGAGAATTGGACGCTTAACTCACTGAACACCCAGGCATCCCAGATTTTCCTTTTAAATTGAATCCCATGTTATGTATTGTTAACTGGTGGAAAGACGAGGGAGGGAGGCAAGGCTAGGAACAAGAAGGCCAGTTACAAGATTTTCGTATTTTTCTGCCTAAGTAATGAGGAGGTCCAGAACCAGGGCATTTACAATACTGAGGACATTTAGGTCTTTCATCCATTTTGAGTTTATTTTTGTGTATGGTGTGAGAAAGTGGTCCAATTTCGTTCTTCAGCATGTTGCTGTTCAGTTCTCCCAGCACCATTTGCTAAAGAGGCTGTCTTTTTTCCATTGGATACTCTTTCCTGCTTTGTCAAAGATTACTTGGCTATACATTCGTGGGTACAATTTTGGGTTTTCTATTCTACTCCATTGGTCTGTGTGTCTGTTTCGTGCCAATACCATACTGTCTTGATGACAGCTTTGTAGTAGAGGCTAAAGTCTGGGATGGTGATGCTTCCTGTTTTGGTTTTCTTCTTCAATATTACTTTGGCTATTTGGGATCTTTTGTGGTTCCATACAAAGTTTAGGATTGTTTGTTCTAGCTTTGAGAAGAATGCTGGTGCAATTTTGATTGGGATTGCATTGACTGTGTAGATGGCTTGGGGTAGTATTGACATTTTAACAATATTTAGTCTTCTGATCCATGCATGTGGAATGTGTTTCCATTTCTTTGTGTCTTCTTCAGTTTCCTTCATAAGCTTTCTATAGTTTTTGGCAGATAGGCTTTGGTGCAACTGTAAATGGGATCAGTTTATTTCACTTTCTATTGCTTCATTATCGGTATATAAAAATGCAACTGATTTCTGTACGTTGATTTTTGTATCCTGCGACTTTGCTTATAGAGAAATGTTTTCAGGGGTCAGAGAAATCCTATGGGAACTCATTGTACTTTCTGTAATTTTTTCCTATAAGCTTAAACTTAGTCTAGAATGTAAAGTACTTAAAATATTCCTTCTGCTGTATCCATAAAGTGGATGCATTTTATATTTTTAAAAATTTTACCTCAATAAAGTGGATTTAAGTATTGAGGGGGGTAATAAATGAATACACTTTGATCAACTCTGTAAAAAAAATATATTGACGACAAACAGCTAGAGATGCATCTGGAATTAGAGGGTAGCCTCTGAGCTGAGGAGAGAAGCTCTCTGGAATGGTGGAGTTTGGTGCAGGTGAGCAGGAACATGACTGGCTATCACACAAGGTAAGTAAGGTGAGGTCACCTACGAGAAATAAAAATAAAGAGATGGATATTTGAAGGAGGGAGAGAGCACAGCTGACTTGAGGAGAATGGGAACCCAGGCCAATCTTTAGGGAAAAGCTAGCATTTTAAGATAGGACATACTTTCCCAGGGGCTGCTATAATACTGTAGGGTAATATTCAACAAATTCAGGTCTGGAAGCCTCTAGCTTCTGCCCTTTTTAAAGTGTTCACTTTCTCCCCCTCTTGTTTTGTTTATTAGTGATGATACCTAACAATCAGCTCTTCAGTGTCAGTTAACCTATACATATTAATGTCTTTAGTGAAAAGCTCTGTATTTCCCTTTTCAAGGCACTATGATGCAAGGGTGAGGATAAAACAGTGGAAGATGAGCCCTTCCCTCCAGGAACTTGAAGTCCAGTTTAATAAACAACCCTAGACAAGAAACAGTAGCCAGTTGGCATGAGCTCCTAATCACGTGGGCCTCTCCACAGCAACGCTTGCGTGTCCTCACAACATGGCACCTGGCTTCCCATAGACTGAGTGATCCAAGAAAGACAGAAACCAAGGAGGAAGTTGCAGTGCCTTTTATGGCCTGGTTTCAAAGCTACACACTATTACTTCTGCCCTATTCTCCTTGTTAAAAAGGAATCGCTCAGTCCAGCCCACACTCAAGGGGAGGGAAATTAGGCTGTGCGTTTTGGTAGGAGGAGTGTCAAGACTTCACGGACATAATTTTAAATCACCGCAAACCTACACCTATATTCAAATGACTTTTAACATTTTTCCATACGTACTTTATATATGTGATATGTGTGCGTGAATACGTATGTGTTTGTTTGAAAGGGAGGGAGGAAAGAAGAAAAGGAAGGAAATTAGGAAGGGAGCGAAAGAGGGTAACCAAACAAGACAGAATGTGTTGAGTATCCAATTCATGGCTCAAACGAGAACTATCCTAAGAATTATTAGACTGGAGAGGCCACTGTAGGCAGGGAACAGCCATAGGTCATTCAGAAAAGGCTGGCTTTAAGTAGGTCCTTGGGGATCCGTATGATCCAAAGAGGCAGAGGAGAGAGGAAAGGAAATTCCAGTAGGGAGAAATGAAACATAAAAAGATACAGAGGCAGGCCTGTGTGGGTTATATTTAGGGAACCGTTAAAGGATAGTTTACCTTGAGTGGGGATTTCAAACTACTCTCCAGGCTATTGAATATAATATCAGTGGGCCTTGAAGTACAGTAATTTGTTCATCATTTCAGTTGGAGAAATCATGGGTCATCCCCAAGCACCAAAATTTTAGGCAAAGGCACTGTATCAGTCAGTTACTACTATAGAACAAACCACAGAACTTTGGTAGTTGACAACCGTAAACATATATCTTTGTTCGCAAGACTGTGGGTCATCTGTCCAGAGCCGGACGGTCGAGAACAGTCGCGGCTTGCATCCCTCTCACATCCCTCTAGTAGGCTAGCTCAAGCGGGTTTTCATGGTGATGTCAGGGGGCCCAAAGAACTCGCGGAAACACAACAGCACTTTTTAAAGCTTCTATTTTTATCATGGCTGCTAACATCCCAGAGATCAAAGCAAGTCACACAGCCAAGTCCAACTGCAAGGGACGGGTTAACAAGCTCCATCATCTTCTTAGTGAGGGGAACTGCAAAGTGAGAGGGCAGAAGGAAGGTGAAGAACTGGAGGCACTGGTGGGATCAATCTGCTACATGTGCTGAATAAAGAACTTGTTTAGAAATGGGCATTGACCACAGAGTTGATCATTGCCAATAATACAGAGCATTGGTATTCCTGAAATACATTCAACCAAATCAATACTATGCAACTTCTCATTTCTAGCTGTTGCCAAAAAGGTTATTTGTCCTCTTTCCACTTTAGTGGCTCCATTTCTGCCAGAATTAACACTGACCAAGCGATGTCGCTTCTTTTCTGGGTGAAAAAAAAAAAAGTAGCTTTCTGTTGTCCATGGGAGAAAAACAAGAAAGAAGAAATGGAGCCAGAAAGAGAGTTATTCCGTTACCTTGGGAATCACTGCATTGTAATTGTATCAGCTGAAAAGAATGTAAAAATGTACTTCCTGAGTCAGATGGAGGGAGAGAGCCAGTAATGGACAAAGCAACACAGGAATGTACAAAAGAAACTATTTTGTTCCAGTTCCTGGAGGATTAATAAAAGAAATGTATTGTTTTCAGACCTGAAATGCAGACATAGTCCACAAAAATCACAGAAGCTAGGTATTGTGGTCTCCTCTGTGAAGCATTCAGGCCCCAAATGTTTCAACAGGGACCTTTTAAAAAAATTTTTTTTAATGTTTTATTTTTTTTTTTTAATTTTTAAAAATGTTTTATTTATTTCTGAGAGAAACAGTGTGAGCAGGGGAGGGTCAGAGAGAGAGGGAGACACAGAATTTGAAACAGACTCTAGGCTCTGAGCTGGCAGTCAGCACAGAGCCCGACGTGGGGTTCGAACCCACGAACCGTGAGATCATGAGCTGAGCTGAAGTCGGACACTTAACCGACTGAGCCACCCAGGCACCCCTGTTTTATTTATTTCTGAGAGAAAGCGTGAGCAGGGGAGGGTCAGAAACAGGGAGACACAGAATCTGAAACAGGCTCCAGGCTCTGAGCTAGCTGTCAGCACAGCCTGACACGGGGCTTGAACCCATGAACCGTGAGATCATGCCCTGAGCTGAAGTTGGACACTTAACTGACTGAGCCACCCAGGCGCCCTCCCCCCCATCACCTATCTTACCCAGGCCCCTGACCCCCTTCCCCTCTGGAACCCATCAGTTTGTTCTCTATAGTTAAGAGTCTGTTTGGGGCGCCTGGGTTGCTTAGTCGGTTAAGTGTCCGACTTTCGCTTAGGTCATGATCTCGCGGTTCGTGGTTCGAGCCCCGCGTCGGGCTCTGTGCTGACTGCCAGCTCAGAGCCTGGAGCCTGTTTCAGTCTGTGACTCCCTCTCTCTCTGACCCTCCCCTGTTCACGCTGTCTCTCTCTCTCTCCTGGAAATAAATAAAATATAAAAAAAAAAAGAGTCTGTTTTCTCATTTGTCTCTTTTTTCCTTTTTTGTTTTGTTTCTTGAATTCTACATATGAATAAAATCTTGTATGATATTTGTCTTTCTCTGACTTATTTCGCTTCGTGTCATACCCTCTAGTTCCACCCATGCTGTTGTAAATGGCAAGATTTCTTTCTTTCTTATGGCTGAGTATGATTTCATTGTGTATGCATATATATTTATATATATATCTTTATCCAGTCATCTATTGATGGACACTTGGGTAGCTTCTATAATTTGGCGATTATAAATAATGCTGCAATAAACACAGGGGTGCATATATCTTTTTGAATTAGTGTCTTGGTATTCTTTAGGTAAATATCCAACAGTGTGATTGCTGGATAGTAGGGTAGTTCTGTTTTTAACTTTTTGAGGCGCCTCCATACTGTTTTCCATGGTGGCTGCACCAGTTTGCACTCCCACCGACAGTGCACAAGGGCTCCTCCTTCTCTACATCATTGCCAGCGCTTATTTCTTCTGTTTTTGATTTTAGCCATTCTGACAGGTGTGAGGTGACAGTGCTCTTGCTATTGTACCTTCTGGCTTGCCATTCACGATTCCAGAAGGGCAGAGGGTGTGAGGAATGGTGTGTGGAGGATGGAAAAGAAAAACCCCAAGGGGCAGCAGGAAGCCTGTCATGCTTTTCCCTGCTTGAGCTCTTCCAGCTTAGGTCAGGTTGAGGGCCACTCCACAGGTGCTAGATTTGCCAAGGGCAGAGGAAGCCTGTGGACTGAGCCTATGTTCATGGGGCACCAAGCAGTGACCCCACTGGAAGGGATCATGCTGACCTCAGCCAACACCTTCATGGGACAGAGGAAGAAACAGGCTTTGAGAGGGCCCAGCTGTGACCTGGCCCCGTGATGGAGAATGATACCCCAGTCTCTTCCCACTTGCCTAGCTCCAGCAGGAGCTGACAATGAGTTAACCAGGGCTGAAGAGCTTTTCATGGCGCATGGCAACTCCTGTCTGGGCAAAGGGCTGAACTGGACTTCTGTGGGCGGGGCGAGAGCCAGGGTGTTGGGTGGGGGTGGGGCTTGGGGCTAGAAGATGGTGAGTAGGGATGGTAATAGAAGAGAAAGAGCAGCAGAAGGGATTCCTAGGCCATCTGCCACTTCCAGATACTCCCTTGGTCAGGGCTAGTCCTTAACTTGCCTACCAGGGATTCACACAGCTGTGTCTCATCCCCTTTTGGATGCTGACCATCACAGATAGACTCCCAACCCCACCTTGTCCCTTAAGTGCCAGCCCCACCATCCCACTAAGGGAGAACATTCCCATTTGCAGGTTCTCCAGGAAACCCAAACTGGAGTCTGAAGCTGCAACTCGGGTTTTCTCATTCACTGCTGAGTGTGCATCGTGGCTGGACGCGCCTGCCTCCACCCAGACCCACACTTTGGCCTCCGCACTCCACATGTGGCTTTCAAGTCCTATCGGCTCTTTCTCATATCTCTTAGGAGTCCACTGTACCTGCTGCTGCCCCAAGTGAGGGCCTCGATTTTCCTGCTGGGCTGATGCACTTTGATTCATCTCCCAGCCTTGCCTGCATGGCCTGCTACCCGCTGCCAGGGTAACTAACCTAGACTCCAGATCTAAGTGTTGCAGTGGCTCCCCAAGGATTTCTGGAAGAGCAAGTCCAAACTCCCTGACTTGACCTTGATGAGCTGGCCCTTGCCACCTCTCTGGCCCTCAGACACAGAACTGTGTCTTTCTGCACTGTCTTACCATCTTTCCCGTCTTTAACGGGGCCGACACTAACTCGGAACCTTGCACCTTCCCTACCTGGGAAAATACCTGTTCATTCAAAACAATTTAAAATCTAGACTTGATTCTGTCACTTGTGTACGGCAGTTAAACTGGCGATTTATGTGCCAGCCTCTCCTACACGACCCACAGAACTTCACAGTGCTAGGATCCAGCACTCACTCACCTACCTAGTCAGCAAATACTCACTCAATGCTTAGAGCCCACGGGAGCTGTGGCTGACGTGCTGACGGACAGTGCGCACAGGCATCTCTCCCTTACCCACGGCTTTACGTTCTGCAGCCACCCGTGGCCTTTTGGAAGCAGATGATCCTCCGTCTGTCATACTGTCACAAGATCAGCACAACCTAACGCTATATCACAATGCTCGCGTGATTCATCTCAGTGCATGTCATCACGTGGGCACGGTACCGTCCCCCTTACCCCCGGAAGGGGGAGTGCAGAACAACCAGCTGTCTGGGGAACAAGCCACACCCCGTTCACCTACTGTTATCATATATTGTTATCATTGTCCTCTCTTATTAGTGGTTATTGCTGTTAACCTCATACGGTGCCAAATTGATAAGTTAAACTGTATATATGTGTGTATATATAGGGAAAACACCCATTAAGTGTACAGTTTGGTACTCTCTGGGCTTCAGGCATCCCCTGGGGGGGTCCTGGAGTGTATCCTCTGCAGATAAGGGGGTGGGGCATGAACACACAGCCTCTGGAGTCTGAAAGGACTGAATTCAAATCTTGTTCATTTGCGCAAATTAATTTATCTTAATTTCCTTACTTCTAAGAATGGAACAGTCCTAGCAGGAACTCTATCTGAAATGATTAGAGCTGTTGATCAACTAACAGAAAATGTCAGGGGAAGCCGAGAATTGTAACAAGATTCCTATGTATCTCACACCTGTTAGTTTCACCTCCACCAACACATTAAATTCGCCAGTCTCTCGACATCAGCCCAGTCTTTCCTCCCGAGTCTGGGTCTGTGGTCTGGAGACTCCTAACCCTTTTCTGCATAGATCAAGCCTATCGTATCTATTATCAAACTTTAAAGTTTGTTTTCTCTCAAATAAAGTAAGAATGTATGATTTCTTTCAAATGAAGAATTTAAAAAACATGTGTGAAGCCAACAAAGTACAGAATCTTTTCCACATTTTTGCAATTTGTCTCCCACCAGTCTTGAACAGTTCTGCCTGGACCTATTGATAGCATCTTTTCTTAAATTTTTTTTAAACATGTATTCATTTTCGAGAGACAGAAAGAGACAGAGCATGAGCAGGGGAGGGGTAGACAGAGAGAGTCACAGAATCCAAAGCAGGCTCCAGGCTCTGGGCTGTCGGCACAGAGCCCAAGTGGAGCTCGAACTCACAAACCGTGCAATCGTGACCTGAGCTGAAGTCAGATGCTTAACTGACTGAGCCACCCAGGTGCCCCTTAAGTGGCTATTTTCAAAGGCTCCCAGAGAAACACAAAGCAGAAAACTTATTTATGGCATGATTCCCAAACTCAAGTCCTTACCTAAGTGTCCAAATCCTGGGTATGAGCAGGGTCGCCATCTGTAAAACGCACAGGCATCTTGTCACAACCTCTTCCTCCGGCACTCGCGCCTGACTGGTGGACGTACCGGGAATTTATGTCATCACAACAGGCAGCACTGGTGGCACAAACGGGCTGCAGGGGAAACGGGCCGCAGGGGAAACAGGACAGCGAGGGCTGTCAACGCCGCCGCCGCAGGTGGAGTTCAGGTGCCCGTGCAGCTGGTGAGCCTCAAGTGGTGAGCGTATTGCTCACGTTCTTCTAGCTTGTTTCCTGAGACTCTGACGTCCAGGGCCCCGCTGACCCTGGCGCCACCGCTGCGGGAGCTGGCCAGGTCCTGGGAAGAGGAACTGATGGACGGTGAGCACGCCTTGTAGGCACAAAGCCACCAACCCAGAGTCACATCCCCACCACCTCGTGGCGGCGCCCGCACTCAGGACGGCTGCCTCTCACCTCCTCACCCCAGGACCAGGAACCGGAAAACTAGGGGCAGCCCCTGCACCCCAGGGCCCGATGGAATTATCCAAACCGGTCAACCCTAAGCCTGCAGACCCTGACATGCTGGCTCTCTGTGCTCCTGGCCCCACCCCCTACCCACCACCCACCACCTCCTGATGGACCCTGGTCTTTGCGGTGTGGCCCAGAGTGTGGCACAGTGCGCCCGCCCACTCCTCTTGGAATTTGTGAGTATATAACAAACTAGCTTCACAATGCCGGGCCTCTCTCGCTCTGCACGCCCTAATAATAACAAAACCTGTATGTTCAAAAATGGTGCGACGCACGGCAGTCTGTGGGTCAGGGTTAATGAGTGGCTTTTTTTCTGGAAGATTCAGTAACATGGAGAACAGTTAAGGGAGCTTCTGCCGTAGCCACCAAGGGATGACCTGAGGTACTTGACCTGGCACGGGCACATCGTCATAATCCCCGTGTTTGCTATGGCCATAACGAGGCACCCGGGGCCACAGCCATGGCTGGTCCCTGCCCTCACAGCACTTTCGGAATACCAGAGGAACCCCAGCCAGGCTGGAGGAGCAGAAAAGGCTCCTGGGCCCCCAAGGAGAAGCATGCGTTAGCCCGGCAGGCAAATGTTCGTCTTGCTTTTAATTTAAACTGAGGCAGGAACAGGGTCAGTAATCGGCAGGGAACTGCTAAAACCCAGCTGTGACCATGTCACATCCTGGCGCGGGCAGAACCCTCCGGGTTCACCAAGAAGCATGAGTGATGGCCACGCCCCACGGCAGGGCATCAATCATGCATATATACACTGCATGGACCTTCGACACCCACAAGCGAGGTTCGTCACCAGGGTGCAGACCCAGCCTCTGAGGACCTCACCGTCACAGCAGCTCCCTGCCCAGGACACTAACGGGACCCGCAGGGGAGCAGGGGGCAGGGGCGGAGACTGGCAGGGAGCTGGGGCTCCAGAAGCCAGCGGCACTGTTTTCCCATCACAGGGCCTGGCACCTTCTGGACCAGTTTGGCTCCAGACTGGGTCATGACTCAGAAAAGCTGCTGCGTTCCAGCAACGGTATGGCCACAGAACCTTGTGTTTGTTTCCTCATCCACAGAGAGGAACAATGTCCAACTTCCCCCTTTCGTGACGAGAGACCCATAAGGTCATGAGAATTCACCAAAGAATGAAGAGACCTCCCCAGGCCACGGGACCCTGGCCCTTGGCTTTCTGCGTGGTGGGGCTCTCAGCCCTGATCCTGTTAAATCCACTTCTTCTATCTTTAGTGAAAACATACAAAGCTTCCGCAGGATTCAGCAAGATCAGAATTGGGCCGTGTTCCCTCAGGCAGAGGGGATGACAGGCGACCCAGACCAAGATCAAGTGCCTCACACGACTTCAATTTAAATTAAACTTCCTTTAATGAAAAAACAAACGGTGCATTGCATAATATCTGTGGTCACAGTATAAAACAATACAATTAGTTCATGTAACATCAGAGATGGACAAAAATACACAAGACCCTTTCTTTGTCTACGTGAAATCTGGCAGACCCTGATGCGCAACGCTAATAAAGACAGAAAGTCAACTTTTTTGTTGTTTCCTCCTAGTGATCCGCGCGCAATGTCTGTTGTCGAGAATTTGGTCGAACAGCAGAGAAGAACTTACCGAAATCCTTGATCCCTTCTTCCTCTGTTGCCGTCGGTGAAGCTAAAAAAAGAAAAGTTTTCTGAAAGTAGCAAGTTGTGTAGTATTGCTTAGTATTCCTGCCCAAAAGGCTCAGTCTTTGGCTCACAGATGTCAGGGACAACATCATGGCTGCAGCAGTTTGCAAAGCAAGAAGCAAGAGCCACCGGGGGACGCGGACAAGGGTCTGGGGGTGGGGGGTCCTTTCCCAGGATCTTAGGGGAAAGCCACGTGGGCAGGGAGGGAAACACGCAAATAAATACATTTCTCAATTAATATTTAAATCCAGTTGCTGAGTCAGAGTTCCACCGTGAAAAATCGGAAACGCTGTTAAAAAGTCAGAGTTTGCATTTCTTTTCTTTTTTAAAAAAGTGAAGAATGTTATGTAAACATTATAAAGTAAACAACTGAAAGTAATTTCGAGGCTTCTATCGGGATGTAGCTTAGGCTCTTTCTGGGAGATATTTTTATGCTCAGGGAAAAAAAAAAAAAAAACCAAAAAACAAACCCAAACTGTATATAAAGTTTTTCGTTAAGAAGTGCAATTTCATCCGTGTGAACTGTGGCTAGGTTGTACTTCTGTTCACACCAGCGCTTCTGGCAGGAACCCCCTTCCAGAAAAGCACTTTGGTGGGGAGCCCTATTTGGTACAGCAAGAGAGTGTATCTCACACTTTTAAAAGAACGCACATTCCAGGCCACTTTCTGCCTCTGGATGGAGTGCGGTCCCTAGCACGACACCCTGGGGCTTCTTCCTCCTCTGTACCGGCCCCTGGGCGACAGGCAGTGTGGCCTGCCCCACGATCACAGGGTGGGGTTGGGGTCAATGGTTTAGCAACCCCAGCCTCGAGCTACAGCGGCAGTTTGGGAGGAGAAGGTTTAGTGGGTGAGCACCTGGCACTTTCCCTACCGCCGCGCATCTGGTGTGCCCCATCCATGCCTTTACGTATAGCCAGGGCCACTCGGCCATGCTCACGGCAAAGTGTCCTTTCCTCTACCAAGAAGGGCCTGCACTACCACAATCCTCAACTTTCTTTTCAAGGTGATGACCGTGTGGGCTCAAAGGGTACTGTTGTCACTAATACAGCACCTGTGAGTGTGTGTTCGCTCTTTCGTTCCTGTATACAGTCATCTGGGACCCACCTCCTCTGAAACAGCTTCATAGTTAAGAAACGACTGGTAGAAAAGACCCCAATCTAGAGCCATCCAGTCCTCGTCCTATGGTCACCCATGCTCTGGTGGGGCAGGTGCCGGACTCGGAACTCATCTGTGCCACTGCCGTTAGCATGGCATCTACCAGGAGTGGTCCCCTAGGTGGGCGGGACGAAGGGAAGCAGGGTGACAATCTGCCTCCTGGGGTGACTCAGTGACAAGGGAAGAGTGGAGTACGGGCAGCACAGGGCGGGAAGTGGAGGGGATGATGATGAGCCGGTGGGCGGGGGTGGGTGGGGGGAGTGTGGCTCGTCTGGCCCCTTGTGACAAAGAGCCGCACATGAATGGCCATCGTTTTGTATGACTTTATTGCTCAAAACAAACGAAGCTTTTTTCCCTTCGGAAGACAGAGCGGTGTGAGGTCCGTCAGAGCTGGGGTAAAAGCACGCAGGATCGCAATGCAGGGCACGACTCACCAGTGAGCCTCAGAAAACCCACTGGGATGCTTCTGGAAGGCCAGTGCTAGGCAGGGGCAGACGCCTCGGGGAGCAGAGGGTCTCTTGTGGTCCGTGTCCTACTCCGGGAACGAGCCATCAGGCACGACTGCTCGCTCTCGGATCTACTTTGTAGGCTGTGCACACGGCAGTAAATTGCTGGTTTCCTTCGTGCTCCTAACAGGAAGTAAACATGCCGCAGAGCGTACCCTTGCTCGCTAACCCCCTCCAGGGGAATCTGACGGAGACTTGAAGGACTGAAAAGGTCATGGAAAATGCATGGCTCTTCCAGGCAATTTCAGATTCTGTGAAGTCAGTCAGTCAGTCTTGCAAGCAGCAATACGCCTTCACATTAAGGAGCCCAAGCAGCCACGAAGGACGTGGGGTATGTGCGGGTGCCCGTTGGTGGCCGAGACCTTTGCCTCCCACTAAGGGCACAGGAGGGGGATGGAGGCGGCTTCTTCCTCTGGACACAGCCCCGGCACCCCGGCCTCCTAGCCCCGAGCCCTGAGGGCCTCAGGACCCTTTTCTGCTCTCCCTGGGGCCCCCTGAGGCACAGCAACCTCAGAACCCCTGGAGTGAGCGCCTGCTCCTTCCCTGTCCCCAACCTCCTCTTGCTCGAGGACCTCCTGACCGCCCTGGACAGAGGTGGCTGTGTATTTTTCTTCATATTCATTCTTAAGGCTAAGGTGGCGAGATAAGGTGCTTGGTGGAGAGCCGAATTCGAGATTTCAGGGCCATCTCAGCACGCTCACAGAAAGCAAATACAAAAGAAATGGAAGGGGGGCGGGGCAGAGAAGCAAAAGAGAAAACAGAAGAAAAAGAAAAAGAAAAGCATCTGGGCTCAGTAAGAAGTTACATACTGCAAGTTTAGGTTTCAAATGTCTAAACCCCTGAAAACACGGGGTGGGTAGGGTGGTCGAAGCCACAAAGAGCAACAGCGGCACAAACCCGTGTTGTTGCCGGGCCGGGGCAGCTCCGTCCTCACCCCAGACAAAGAACTCTGGGAGCCACCGTCCTTGCTTACCGCATCCCCCCGCAACCAAACACACGAACACACGCGGGTCAGAGCCATAAACCGGGAGGAGGAAAAAAAATTAGACAACGGGTAACCATTAAAAAGCCGCAGCTGGGAACACACGCACGCGATTGTTCTACCGGAAAGTGCCGTGGGAAGAGGGGCCGTGTGCTGGTAAACATGTCTGCGCTCAGAACGTGACATGCAGAGAAGACAGAGCGCCAGGTCCCACCTGAGATTAGAGAGGACTGGTTTTTAGGGTAACACGCTTCGCGTTAAAAGATGGCGGTCCTCTTCCCGGCCAAGTCACTGCCAGACCGGCCCCTGGCGCAGCTCCCCCGGCGTGGCCTAGTCCATCTCCATGGACATGAGCCGGCGGCGCTCACGCCTCGTCTCCTGGACCTCCTTCTTACAGCACCAGTGGGAGCTACAGTACCCAATGAGGCAGGACAGGAGCCCGATGACGGTGGACAGGCCCACGCCGATCAGCAGCGGGTACTTGAAGGCGTTCAGTACTAGCAGGGAGGGAGCAAAGGGGTGCCGGGTTAGTGGTGCGAGCAGATGGCCTCGGGAAGCCCGCCACCTCCCCTCCGATCCCCCTCTACCCAAGCGGGTCTCCCTGAGGGGCCGGCCTCGCACTCAAGCTGTGCCCAGCACCGAGGACAGCACTCGAGGCCGGAGGCCTCTTCTCTGCTCGCTTTGCAGGCAGATGATGCCCCACCAGGTTCTGTGGAGGAGAAACCAAAAACCAGGAGAAAGACTCCGTGTGATGCCTCTGAATATCAACTTGCTTTTTAGGGTTTTGGCAAGAGATTGATTTTTAAAAGTCAGTATAAGGGCACCGCGCATGCAGCAGCAGATGCATCCTTAAAAAAACAACACTGTTCATAAATCAGTTCCATGCATCAACTAACTGAAGTGTGCTCGCGGAGCTATTTTAAGCAGCACGGTAGTAAATTACCCAGGAAAGTGAATAATTGCTCGCTTGTTCGGGAAATCTGGGTTTTCATACCGAGCTACTTCAAGCAAGGAGTTTCGGAGATGCAAACAGGGTGTAAATGACGGAGTTTCGGGAATGCACACACACCCTACAGACCACACACCCCTGAGTCCCAAGGCCTTTCTCCCAGAGGCAGCAGCGCGCTCCAGGCAGGCTGGCGCTGGACGCTGAACGCTGCTCACCCTCTCAGGGACCGTTGCCCACGCAGAGCAGAGGGGACGGAGGACAGGAACAGCTAAGTCACCTCTGGACAAGCTGGGGCTCCAGTTCCAGTCTCCCCCACACTGTCATCGGGGAAACACACTCAGAGGCTCCCCCTAACCTTGGGGGCGTGGGGGCTCTAATTATCTCTGAGGGGCTTTCTCCATTAGCGTGCACTCGGAAACTTCGTGCAGAGAAGGCAGGCTTCGCATTAGCCGGGGAACAGCGGCCCCCACTCTGTGATGTGTGGGGAACAGAGGGGTGGGAAGGGGGCCCTCTGACCACCTAGTTAGAATGACTCTGGGGGTCCATGGGGGCCAACAAAGCAGGGAGCCCCCTTCCAGTTCCAGGGTTCCGGAAAGCACCCCTCCATGCTAATGATACCAGTTGGATCCTCCCTCTGCCAAGAAGCAAATCCAGTAGGGCAGGAGGGGCAGGAGCCCACTCAGCGCCTCTCCTGGGGCCCTGAGTCCGCTGCCTTGATGCTGTTGTCTGGCTCTGCCTGGCAGAATCCACGCCAGCCCTGTGACACGTAAAGTGGGTTTGCACAGAATTTATAGAAGGATCAAAGATTCTCCAGTGAGTCTTAACCACCGTTCCCCCATGGCGCCTCTAGCACACGATGCCACAGGGGAAGCAGCAAGGCCTGTTTGCCCTCCTTCTGCGCACGGCCCAGGCCAGGTCTAGAGAGAGAGAGCAGGCCATGGGGTGGGGGGCACCTTCCTTGAAGGGTGCCCACCTGACTTGGTCGCTGCAGCACAGCACGGAGGCATAACCGCACATCCTTACCATCCATCTTCACGGTGACAAAGATGGGCTTGGAGTAGATCTCTGCCTCCTTCTGCCAGGAGCCAGTTGGGGACTTCACCCACGGGGTCACGGAGCAGTAGTAGTTGCCGAAGTCCTGGTCCTCGGAGCTGTGGACTTGCAGCAGGAATTCGAGCACACCCACGCGCTCCAGGCTGAGCTCGCTCTTCCAGTCCCTCTCGGCCGTGGTCACGATCCCCTTGCGATCCAGAGAGGACAGGAGTGCGGGAGCCTTGTCCAGGCCGAAGGAGTGTACCGCAAACCAGGTCACATCAAAGGCCATGTCATCTGTGGATTACAGACCAAGCCAAAAGCCTGCGTCAGTGCAATGGGCAGAGAAGCCACATGAGGCTCACATGCACTAGGCTCACCAGGGGCCAGCGCTACTCTGTAGCCTTAGCTCTCACTGAGTCCTCGTGACTCCGCGATGACAGTTCTGTCACACTCCCCACTTGGCGGCAGGGCCAAATACCTCATTTAAGGTCACAGAGCCACAGGCGGGAGAATGTGTGGCCTCACCCAGGGAGTAGGACTCCAGAGTCCGCACTCTTTTTTTTTTTTTTAAGTTTATTTATTTATTTTGAGAGAGAAAGACAGAGGGAGAGTGAGCAAGGCAGAGGGGCAGAGAGAGGGGGAGAGAGAAAGCAACCAGGCTCCATGTAGTCAGCACAGAGTCCGATGCTGGACTCGAACCCGCGATCCAAGATCAAGAGTCGGATGCCTTGACCGACTGAGCCACCTGGGCCCCCCTCAGAATCCAGCCTCTTGATCCTGCTGCCATCACCCAGCCCAAGGAGCACCCAAAAGCGTCCCCCATAGCAGCGTCCCTTGACATTTCACGCAAGAGCCCAGACTGGGAGGCCGTTTTAACGCGGCCAAGGACAAAAGGCGCGTAAAGTGAACTGTACGAGATTCAGAATCATCAACAGTTTAGATCTCACTGCTCGCGGTGCTTTTCTTCCCCTGCAGAAGCGTTCAAGTTCAAAACAAGAGGAAAAGAACGTCAAGCTGAGAAAATCGAACACAGTTTTAACGGTCCCAGAGAGGAATTCTACCGAATCTTAAAGTACTCTGCAAAACGAAGGCTCTAACAGCCTCAAATAAATGAAGATGGGCCCGTGAGAAAGAAGACTCTGGTACGAGTGGCAATGCTCACAGGACGTGAAGACAGCATGCGCACATGCCATGCGCCCCCTGCCCTCCTCCTCTGGCCGCTCTGAGCAGACAGCAGCCTGGGACGCACCCAGCAGGCAAGAAATGACGGTGAGGCCACAAACACGGTTTTCTCTCTCTCTGCCTCTTTTTAAAATGTTTATTCATTTTTCAGAGAGAGAGAGAGATAGAGAGCAAGCAGGGAAGGAGCAGAGAGGGAGACACAGAATCTGAAGCAGGCTCCAGGCTCTGAGCTGTCACCCCAGAGCCCCACACGGGGCTCAAACACACGAACCATGAGATTGTGACCTGAGCCGAAGTCGTAAGTTCAACCGCCTGAGTCACCCAGGCACCCCCACACTGTTTTCTCCTAAATTCACTTGACAAGGCTTTCTGTACATGCGTGAGAGCACCCCATTTCTGTTAAGCAAAAAGGAACATTTATTCAGGAGTGAAAATACACTGATAACCTCCAATAGCACTACTTTAAGGTGAATTGTATCTGGGCGCTTGTGTGTTAACAAAGAACAAAAGCAAAACATAAGGCAAGACTTTCTACAGGATTATCCAACTGGTGCGCCCTTTCTAACTCCCTCTGAAGACGCTAAGGGCCAGGGCAAACGGGAAGATCGCTCTCCACGCCAATGCTCTGGATACCTGCTTTCCCTTCCCCTCACCCACTGTGGCACTGGAGCTGAAAATCTGATGGTTCCCAGTGGAGGCAGAGGAAGGGCCGTCAGCACCCTCATACCCTCCTGGGGCCTGGGCAGAGTAGGCCCGGGGATCACGGTCACGTGCTCGGTGCAGCCTCACCTGCAGGCGCTGGGCGGTTACTGAAGGCAAAGGCACACTGTTGTCCCGGTTATTTGGGCTCACTGTTTGTGGCCCAGTCCCGCCTTGCGTCACAGAGCTGTGGCCGGCCTGGAGGGCCAGGCTCCGGGACTGCCCTCCCAGCACCAGTACCGGCCACCCACGGGCCCCGAAGGCATGACTTAATTCTCCGTGACATGGCTCCCCAGCTGTAGAATGACGAGGACCACTCCACCCGAGGTTGAGGTGACCATCTCCACAAAACGCTTAGAGCAGCAACTCGCATACAGAAGCGCTCACTAGCCGGCAGCCATGTGCATCCTTACCCCCACAGTGCGACAGACACGCTCTACAAACAGGTGCTTACGGGGAGAGCCTTATCACCTCAGGCTCTCGGTGGCCCCCGCCCTGCCCCCCCCCTCCCTGCCAACCAGGGGCTGACCGGGCTGGCTGCTAACATCCACACCTGTGCCCCCTTCCGGAGGACCAACTTCGGCTGACGGAAGCCACCTCCTAGAGATTAGGAAACACCCCTGCTCCCCGACCACTCAGCCCCTGCGCAGTGACTGACTGACGGCGGGGCTCTAAACGCCCGTCCCTCACCCCAAGGAGGCCATGCTCTGTGGTACAACAGACGCTCCACGGCTCCCCGCGGGGAGTTAGGCTTGTTCTGAATTCACATCCTTGCCCGGCTCTCTTCCCTGGCTCTGCTCGACCCACGCACGCCCTGGGAGCACATCTTCAGTGAGTCACTTGCACACTTATCTCCGGGCTTTGCTCTGGAGAGCTCGACCTCTGAAGGGCTGTGACCGGCCCGGCCCTCCCCTTCTCGGGACAAGACCGCCTTGGCCCTTGGCCCACGCAGGCGACGTGTCCCTTCCAAAAGAGAATTCCTTCACAGCCGGTCGGACGCCTGAGGAAAGACTAAATTACGGCGCGTACTTAATTATTCAGAATCCTCCACCCACGCTGTCCAACGGTGCAAAGTTCTCGAAAACTGTGATCTGCATGATAACGGCCACCTAGAGCTTCTGTAATTACCCTGGAGGAAAAGGCTCTTATGTTAAGGGCACGATTAATACGCTGGGACCCATTAATTTGCTGAGGATGAACACTGAAGTGATTTCTTTTTGTATGTATCATAAACGACCTTCAAGGGTAAACAGGGCACCGATTTCTGAAAAGGACGTACCTCCCCTTCATCTGCCGGCCCCTTGGAGTTTCACTGCCGTTTTTTTCCTTCTGAACCCCACTCTGTCCCCCAGTCTTCCGCACCTCGGCTCTTCCAAGGCCCAGGCACCCCACCCCACCCCACCTCCGCACGTGGAGAACAGAGCTAACCGACGGGTGGTTTGGAGGCACTTCTCGGTTTTCTTTGATGTTCCTCGAATTCATCTTTGTCCTCCCTCGAAAGCTCAGCCGTGCTGAGGCTCCCCGAGAGAGCCACTCTGGCATCTAGCAGCTAGTCCCGGGGTGTGTACCCTGCGGCCCGCAGGCCAAGTGCAGCCCCACCGCCTGTTGTCAGCGGAGCTTTGCTGGGACAGTCAAGCCCATTTGCTCACCTACCGTCTGCAGCTGCTTCCACACCTCCACAGAGGTGGCCGGGGCTGCAGAGGGCACCTGTGCCCCAAGGCCAGAAGTATTTCTCGCCAGAACCCATCACAGGACAGGACTGTGACACCTGCAGCGCTCAGCGGGCATCCTGGTGAGCCTGACCTAAGGGGGCAGCCAGCCTGTCCTCGGCCCCTCGACGGCCCAAGACACCGTGCCACTCCCTCTGGCTCGCTGCAGGCCTTCCCCACATTGCTGGCAACCCGCCCGGTGTGCAGAATGAAACCTGCCTCCAGCGCCTACCCTGGGGCCCCACAGCCAGCGGTCTCTGCGCGGAACTGGTCGTTTCAAACCCTGTGGGTCTAGATGGACATGAGGAAGACACCGACTGGTTCATGAAGGGGGCAGGCAGAAAAGGTGCAAGATGCATGGTCCACCGCTCCCGGGCATCCTGTGGGCAGTGCTAACATTTTTTTTTTTTTTTTTTTTGCAAAGACAAGGTTTGCCTAGATTTCCTGAAAATTCAAAGAGTGACAGCACTACCTGGTCACTCGCTGCCCATTTACTCTGCTCTGTTTCATCATAGACTTAACGCTACTTGATGTTCTAATACATGCTGACCCGCCTCCTTTCAACCAGGTTGCAAACCTCTGTGAGAACAGACATGGCGTTTTCTAAGGCCTTCTCTATTCCCAGTAGCTGGAGTGGAAGAAGCTCAACACAGCCCTGAATGAATAAGTGAATGAAAGCCAAGGTGAAGGGGCTGGACCCGGCTGGTAGGTTTCAAACCAGCTGGACTTGGCCCCGGAAGTGGCCCACTGATCGCCGGATCCCAGAGTCTGGTCGTGTTTCTGAATCATCTGATGGACAGAGGCCTCCGTCAACAAGTATGGACTGAACACCCACTGGGTGCCGGGTCCTGAGCCAGGCAGCCTGAGGATTAATGGACAGTCTAATCCGGGACCTCCAGGTCTACGTAACAGCAGGGGTGGCAAAGGCACGTTCCGAGGAGGCAACACGAGACAGGAGGGAAGACAGAGAGACGTACCTGGATCCAGGGCTCCTCCTTCGACTGCGATGATGCAAAACAGTTTGATGAGCTCTCCACGGATGACCGACGGTGTGTCTGAGTGCACAGAGGCATTGAATACAGGGCCTGGAAAACAGTGACGGCACTAATTATTCCCGTTCACATGTGGGCTTAAATTCCATGTGTGGCGCTCTCGTGGCCACACCTACACGTGGCCCGCCTTCCTGGAACTGGTCTCGGGGGCAGGCGGAGGCTGCTTTCCTTCTCTTCAGACGCGCACAGCAGGCACGGTACAACGGGCAGCCCCCTAGTTACCACTGCCAGAGAACTCTTCCTAAGAACTACTTTTGCTTCTGGCTCTTCCCATCCCTCTTCTCTGATGCCAACCATGGTCCCATTCGAAGGCCACCCCACCTGCCAGCCTGATACAGCCTGGGTTGCTTCTGTTTCTGTATGGGGCAGAGCAGCCTCGCTGGGCTGGGGACAAGGGGCTCTGCCGTTAGGAGGCTGAGGTCCAGTCAGCAGATCGATGTGCCAACAGTGACGACACTCTGTAGGGGCCCTGCGGGCACCACAGGCTCCAATCTGTCAGGGGAAATCGAGGCAGCGTGGGTATTGCTTCAAATCACTACCCACACAGGATCGGTCTTGCACACCTTCCTGAGAACACTCAGTCTGATTTTCAGTTTGCTTTAAAAAAGACCTGTTTCCTTCTTCCCGAGGCTGGAAGATGTCACTACCCAAGCTGTGCTAACTGTACAAGGCACAGACGTTCCCAGCTTTTGAGTCGTGAGCATAAAAATAAGCAACAAAACAGGAAGTATAAAGAGTGAACACATAAAGAGAATTTAGTGCTAGAATTTCATAATATTTGCCACAGAGTCAGTTAGTGCATCTGACTGTAGGTATAATTGCTATTATGCTACTTGATTACTAGACATAAATAAGTGACTTATTAAATTATTTAAGAAGTATGCCAGGACGCATGAGTGGCTCATTTGGCTGGGTGGCTGACTCTTGGTTTCGGCTCAGGTCATGGTCTCCTGGTTCATGAGTTTGAGCCCCACATTGGGCTCGTTGCTGTCAACACAGAGCCTGCTTCAGATCCTCTGTTTCCCTCTCTCTCTCCCCGTCCTCTGCTCATTCTCTTCCTCTCCCTCTCTCTCAAAATAAAAATTAAAAAATAAAAGGTTTTGTAAAAGCTTTTACAAAAGTATGACTTGCATGGTCGCTATCTGGCTCCTATCTCCTTTACTCCTTTTTAGTCCTCTGCTTTTTAATTAAAAAAAAATTTTTTTTAACGTTTTGTCTATTTTTGAGACAGAAACAGGGCATGAGCAGGGGAGGGGCAGAGAGAGAGGGAGACACAGAATATGAAGCAGCAGGCTCTGAGCTGTCAGCACAGAGCCCAAGGTGGGGCTTGAACCCACAAACTGTGAGATCATGACTTGAGCCGAAGTTGGACCCTCAACTGACTGAGCCACCCCAGTGCCCCTTTCTACTCTTCCATTTTATGTGACCATATTACATAGCTTTCAGACAACCTGATCCAAAGAGCTCAGTATTTACCTTATCCTAATTTCTAAAATCTCAGAACAGGCAAACCAGAAGGTTCTAGAATACCAGTGCTATGGGACTTCCCTTGGGTTTCTTGGGAAGCAGAAAGGGATAGCCTTGGACAGTGCTTCTGAAACTCATCTGAAGCTAATATTGTCATTAGTATCTTTTCGATCGGAACCAAAGAGGAAGAAGTTCTTTTTGTTTTAACAACTAAAAGAAATGACTGAGAAAGAGCATAAAGGTTGTGCAAACCAATGAGGCAGAGTCAAAAAGGCTGTATTTCCACTTCACCGCGAGTGGAAAGATGAACTCCTGGGACTGCTCTCCTCACACCTAGTACGGAGCAGTCTGTCCTGCCGGGAGCAAGGCGAAGGGCGGGTGCGGGAGAGGGCAGCCAGGGGGGTGGGGCTGCCCTGAGCAGGTTGTGGGGAGAGTTCAGACAAACTGCAGGGCAGCGGGAGGGCATCCACTCTGGGGGCAGGGTGAGAACATAGTGAAATGGCGGTCCCACACATGGGGAAAGGGACGAAAATAGAGAGAGCAGGGAAGTCTGACCTATCTGTGGACAGCTTGCCCTTCAATTAACGGGCCTCCCGGCCACAGTTCTCATGGTCCTGTCCACCGTGGATCTGCTCTACCTCCTGCAGTGAGGTAGGACAGGATTGAGCCAGAGCCTTGGAATTAATGACCGGGGGGTATTCCACGCCACACGTGACCGCCAGGGAGTACATGTTAGTAGCAGCCAAGGTGAGCAATGAGGAGCACATATCTTCTCTGACTAGAAACTTCAGGTAATAAACAGGGTCCCACCACGGGACTTTCCTAAAGTGCCCAGCCCTTTACCGCAACGTGGTAATCCAACAGGAAGCTCCTCATCATGGAGTCGGGGTTCCGAATTGGAAACCACAAAGGAAGGCTTACCGATTTGGACAAATTTCACTTTCTTCTTTACAGTTCCAAAGAAAACCCAAAACTGCCTCGTAGGTCACAAGTTAATGGCTGTCACTTCCCCCAGTGGCTGTGGCTGCGGGAACAACGGGGCATTTGTGCTAGGGCTCACCATGCAGACATGGGTCTGGGAAGGGGCCTTTACTGTGAACCATTCACGGCAGTGCATTGCCTTCTAATGAAATCAACAACTCGCAGTGAATATGGGTCATTATCCCAGCCTTGGAAATATTTTTATTATGGTCAACTTCTGGGGTAATGCTGTTTTTGTGAGGGAATTTGGTTAACTTCACAGATGACAGAGTGCGGCACAGAGAGTTCAAGTGAGCCGCTGGAGTCACTAGATGTCCTCCGGTCCCTAGTCTGCAGACATTACAGGGACCACACTCAGCTTCTAAATCCAAGCACTGAAAGGACCATGGTCCAACTCCAGCCCCTAAGAAGCCTGTAAACCACAGTTTTTGTGAGAGTCCAGACTGGAGGCCATCTGCATGTCCGTCAGTCGGGCAGTCGCTAACTACATTTTCTAGGAGGTACAGTCATCAAAATTGTTATTTACCTAGAATTTGTTTTAACGTGAAAAATGTGTCTCTTACACGGTTAAGAGGAGGAAGCAGATCACGAAATTGTACCTACAGCCTGATCTCAGTTATGAAGAAAACACGTTAAGAGAAGATTTCTAGGGGGCACCTGGGTGGCTTAGTCGGTTAAGCATCCGACTTTCGCTTAGGTCATGATCTCGCGGTTCATGGGTTCGAGCCTCGCGTCGGGCTCTGTGCTGACTGCCAGCTCAGAGCCTGGAGCCTGTTTCAGTCTGTGACTCCCTCTCTCTGACCCTCCCCTGCTCAAGCTGTCTCTCTCTCTCTCTCTCTCTCTCCTAGAAATAAAAAAAAAAACAATAAAAAAAAAGAGAAGATTTCTAGGCAGACAGACAACACCAATTAACAGTGTCTGGTAGATTATGGGTAATTCTTCTCCTTCTTTCTACTTTATTGTATATTTAAATTTTTCTCTATTAAGGAGAAGAGCTTTCTTATTATCCTTTGTGAAAGGCCAAAACTTTGAACACCATAACATTTAATCCATATGTTCCCCTGACCACCACCCAACACTTTGGTTCAGTGAAATTCATGACTCAGCAGGGCCCCTTGGGAAACACTGTCCTCATACCAAGAGACAAGGGGCCCCAAACCAGGGGACAGAAAGGTGGGCACCAGAAAGGACCGCTGTCATCTGTATCTTATCGTGTGCCACTGATTATCACGAAGCAAACACTCTTCAACATCAAGTTCAACATCAAGTCTGTGTTTGCTGAGAGCCCGTCGGGGTGAGGGCAGTGGGCTGGGTGCCTCTAATCGCAACTTCTCCTCATTCAACCATGAACTGGCCACGATAACTCCGTGGATGAAATAAAACAAAAGTCTTAGCCAGTCTAAGACCGAAGCCAGTCTTCAACCTGGAAGTTACATTTTATCTGCTGTGCAGAGATTTAAAGAATTGAGAAACAGATTCAATACCCATTCCTCACCCAGGAATCCAAAAGATCTGATGTCTCCCTTCTTTCCCCTAACAGCTCTAGAGAAACAGCAAATAACAAATGTAAAACAAGACGGCATAAACTCCTATAGGGAGTAAAACAGATACAAGAATGAAAGACCAACGCCACATAATCCTCTGAATATCAATAGATACAGAAGAAGTATTTGACAACATTCAACATCTCTCATGGTAAAAAACAAAACAAAACAAAAAACAAAAAACAAAAAAAACAGAAAAAAACAAAAAAGTCAACAAACTGGTAATGAAGGGAAACTTCCCCAAGTCTATAAAGGGCATCTAAGAAAAATCCACAGCTACAATGATTCCTAATGGTAAAAGACTGCAAACTTCCCCGTAAGATCAGGAACAAGACAAGGATACCCTCGTACTAACACTCCACATTGTATGAGAGACGCTAGCCAGGGCAATTAGGCAAGAAGAAGAATTAGAAGGTTTACACACAAAAATTAACTGAAATGGATCATAGCGCTAAATGCTAAGAGCTGAAACTGTAAAACTATTAGAAGAAGGGAGAGCCACAAATCTTTACAACCCTAGATCAGGGAATGGTTACTTAGAGAAAACACCACAAACATAAGTAAAAAAATGAAAACATAAATTGGACTTCATCAAATTTAAAAGCTTTCACAAAGTGAAAAGACTACCCAAAAAATTGGGGAAGCTATTTTTTTTTTTAATTAAAAAAATTTTTTTATGTTTATTTAATTTTGAGAGACAGAGAGTGAACAGGGGAGGGGCGGACAGAAATGGAGACATAGCATCGGAAGCAGGCTCCAGGCTCGGAGCTTTCAGCACAGAGCCCGACACGGGGCTTGAACCCACAAACCAAGAGATCATGACCTGGGGTGAAGTCGGAGGCCCAACCAACCCAGCCACCCAGGTGTCCCAGGGAGAAGGTATTTTTTAAACCAAAGGGCTTGTATCCAAGACCCTATGAAAAACTCGACTAATCAACAATAAAAAGATAACTCGATTTAAAAATCGGTAAACGAATCTGAACAGACATTTCTCCAGAGACTACACATATGACCAGTAACCACACGAAAGGATGCCTAACATCAGCAGTCATTAGGAAAATGCAGATTAAAGCACAATAAGATATTACCTGACACCCACCAGGTTGGTTCTGATAAAACAGATGGAGAATACCAGAGCAGGTGAGGGTGCGGAACACTGACCATCACACATCACTGGTGGGCATGTAAAACTGAGCAGCTGCTTTGGAAAACAATGTGGCAGTTCCTCAGAGTTAAAGAGAGCTACCATATGACCCAGCACCACTCCCAGGTGAGAAATGAACCCTTATGTCCATCCAAAAACGTGTATACTAATGTTTATGCCAGCATTAGTCACAGTGGCCAAAGAGTGGAAACAACCCAATGTCCGTCAACGGATGGATGAATGAATGTGGTACACCCACACAATGGAATACTGTTCAGCCATAAAAAGGAATGAAGTACTGGTGCACGGTGTAACACGGGCGGACCTTGAAAGCACATAAGGTGAAAGAAGCCAGTTGCCAACGTCCACATACATGATTCAATTTATGTGAAATGTCCAGAAGAGGCAACTCTATACAGACAGAAAGATTAGTGGTTGCCAGGAGCTGGGAGTGGGGAGCACAGACTAATGAGTACAGAGTTTCTTTCTGGAGTGATTAAAAATTCTAGAAAAGACTGTGGCAATGGCCCACAACTCTGTGAATATACTCAAAACTACTCAATTGTACACTTTACATGAGTGCATTTTCCACTGTGTTAACTATAATTCAGTAAAGCTATTAATGAAAAAACAAACAAGCAAGGGCGCTTGGGTGGCTCAGTCGGTTAAGCGTCCAACTTCGGCTCAGGTCATGATCTCATGGTTCGTGGGTCCAAGCCCCGCGTCGGGCTCTGTGCTGACAGCTCAGAGCCTGGAGCCTGTTTCAGATTCTGTGTTTCCCTCCCTCTCTGACCCTCCCCTGCTCGCTCGCTCTCTCTATCTCTCAGAAATAATTAATTAAAAACATTAAAAAAAACATTAAACTCACGAATGATGATCATTCACTTTGATACCCTAAACAAAACTGGGGATCAAAAACTTTTAAATAACCTACCTACTGAAACACACACACATACACAGAGATTTCAGAAGAGCTTCATGAACTGCACAGATGGAAAAGAAATGATTTCCTGAGACTACATCTCCATGCCATTAAAAAAAAAAGTAGACCTTCCCACCTGGGGGCATAAAAACATCTTACTTTAACCAAAGATAAAATCCATTCAGAAATAGACACAAAAATGCCAGTGTTTTAACTGATCTACCCATACATGAATACCACCAATAACTATTCTTTTTTTTTTTTTTTTAATGTTTTATTTATTTCCAGGAGAGAGAGACAGCGTGAGCAGGGGAGGGTCAGAGAGAGAGGGAGATACAGACTCTGGAATAGGCTCCAGGCTCTGAGCTGGCAGTCAGCACAGAGCCCGACGCGGGGCCCAAACCCACGAACCGCGAGATCATGACCTAAGCGAAAGTCGGACGCTTAACCGACTAAGCCACCCAGGCGCCCCCCACCAATAACTATTCTTAATGAACTGGTGGACAGGTACATTCATCCCTACCACCCCAGCTCTGGTACCGTGATTAATTGATGGGAAATCTTTTTCTAGCCCCAAAGCAAGAGAAGGCATGAGGTCAGATGCTCCTCCCCTACGTGGAAATACTGCTCTGTTAAGTTGAACCAAAATGACACCCCATTACCCTCAGTCCTGGGGACCCCTAAAGACCCATTGAAGAGTGAAGGCCATGGGGCTGGATGCCAATGGGGTCTTGGCCCTGAACCTTGCACTTCCAGAAAGTCATTCATAACCCCTCTAGGGGTTCAGCTCCCTCCTCTCTTTGAACTCCACCGTGTTCTCTAAAGGATCTAAAATAGCTGAGTTTGGGTTCATCTATTTAAAAAATAAATAAAAAAGATCGTCTTTACACACAAAAATTTACACACGAATGTTCACAAGGAATATTCATAATAGCCCAGCAATCGGAAACACCCAAATGGCCTTGAGCTGATAAACAGACAAACAAAATGTAGCATCTCTGTAAACTGGAATATTATTCAGCCACGAACATGAATGAAGTACCGATCCATGTCATGGATATCCTGGAAAATTAACAAGTAAGAATGCAGGCACACAAAAAAGAGAAAATCCTATATCAAGGTGAAAGAAAGCAGGTGTGAAGACCATATATTATATTCCATTAATGGAAAGTGTCCAGAACAGGTTAAGTTTATAGAGATGGAAAGAAGACCGTGGTTGCTGAGAGGCTGGGGACTGAAGGGTGTCAGCTAAGGGGTACAGGCTTCCTTTGAGGTACATTTTGCTCTATAATCGACTGTGGTGACAGCTGCACAACTCTGTGAATGTCCTGAAAGCCACTGAGCGAGGCCCTTTGAATGGGTGACCTAACTGGCATGTGAATTACACCTCAATAAAGACAGGTGTTTTAAAACAACGATTCAGCCACCGGACCAAGATCCTAGGTCTCTCTCTAGCTCAGTCTGTGGTTCAACAGGGCCCCCCGCTCACCTGCAGTCTGGAAGTCAATCTCGATAGGATTGGAGAGACTGGTTGCCGCTTCTCGCCACAGGCTGCCCCTGACAGGAGACCAGGCTGTCACCACGCAACGGTACAGCCCCGCGTCCGAGACCTGCGTCTGGTACATTCGATAGCGAAATTCGTCTTCCTGCACTTTCTCCAACACCACACCGTCCACCCGCGAGGCATCTGTCCAATTCTCCAGCTTCACCACAGAATCCTGGTCCAGGGAGATGATGTACTTGGTTTCATTGGGGCTCGAGAGGTCCCCCACGGGCTTCTCGGCAGTGATGAGAACCGAGTAGCGCGGCGACTTAATATTCTTGGAAGATACTTTGCAAGTCATCTCAAATGTGTTTCCCGCAGCAAAGAAAGGCTTTGGCTGCCTGGCCTTCACCACAAGCACGGAATCTGGAATGAAGTACCAGAAAGAGGTGAGTTCTGGCTAAAACAGGTGGGTGTCTGAGAGTAGCACGACAGCAGCTGAACTGGAACTGACGCACAAACTGCCGCACACGGCCCTTAGGAAAATCTGGAAGCTCGGAAAGGAAATCACGTGTGTCTGTAAGCAGGCTATAAGCCACCCCACTGGAAGCCAAACAGTCTGAAATGACTTCATGGGCGTGAGGGAAACTGGGAGACTTCTGGTGCCTTCCAGGACAGGAGGCAGAGCTCACGCTCTGTGACCAGGGGGAGACGTGGTTGAGCCCAACACCCATATCGGGCTCTCGGCCACCCCAGGTGCCTCCCTTCCCCTAGGGTTCCGTGGGGCGGCGGAAAGTCTGCTTGGAGAAGCAGAGCAAGGAAGGAATGGGTTCTTTCTGTTTGATCACAGGATGGTCACGGTCAGAACAGACTAGGACTCAAGTGACTGGGACACCCACCTGTAGATCTAGTCCTGTCCACAGAGATACTGCTTTCACATTTTGAGCAAGTGTCCGTGGCTACACTCACTTTTGGTTTATGCACGTTCTTACCCCCCTGGTTCTCTGTGGAAAATGACATCCCTAAGCATATATATATTAGGAGTCATCATTATTATAACCGCTCAACAACTCGGGCACTTGGAAGGTACTTAAATATTTGTCGAACGGATGAATAAGCGAATTAAACACATTCTTTTTATCCCCTAATAAGATTATTAATTCTATAGTCTAGTCTAGCTAAACAAATGAAATTCTTATGTAGGGTTTTGGTGGGAGCAGGGTTCCACCGAACCTAGGAAGCAGGACGCGTGTGTCACGTAGGGCCTCTTCAGTATCACTGGTTCTCGGGATTCCACCGATTCTCCCGTGAGTCTGGTCATCCACTGATTAATTACACAAGTACGAAGGGCCTCCTGCGTTCCAGGGGATGCCATTGTAAACAAAGAATACAGAAAGCCCTCCCCTTACACACTAGCGGAGGAAGACGAGCAAAATAAGCAAGTATATACAGTATGGTTAGATGGGGCTCATGTCTGAGAGAATGAAGAAGAGCTAGCAAAGGAGGCTGAGAAGCAAGAGCTGTGAGGGAGGAGGGAAGCCCAGCGAGGACAGTGTCCCACGGCCGAGCAAAAATCAAAGTATTTCTGGGAGGAGGGAGCGATCGCCTACACTAGATCCTAAGCCAAGTAAGGTAACCAACGACTGGACTTTGTAGTATGTCAGTCTTAACATGAGGAACAGCGGCCAAAAGCTTGACCGGAGAAGGTGCTAGAAAGAACAGGGAGAGGGAAAACTGGAGACACCAAGAACAGACAAATGATATGCCTTGGCTATAAAATGAAAGAAAGAGCAGTGAGTGGGGGCCCAGGGGCTTGGGGGATGGAAAGATGGAGGGAGAAGTGAGATGAAAGTTACTTCAGAGGGACACCGGGGTGACACTGTTAGGCACTGAACTCTTGATTTTGGCTCAGGTCATGATCTCACAGTTCGTGGTTTCATGCTCTGCGTGGAGCCTGCTTGAGATTTTCTCTCTCTCTCTGATACTCTCCCAGGTATGAACATGCATGCATGCTATCTCTCAAAATAAATAAATAAACTTAAAAAAAAATTCCTTTAAAGGGGCCCCTGAGTGGCTCAGTCAGTGGAGCATCCGACTTCGGCTCAGGTCATGATCTCATGGTTTGTGAGTTCAAGCCTCACTTTGAGCTCTGTGCTGACAGCTCAGAGCCTGGAGCCTGCTTCAGATTCTGGGTCTCCCTCTCTCTCTGCCCCTCCCCTCCCAACTCTCAAAAATAAATATTAAAAAAAATTACTTTATAATACAAAAGTAAAAACAAGAGGTCTAACAGTATGTTTATGGGTCAACAGGGAAGGTCCAGAAATCACAGAAATATTGACGGCCTTACAGAGTGAGGAGCCATGTGCCTAACCAGCGAGAGGGGCTGGCCTCTGCTAGGGCACAGGCTGGGTGCGAGCGTGTAGAAGTTCTCCTGATTGCTTCTGCTTCTTCAGGGAAAGAGAAAGCAGGGCAAACAGCTGAGGGTAAGACTAGCAGAGGAGGGTTTCAGAGAAGGTGGGATGCAATAATCACTGTGGAGAGGAGGGAAGTAAACAGATTATGGAAATGCAGAAGGATTGCCAGGCAGTGCTGAGAGCCCCGTTGACATAAATGATACCAGATTTAAAGAGAAGCCAGTCAACGCGTTTAAATGTTTCTATCCAATGACGAATGCAGGTGGGGAGGTAGCAGACGGCCAGCTTTGAACTGGCTTGTGGTTAGGCCAGAGCATAGTGCAAAAGAGGGGAACTAGGGAGCTCAGGGTGCAAGGGAGCGATTACGACTGGCCAGCAATTTAGGCGAGGTGACCACACATCTCGTCTTCCCTTCCACCCCAGGATGTATCTATGAATGAAAGCGGGGGCTATTAAAAATGACACAGGGCAACAGTCTGTAGACTGGACTGCCCCGGACACATGGTGAAGGCCAGGACGAGGTCATGGACTACCAGTCTGGGAGGGTTAAAAGGTTGATGCTGGAGGACCGGAGGGAGCAATGGGAAAAAGCGGAAGGTGTGTTTAGGGACCAGGGTGCCTGGAAGGAAGGGCATGGAGGGCTTTCGGTTATCACAACAGAGACAGTCTAGTTTAGGGTGTGAGTGTGGGAGGAAACAACCAAGCCAGGGGACACGGCGACTCGAGAAGAGGGACCGAGACAGAAAGGTTGATGATCTTCACCAGGCTACTCCACCCTGGCTGCACAGGTGAACTGGCCTGGCAGCGATTAAAACTTCCAAAGCCCAGGGGAGCCTGGGTGGTTCAGCCGGTTGAGTGTCTGACTTCGGCTCAGGTCATGATCTCACAGTCCGTGGGTTCGAGCCCCACGTTGGGCTCTGTGCTGACAGCTCAGAGTCTGGAGCCTGCTTCCGATTCTGTGTCTCTCCTCCCTCTGCCCCTCCCCTGCTCACACAGTCTTTCTCTGTCTCTCAATAATAAATAAATACTAAAACAATGTTCTTTTAAACTTTGAGTGCACTAGGTCCCAAGGCAGCCAGTGCTCTGAGCATCTAGGAGGAGGCGCGGCAGAGAAAATCGCTTCCCTCAAGCTCTTGTCCCCTTTCCCCAGAAACAATCTATCCGAATGGATGCCTGACGCTCCAGGGGCCAGTGCAATGGCCTGTGGCCGCCCCTTCATCTGTGGCTCCGCAAACGAGTCTGCACCCAGCAGGAACTTGCAGGCACAAACACACCCCAAAGACCCAAGACCACCCCACAGAGCATGTGTCAAGGGCTGAGCCTGTGCACACTGTGGGCACCTATGAGACCGGTGTCTACCACCCACCAAGCCCCAGCTCTCCCGCTGGTACTGAGCCCCCTCAAGCATCAGCATCTTGAAGGGGTTCACGCTGCTGATAAATACCAGAGCCGTCTGAGCTTGCATTTTTGGGGATTTCGCGCGGAAAGTGAGCCTACAGGTAGACGGGGCACGTAAAAGCGCCCAGTGGGGATGATCTGGGGCCAAAACAGACCGTCAGTGAACAGGAACAAAGCGCCTACCTTCCGATGCCCAGAATATGTTGACAGGTTTGGAGAAGACATCCTTGCTCTTCACCCAGCTGTCGTTTCGCTGCTTGGTCCATGCGGACACCGCACAGTAGTAATTGCCTCTGTCCTCCTCCGTGGTCCTTTGGATTCGGAAACTGAATGTGTCCGCACGCTCCTTAGAAAATATAAAGTCTCCGTCCTGAGCACGCTGCCGGCTCCTGTCTCCGTACCTCAGGGTCCAGTCCCCATTCATGACCGCAAGCAGCTCGCTGGCCACCAGGTCATCACTGCGCCGGCTGAGCCTGTAGTACCAGGACACCGTGAAGCGGACGCTGGCCTCCGAACCCTTCACGTCCACGATGCGGCACTCCAGCTCCGTGAGGTCGTCTGAAAACTCGGGGACCTTAGAAGCATTCAGGTACACCTGATAGTCCGGTTCTGAATGACAGGGAAGGGGGTGGGGGGCAAGGTTAAATGAATTAGCAAAAAGAATGACACAAGGGCTACTCCAGTCCTGACAATTGAATGCCCACCCTCCCGACCACGGGGAAGGGAATCAGAGTCTTTGCACTGGAGAGGAATGGTCCAGAAAGAGTCTGTCCTTGGAAAACTTGTACGACGCTACCGCCTGGGGAAACCTCCCAAGGCCAGAAGCCAAACGTCTGGCAATCAGTCTTGACCTTTCTGTAGGCTTGGGAGCTGACTCAGTTTCCTCAGGAGGTCAGTCTTCAGAGAAGGATCGGAGAGGCTCAGTGCTGACACTCTACCAAGGCTGTGCCTGGGAAAGCCAGCCCGCCAAGCCATGCCGGCGGAGTTCCAAAGCACCGGCTGTAGCAGCGCGGGAAAACCCGGTCCCAGAGAACATTCCAGCCCTCGAGGCCGATCCCCATCCTGGCCTGGTTCCTGCCATCCTTGGCCAGGCCCCAAAGGCAAGGCCCTCAGGTCATCAGCTGCCCAGCAGACCCTCCTTTGCACTTTCCCGGTCCTCTGACTTTTTCTGCTCAATGTGTTCAGTCATCAGTAAAGACCCATCCTCGGGCCCCCACACAACACTCGTCACTGCCGCCCAGAACTCTCCCGCACAATTCCCGCACGTGGCCAGCTCGTGGGACCCTGACCCTGGGAAAGCCTGCCCTCCTGGGACCACTCCACTTCCCTGCAGGTGCACATTGTGTCGGGGGCAGGAGGGAAGCCGGCGCTCTCCTGGCATCCCCTAACCGCATCACAGCCTTATTCTCCCCTCGTGTGAAACCCCTCCTTCCTTGGAGGTTCTGTGCGCCTGTTTCAACCGTTTTCACAACTCCAAGTTTCTGCCTCCACTGGCCCCAAGGCGTGCCCCCACGCTTGCCAAGGAACTGGTGTTAGAACCTCTCTGGGGCCTTCCGCCCCCCCGCCCCGGGTCATTCTCCCCGATCTGAGGTTCTCTGCCCCCACACCGTGTCACACCCCCGCACCATGTCACACTCCTGCACCGTGTTACACCCCCACTCCGTGTTACACCCCCACACCATATCGCACCACCACGGTCACCCGCTGGCAGTGGCCCTCTCCTCCCAACCACCCTGCCAACTTCTACTCGTTCTCCATTGTAACCTCCCATGTCCCCCTCCTGGGGCCCCAGAGTGTGGCACCCTTTCTCCCGGTTCCCGTAAGCCGGGGAGGTACACTCGTATAGCAGCGTCCCCGTCATTACCATTACTGAAGGTCCCATCCCCAAGTGCCAAATACAGCCTTGTATGCAGTAGGCACTCAATCAAGGTGTGCTGCCTGGCTTTTGGAGAAAGTTACCTTTCTCTCCTGTGGCATATGGCCCACTAGGAAGAAGTGAATTCTCCCTAAATGGAACTTTCCGTCTGCTACAGCTCTCTTTATTCCCATTACCCCAAACAGTTTTGCTTTATTTAACGTTGCTTTTATTTATGACTCATCCAGATGATAAACTGCTGGGGTCAAGGAGCCGTTCTTCTGTGATTTACACCTCTAGTAAAACGCGTCACATATGACTTCTCCAAGAATGATGCAGTGGCCAGGAAATGGAAAGAACTCAAAACCCTAATGCCATCAGATGTCCCCTTCGCAAGCTGTTAACTGCAAGGGAGGGTGGACCCTGCGGCACATACAGTTAAACCAAGGGTACCCGGGCCGGCGACAGGTGCCTGCCGTGCCGGGAACGGGGTGCTGTGCAAACGGCATGGACTGCTAGAGTCACACAGCTGGGGGGCGTCACACCTCCTGGGCAGAGGGCCAGCACACCAAGCTGCCTCTGCGGTGACTCCACCTGCGCAATCAATACCGTCCAAATGCCTTTACTCCATGGCACGCGTCAGGCACGACCTTCCCAAATCATCCCACATCCCAGGCTTCAGCTCCCGTCCTCCTGGGGGACCTGGCCACAGCTGCCTGATGGCAGACAGGACAGCCGGGCTCCCCTCATGTGGACTGGCCAGGTGTGTGCCAAGATGGCAGCCCTCCGTCAGTACTGACCTGGAAGCCACACCGGGAGGGCTCACGGCACTGCATGAGCGGCCACTGCCGTCCTGGGCAAAGACCCTTCATTGTGTTTCCATGGTAACCGGAACAACAAACGGAAGGGAGTAAAGCGCAGTGGGGGAGAGGCGGGGACCTGAAGCCAGACTGTTCAACTCCTGGCTTGGCCACTACCTGCCATGTGCATGGACAGGTTACTTAACCTCTCTGGTGCCTCCGCTATTACAGAGAGAATAACAGTTACTAGGTCACACAGCTGCTGTGAGGATTAAGAGTTAAAATCTACCCGGTGCACCTGGCTGGCTCAGTCAGTGGAGGGTGTGGCTCTTGATCTCAGGGTTGTAAGTTCGAGCCCCTCAACAGGTACAGAGATTATGTAAAGATAAAATGTTTTTTTTTAAAGCGTTAAAATAAATATAACAGTGCTTACACTGGTGCCTGGCACGTGTATGTATACACACACACACGCAGACATATGTGTATATTTGTAAACTACCGTTCACCATTCCCATTTCATATCTGAGGAAGCAGAGCTTTAAAGAGGTCAGTCACGTGCCCACACAGCTCAAAAGTGGGACTTGAACCCAGGGCCATATCCCATCTATGACCATTCAAGAACAGCCTCACCTCTGGGATGAACCAAGTTCCCTGTTCTCTAAACTATTTTCTCACTACCACGGCCTGGCGTGATGAACTGTACCCCAGGGAATGCCGTGACTGGCAATGACACTGGTGTGGCACTGTCACCAGGAATCTCACCCAGAGAGGCAGCTCACCGCCATGGGCCGTAACCCAAGCCTAGACGAGCGGCACCATCCAAATGGCCACGAAGCAACCTGTTGGATTTTTCTTCTGTTTCCTTATCAGTTACCAGCTCTTAACAATAAGCCCTTTAGTCTTTCACGGATTTCTTCCTTCCCTTGAGCAAATTCCCCCAAAGAGGCGCGTTGAAAAGAAAGGCTGTTATTAAAATTACCACGAAAGATGGTAGCGAAGCAGACACCAGTCGTCAGACCATGAGGCGCATGGAGAAGGTGGGCAAAACTCGCTCCCATGCTGACCCAGCAGAGCAGCTCTCTTTCTGGCTCCTCCTGAAGCACCAGCCCCAGCCCAGCTGCCCCCCAGCACGTTCCCCGGATCCTGGAACCCCGCCACTCCCCTGGGTTCCTCCTTAGGCTCAGACCCTAACACTCGCACAGAGCTGGCTTCCAAGCATCTCAGGGGGGTGTTTCCAGGACACGGACAGCGTACCACACTGGTACCATCACCTCGCTCCCCACCTGCCTCTGCCAATGCACACACACGCACACACATACACAGAAGTGTGGGCACACACACACATGCAAATATATAGCACACATGCTTGTACATGCATGTGAGCATACACATGCACAAGCTATTCACACCCACACTCATACATGCATGAACACATGTACACAACCAAACACTGGCACATGTGTGTACACACAGACATGCGTGCACATACACAAGCACATTCGTGCACACACAAACACGCATGCACACACGGCACGTAATCGTACATGTTACACACATGTAAACATTCATATGCATACATGCACACACTCATACGTGCGTGCACGAACACATACATGCAAGCACACATTCATACGCATACACTTGTACACATGCACATATATAAACACACATTCATACACACTTGTACACACGCGAAGACATAAGCACACATTCAGTCACACACATGCACATGCAGACATAAGCACACACTCACACTTGTACACACATGCATGCTCATGAAGACACAAGCACACATGCATAGTCATGCACATGCAGACGTAAGCACACACACAAACGTAAGCACATACTCACACACTCATACACACACGCATGCACATACAGATGTAAACACACACACACATACACACACACACACACACGGCTGACCCACTCCAGGCTTGGCCAGCTCCTCCTCCTAACCTCCCAATTACTGTTCCTGCTGCCACACCCACCATTCGCTCTCCAGGTCACCTCTGCTTAAGACGTGTGCCATGTCCCACTCCCCACTCCGAGGGTCCCTAAGTCTCACACTGCTGCATTCCAGCACCTGCACACAGTAGGTGCTCTATAAATATCTGTGAACAAAAGTGGGAACCTCATGAGCACCAGCCTCATCCCGGCCCTCTCTGTCTCCAGCTAAGGCCATTATGATAACCTCCCAACCCACCTCCCGGCCGACACAGCTATCAGGCTGTCTGGGTGCTAAACCTCCCACGGCTTTTCTTCTCGCCTCCAGAGTGAAGAGTGCACTCCCTGGCCTGGCACGCGAGGCGCTGGTGAGTGTGAGTCTACGCCGCTGGTCCGGCCTTCCCGCCGGCAGCCTCCTGACATACATTCTGCTCTCCACTGGGATGGCCTCTGCACGCCCTGACCTCCGCCCATACCCCCAGGCTGTCAGCCTCCCTCCTGCCATCCCGCTGCCTCAACACCTGCGACACCTGCTGGGGCAGGCAACCGTTGAATAGAGACATAGAGAATGAACAGCGTCTCCCGTTCCACTCCACCCCCACCTCCAAGGGAATCAGCTTAAACCCGATGGAGCTGAACACAGACCAGGCAGGGCACAGCGGGGCACAGCACGTGCAAGTCTAGTTCAGCGACAGGAGACTCGCGTTGACTGCTTGGTCTCCTTCGCTGTTAGGACTAAATCTTAGGCCCCCAAACGGGAGGGCCCTACTGCAAAGATGAACAAAACTAGGTGGGTACTTGGCTTGTGAACTTGTAAGGCGCAGGTGCCAGTGATTTAAGGGGTGTTTCAAGGCCATAAGAACTGGCCACCAGCCTTTCACGTCGACTTTGGACTTGGACTCCTGGAGGAGACATGGATCTGCTGTCAGGATGGCGGGAGTACAGGTGGGCTCTTCTTTCACTTTTGTTTTGGGGCATGGGTAGAAACGTTCCTTTTTTGTTTTGCAATTTTATTTTATTTTTTTTATGTTTTATTTATTTCTGAGAGAGAGAGAGAGACAGTGTGAGCAAAGGAAGGTCAGAGAGAGAGGGAGACACAGAATCCAAAGCAGGCTCCAGGCTCTGAGCTAGCTGTCAGCACAGAATCTGACGCAGGGCCTGAACCCACGAACCACAAGATCATGACCTGAGCCGAAGTTGAACACTTAACCGATGGAGCCATCCAGGTGACCCTGTTGTTTTACAATTTTAAACCTGGCCTGCGGTGACTGTGCAGGTCCCCTGAACTCCATCACGAACATATGTCTTCTGTGTAACCTACGAGCCCTCCCTACCAGAGAACGCGTGCTTTAAATTCACATGTCACGGCTATACTTCCTGCTCAACAAACCTTCAGAGACCCAACACCCACCAGGGTCCCCGTTCTCTAAGGCTTTTATCCGCACACTGCCTTGAACTTTGATTTTTATTGTATGTACGTCTTATGGACCTTCCGTAGGACTCTTCCCGGGGTCAGGGAGCACCTACCTCTTTCCTCCGTACGTGTCATGCACGAAGTGCCATGCACATCAAAGATATTAAAACACCTGCTGAATCGGAATACATTTAGTATTTTGCAGAAAAATGCTCATTTGTGGGGGCATAAGCGTTTCACTCCTGATTTATCTTGCTTGATCTCATCAAGAAATCAGCTAAGAAGGCAATGGTGGTTATGTTTTAAAAAATGCTTATCTGTTGGGGCGCCTGGGTGGCTTAGTCAGTTAAGCGTCCGACTTTCACTTAGGTCATGATCTCGTGGTTCGTGGGTTCGAGCCCCGAGTTGGGCTCTGTGCTGACTGCCAGCTCGGAGCCTGGAGCCTGTTTCAGAGTCTGTATCTCCCTCTCTCCCTAACCCTCCCCTGCTCACGCTGTGTGTGTGTGTCTCTCTCTCTCCTAGAAATAAATAAAAATATAAAAAAAAAATGCTTATCTGTTAAGGTTGCACACTAAAGTACTTAAGGTCAAAATGACATTGGATGTGCTTTAAAGTGTGGGATATGCTTTAAATTCTTCCAGAAAAAGTGTGTGTGTGTGTGTGTGTGTGTGTGTGTCCGTCTGTCTGTCATCTGTCTGTCTGCAAGAGTAAAGAGAGACCGAATACAATTAGCATGATACTGGTGATGACTGAAGTTGACAGCTCTTTCCACTTCTGTATAAGTTTCTTTTTACACTGATATTCCAAAAAGTTAAAAAATTAACAAACAACTGCCCCACTCTGTAAGCCCTTGCACGGAATATGGAGACCAGCCTAAGCATGACATCATCACTTCCATTCTTAGAAGCAAGGATCTGCTGCCTAATCTGGCTCCAGGAAGCTGTCCGCTCATACACACACTCCCTCCCCCGCAAGCTACAGTCTCTAATAGTCTCCCCACCCCCTGCCCAAAGAAAGACTTGGTTTTTTCAATGCATGTCACTGAACTCCCTTGTCACAGCTTTCGAAAACAATGAGAGGCCGTAAGAAGCCTCAGCTCATTTATTAAAGCAGGTAATTTGTGCCTACTGTGCGTAGGGCCTGCACTGGACGTTTTCACACAGACTGCCTTCTTTTCCTCTGACAATAATTACATAGCGATGGTGTTATTATACTTGTTTTACAACGACGATCACAGCAGCTAGTACTGAGGACTTTCTATACGCCATGTGCCGTCCTATACACTTTTCCTCGCATTCTTGCTTTATCTTAACCTTATGAAGATAGGTACTATGGGGGGGAAAAAACGCAAAGCAAAACCCAAAGCCCAGAGGTGTTATGTAGGAAGCCTCGGGTCTTGCACGGCATGTGTGAGCAGAATCATAGCCTGGCTCCCACCAGAACCAAAGAGCGCAAACTCCTTACACACCCGATTGTTCACACTTTCTCAAAGCCTGCCACGTCCCAGAAGATGAGGGCGGTACTCAGAGCCAAGGCACGAATCCTGAACCACGTGTGACAGGGTACCTGCTTTGAAGTCTCGTGAACTTGGGAGAGCTAAGCAGATGAGCAGACCGCATGCACAAGTTAGAGGGGACGTGAGATGCTCCGGAGCACCCTGGCTTCTCTGACGCCAGTTCTACTCCCTCAAGCTGCGCAGGTTCTATGCGGGCAGCGGACAGGTTGACTAACTGTCAGAGTTGCCACTCTCATCATCTGCGTAACACACATTCTCCAAGGCTTAAGCAGTCTATAAAAACCTGTTGTTTGGGGGAGGCCCTTTACCCCACCTTAGCAGACCCTTTAGTACGAGGTTGTTTTCAAGCGTTAGCCATTTCAGAGACAAGAGTAGCAACATTTGGAGGACCTTTCTTCATCCTCGTCACTGATCCCAGAGAAGAAAGAGGGAGCTGCCGGGTTTGGGAGCAGGGGCAGGAAAGGGGCTGGTGTGGTCAGCTCGACCCCCTCCCCTCGGGATCAGCCGTCTCTGGGACACACATCCTCCATCCCTCCGTGCCCTGAGACACTCCTATGTCTTGCTTGGTAAAGAACCTGGTGCACAAGAGCATGTTACATAGTGACCCTCCCTTCCCCCAACACCAGTAAATCCTCATTACGGCTGTCCAGAGAAGGTAGAGAGGACTTGAGTGCCAGGCACCTGCTAAGCACTTCATACGTGGCATTCCACGAAGCCTAGAAAACCAAAGCCTAAAAACCTCCATCGACACACCCAAGATAAGATGCTTAGGAAGTGGTGGCTCGCATCCCCACTCTCCAGCACTGGCCCACGTGAGACTGGCCCTCAGAGATAACCCTGGCCAGTGAGCTGATAACGGCTGCCCATTAGGTTCTGCAGATCTGCATCTTATCTCCTGCGGATGGCACGGAGCTCTGAAGTCTCTACCAAGTACTGAGCAGATCAGCAGCTCCCTTTAAAGGAAAAGAATCACCTTCCTCGCTGGCACTCTGCTGGAAGAGGGGACAGTCCTCTGGTGGGGAAGAATGCAAATCAGGTTCTCGACACTGAAAAGCCCAGCTCGGCTCTGCCTCCCCCTGTTCTTGGAGCCAAAACCCGCGGAACGCCCTCCAATTAACGCCACAGAAGTCTGGTACTTTGGGCAGAGAGCTCAACCATAAACTGATTGGGATCCAACTCATGCCAAAGGCTCATTTCAGACATCTGACTGCAGGGAGAGATGGCCCACTATGCAGATTAACCCGCCATTCCTCCAGATTTCTCTAGTTTTAGCCATACCCCAAATTAGGTCAACACAAAACGACATTTGTCCTTCATAGTAACAGCGTCCTACAGAAACCCTTCACACACACTTAAGATTTACGCCCTCTGCTTTTACAGAGTGGATATGAGAAACATCCATTTAAACAATCACTCGGGGCCTTTCATAAAGGAACAGTTGAAAGCACTGTCCATTACAGTCTCCAGTGCCCTTACATAAAAAAGCACATGATGAATGCAGTGCCGACAGAAAGTTCGGCTCTCTCTGGTTTCCTTCAGCAGAGGTGAACTGTACCATCGCATTTCCTTTTGCGGCAACGCTTCAAAACTTCAGAAGAAAATGCAGCGCTCAAGTGCAGCTCACTAATGGAACCCAACCACCTTGCGATATCTAGTCTTTGATTTGTTTCTTACCCCTTTTGATCTTGATTTTATTTTTATGTCTCCTGCGTTAAATCCGGCTTCATTTTGCAAGCCAACTTAAATCCTTTTTTTTCCCCTCCTTCAAAAGTAGGACATCAGTCCTAAGTAAAAGAGGCTTTTTCTTACCCTCTGCAGAATCATCACAGCCCTCCTGGCAGCTGCAAGTGCTCCTGGACTCACCAGACCCACGCACATTGCTGCCCTGGAGTCTGGTCAACACAATGGAATGTACGAGACAAGTAGACCCCAATCAGCCTCAAGTCCCTCCTCTCTGCTCACTGCACCAACCCCAAGCAAGAACGGCCCAGCTTTTAAGACTTCACGCTCTAGAGTTTCAGAAGGAAAGCTGATTCCCAAAGTCCAGAATGTTTCCACATAAGATGACAATACTTGGGGGCGGGGGGGGGAAGGAGGGGCACCTGAGGGGCTCAGTTGGTTAAGCATCTGACTTCTGCCCAGGTCATGGTCTCACGGTTCATGGGTTTGGGCCCCATGTCGGGCTCTGTGCTGACAGCTCAGAGCCTGGAGCCTGTTTCCCATTCTGTGTTTCCCTCTCTCTCTGACCCTCCCCCACTCACGCTGTCGCTGTCTCTCTCTCTCTCTCTCTCTCTCTCTCAAAACTGAATAAATGTTTTTTAAAAATGAAAAAGAAATGAACCCTGGGGAGGCCTTCCCTAATCCCTGACCCTCAAAATCATAACCAAAATAAAAATCAGTGGTTTTCAGATGGGAATAGGGGCACTACCTCACTCACAAGGTTACTGTAGGGACCAAATATTTAATGCCTGTAAAGCCCATAGCCCAGTGCCCGGTGTATGTAAGTGTTTGGTAAATGGTGATTATTATTTTTAATCTGTCAAGTAGCAAAACTGAAAGTTCTGTGTCACACCTGCCTAGGGAACCAACTTTCGCAAGAACCCTTCTGTGACAGCATTCCACGGTCACGTCAATCAGATGGCCTACATAAACGAGTCCTTGGCAGGTGGCCCGTCTTCCTATTTTTCTTGGCCATCTCTCAGTCACCTCCAACAGGCCCCAAGGTGCATGCGGTAAGGTCCCACATGCATGCACATACATGTTGAATATCTAGAGATAACCCTATAGTGTCAGGCCAGGCGCCTCTGTCTCTGGGCAGAGTCCAAATGGGAGGTCCTGGAGAAGGGTCTGCTGCTGTGCTCATGCCCGACTCACCCCTGATAAGTGTCCCAGCAGCTGTAACACAGTGAGTCACAGTCACGGGGAAAGAGGAGGAGATTTAAGAGGGAGAAAGAGAACACAGGCGGCTTTTCTACCACTTACACCCCGCCCGAGAGTTACCCTCGCGCAAATATCTCGGAACATTCTGTAAGCTGGACATGACTGCTTTCTTTGCAAGTCTTATTTCCCTATGCACACACTTTAACCCTGTCCACGTTTATCCACCCGTTCAGCCAGTGCTTCCCGAGTGTCCCCCATGTATGTGCAGAGTGCCATGTGAAGTGGGGGTTCTGCAAACCTTCCCTCGGTCAGCATGAGGGTGATGGCGTTCCGGACGGCAGTGCTGGCGCTCTGCGGGGAACGCAAACAACTGGACCCTTGGGATAATAGCGGAGCCTTTCCCCACCATTTAGTCTCTCTACTTCTTCTCGCTCTCTGGAGGACATAGCCACCAACAAATCCTTTCCACTTAAAAGGAGCCCGTTCCTTCCCGGAGCAGCCCTCCCGCTTTCTGACAGTCTCTGCATCTCCCACGGGCGATGCCGGGATCAGTGCACCAGCACTTCAAAGGGGCCCTCACACTGGCTTGTAGGCGGTGCTTTCTAAAAAAAAAAAAAAAAACCCTACCAGAGCTGTGATTCTAAGTTGGGGGGTCCCAAGTGTCGGTGTTGGGATTTGACAGCAGCACACAATGCACCGAGGATCAGAGCCGGGAGACAAATTCAGCTCCAGAGATGAAAAATCTTTCTGCGCTGACAACATCTGTTTTATTTTGAAGGTTGCTAAGGAAGAGTTTGAGCTGGGCCGACATTGTTGCAGTTCAGTACTTCACAGTGAGGCTCTCGCACAGGGTTCAGACGGCAGGAAGGGAAGCTCGCCAGAGAAACCTGCTCCTTCCGCCGCGCAGATATCAAAGGATCGCTTTGCTACTGGGGATGATTAGCACCCTGCCCGGTCTCACTCTGAATCGGCCATACCTTCTGCTCCCTCTGATGCCTCGTCCTCTCCCTGCACAACTCCCCCCCGCTCCCCCCAGCCCACTTGCCGACTCCCCCTCTCTGCCAAACAAATTAGGAAGGAACAGACAGTGACTGTGCCGCTGACCCAGGAGATGTTTTTGCACGGAGCTGTAGAAGAGCTAAGTGTGGGATGGGGGTCACAGAGGGAAGGTGCTTAGCATCAGACAGCAGAGGGAACGATTTCCGGGCCTTTACAGATCTGGTTGACCTCCTGACAATCACAGCGATGCCCGATGCCTGCATCAGGCTCAGAACAGCCAGAGGCCGGCAGAGAGCTCACGTCCAAAACAGAAGAGTCTGAAGCCGGTCCCCAGCTGCGGAGTGGTGCACCCCAATCTCCGCTCACTCTCCCCCCCTCCCCCACCCACTGAAGCATCCCTGTAATTAATTACAAGAGAGTAACAAAAATGAGGAAAGTCAGCCCTGGGGGCAGGGGGAGGAGGGCAAGCATGTAGGAAAATAAGAGGTGGGGAAGATAAGAGGGGCAAAACAGAGGAGGGCACAACGATTTCACATACGTGCCAAGTCATTATACAGGGAGGGTCAAGGTGGCCAACAGGGAGAACCATGGGGACTCGCAGCCAGGGAGAGAACCCACCAGAAGAGCCCAGGGAGCAGGAAGGCCCTTCCACTGCATTGGCATCGGCAAATAACATCATTTTGGGATTCCAGGGCATTCAGTGAAAAAAAAAAAGTGCATTCCATTTTCCGAAGGAATTCTCTTTTTGCTCTAGGCTTTAGGGAAGCGCCAGCTCCTGCCAGAGACTATAGGAAAAGGAAAGGAAGAAGGCAGCGTTCTGACTCAAGGAAGATCCATTTCAAAGAGCCCTTCGGCAGGGACAGCCCTGGAAATCTCGACAACAAAAGGAAACTATGTACGTTTGCCTTGCCTGCCAGATTCTATTTCAGCCTACTTTACCTCCCTTGCCCCCACCCTGGGGTCTATCCTGGCTAAAGTGTGCTCGTCCGGATGGAAATACCAAGATCATGCAAAAGGCGCAGCGCCCTAACTCACCCCCATATCCCAGGGGAGGCAAAGAGCCACCCCGCCCTCCCTGCCACTCACCTAGCCAGGTCACGTCCACGCTGGCCGGGGCAGACCTGGCCTCTGCCACCTTGTGCCAGCTCCTGTTGTGTCCGGGGGCCCAGAGCGCCACATGGCAGAAATAGTAGCCAGAGTTTTCTTTGCTAATGTCCCGAACCAGTAAATGGTAGGACCGTGCGTCCACGTGACTCAAGGCCACGTGGGGGGAGCTGTGCACGAGGGAGTCCCGGTCCAGCCGTGCCAGCACGAGGGAGCCAGGCAGAGTGCTGTCAGGCGTCCTGCTGAAGTACCACGTCACCTCGGGCCGGACGTCATCTGTTCGGTCCGTGGTGATGTTGCAGCTCAGGCCCAGCTCCTTCCCTTCCGCCACAGACACATTCCGGGCCACGGTCGCTCGCAGAACTTGAAAATGAAAAAAATAAATACATCTAGATAAACAGGGTTACGTTTGCCCCTCCCCACTCTAGATCCTCTCTCTCTTTTTTTTCCAATGTTTATTTTGAGACATAGAGTGCATGTGCAAGACAGGCAGACACAAAGAGACGCCGGAAGGGAGGGTTCCAGCCAGGCTCTGGCTGACAGCACAAAGCCCAACGTGGGGCTCGAACTCATGAACAGGAGATCACGACTGGAGCCGAAATTGGATGCTCAGCCGACTGAGCCACTCAGGTGCCCCTAGGTCCCCTCCTTTCAGGTTCTTATTTACAGCATTAAAGTGAGAAGGCTCTGGGGTGCCTGGGTGGCTCAGTCGGTTAAGCGACCCACTTTGGCTCAGGTCATGATCTCACGGTTCGTGGGTTCAAGCCCGAGCCTGTTTCAGATTCTGTGTCTCCCTCTCTCTCTGCCCCTTCCCCAATCATGCTCTGTCTCTCAAAAAATAAATAAATGCTTTAAAAAAATTTTTTTTAAAGTGAGAAGGCTCTGTGTGATTGTAAGTGCGTGAGAAATATTTGCTGAAAAAATTAAGGAACTAGAACACGTTGCTTTTCATTCCATGAAAACAGTAACAGCAGCAAACACTTAATACACTTACTATGTGCCAGGCACTGTTTTGAGGGCCTCATAAATATTAACCTTCAGGGGCGTCTGGGTGGCTCAGTCAGTTAAGCGTCTGACTTCAGCTCAGGTCATGATCTCACGGTTCGTGGGTTTGAGCCCTGCGTCAGGCTCTGTGCTGACAGCCAACTCAGAGCCCAGAGCCCGTTTCAGATTCTGTATCTCCTGTCTCTCTGACCCTCCCCTGCTTGCGCTCTTTCTCTCTCTCTCTCTCTCTCTCTCTCTCAGAGAAATAAAACATGAAAAAAATTATTTTTTAAAATATTAACCTTCAAGACAACCCTAGGAGCTAAGTACTAGTATCATTTCCCTTTTACTGATAAGGAAATGGAAGCACAGAGAAGTAAGCTGCCCAAGGTCACATAGGGACCCTTTGAAAATAAGTCAGAACATCACAAAACTACAATTACAGTTTCTCCATGTGCATGATAAAACGCAGGGGGATTTTACAGAGAAAGGACAGCTCAGTGCTGACTGGCTTATATAACTAGTTAGGGACTAGGGGCTTGGGGTTGGAGGCTGGAGGGCAAGGGGTGAGGGTAGACCCATCTTCTGGGTACAACAGGAAACATCCTCAACAGAAGGACCAGGAGAGTGAACCCAGACCATATGCCTTATGAGTCAAGTCTTCAAAACGCAGTGACTTAGAGCAGCACTCATTCTGTGAGCGCCACGACTTCTGGACTCTCCACACCACTGCCCTCTCCCACGAGTGTAGGTAATTAAAAGCAGACTATATTTAGGTGAAGCACTGAAGTATTTGGGGTCACAGTCTCGAAACAGATCTGGTTTCAGCATCCTCCCCCCACCCCCCGCCAAAGCTTTTTACATGAAAACATTTCACTATATTCAAGCATTTGTTTGTGTGTTTTTAAAGAAGTTGAACATCTGTAATCAGAATAGAAAAACATTCGATTCCCTGTAATGCTCTGGGAACAACTGCTTCAATGAGAAATAGCTAACGCCTCCCAGGGGGTTCAAGTGCAGGTGTAGTCCTGGTCTTCCAGCAAGGAAGCGGCATCAACTGCTATCCTGAGTAAGCTCGGCGACCAAGGCTGGTGCCTCGCTCAGAAAAGGCCCCACCCCAAAGCCCATGCCCTTTGGAGTCGATGGTTTTCACAGGAGTATTTCCAAAGCCTGACGACACTTCCAACAATCATCTCAGGCCACGTTCAAGACCCATCTTGACGGAGACGGAAAATGAAGTGGGTACAATATTATAAAAGGGAATTTAGAAGTCGAATTTCTCATCCTCCAAATTTTTCCTCCTCCTTCACCTCCTTAACGGGACCAAAAGGAATTGGAGGGCATCTTTGGAGAGGAGTCAGTACGGAAAGTTCTGCTCTGAGCCTGTGCTGTGGTGAACAGCCCCACGTTCAAGGCCAGTGGTCAGAGACCCTGGAATGCTGCCGGCAATCCTCTGTGCGGCTGGAGGCAAAAAAGGAGGCTCAGGAGAGAGCCGCGGGAGTGAAGCAGGGGGTAAATACACAGCTGTGGATGCACGTATGGAGACAATGGATTCTTAGCTTTAGGAATATCGGCAGAAACCTCTCGTCAACTGAATAGTTCACTTTGTAATTTTCTCTCTGCAAGCTGCTAAATAGCTTGTCACATCACTAACCATTGTTCCCTGTATGTTCTGGATCGGGGGGAGGGGTTCACAGCTGGGAGGCAGGATAGAGCTGGCGAAAGAAGAAGAATAATTTGTGAAGACTCCTAACGTAATGCAGGGGGATACCTCAAAGTCTGTGGTGGTGAAGCTTTCTCTGGTTGGACAGAACTGATCCTTTTTTTTTTTTTTTTTTTTTTACTAATTTCTACCTGAAATACAGCATGTCTGTACATTACGAAACTAAGCAACAAACCGCCATAGCATTATCTGTCTCTGGGACTTGGCTCCAATGAAAGTCACAGATATTTTCTGGGTCTCTGGGTGGCTCATTCAGTTAAGCGTCCAACTCTTGATCTTGGCGCAGGTCATGATCTCACAGTTTTTGAGATCAAGCCCCGCGTTGGGCTCTGCACTATCAGCTTGGGACTCTCTCTACCCTGCCCCGGTTCCCATGCATGTGCACATGCCTGATCTCTCTTACTCTCAAAAAAAAAAAATCCACAGGTATTTTCAAATGACATTGCAACTATTGTACGTATCTTAAAAATACCATTTGCACCCACTGCTACTTGGAAATTACAGTAGTTCTGAAGCCTGCCACTACATGTTACTTAAGGAATGAATAAAGCACAATATTACTGCATAATAAATTTGTCTTAAAATATTGATAACTACTTCAATATAATTGTTTTTCTTTGTCATCTCAAATATGTGTTTTAACCCAGTGAAGAAATGGGCAGAAGATATGAACAGACACTTCTCCAAAGAGGACATCCAGATGGCCAACAGACACATGAAACGATGCTCAGCATCCCTCCTCATCGGGGAAATACAAATCAAAACCACACTGAGATACCACCTCACACCAGTCAGAGTGGCTAAAATGAGCAAATCAGAGGATTCTAGATGCTGGCGAGGATGTAGAGACACGGGCACCCTCCTACACTGTTGGTGGGAATGTAAACTGGTACAGCCCCTCTGGAAAACAGTGTGGAGGTTCCTCAGGAAATTAACAATAACTCCCCTATGACCCAGCAATAGCACTGCTAGGAATTTACCCAAGGGATCCAGGAGTGCTGATGCATAGGGGTACATGGACCCCAATGTTCGTAGCAGCACTCTCAACAATAGCCAAAACATGGAAAGAGCCTAAGTGTCCATCAACAGATGAATGGATCAAGAAGATATGGTTTATCTATATGATGGAATACTACATGGCAATGAGAAACAATGAAATCTGGCCATGTGTAGCAACATGGTTGGACCTTGAGGGTGTTATGCTGAGCAAAATAAGTCAGGCAGAGAAGGGCAGATACCATATGTTTGCAAGTACAGGAGGATTAGGAGGAACTTAACGGAGGACCGTGGGGGAGAAGAAGAGGGGAGATAGTGGGGGAGAGGGAGGGAGGCAAACCGTGAGAGACTCTTAAATGCTGAGAACAAACTGAGGACTGATGGGTGTGGGGGGGGGAGGTGGAGATGGGCATGGAAGAGGGCACTTGTGGGGATGAGCACTGGGTGTTATATGGAAATCAACTTGACAATAAACTATCTGTAAAAAAACAAACAAAAAAACCCCCAAAATATGTGTTTTATAAATAAAAGCACACAAATTCTGAGAAAGCATCTGTGGACTGTCAAAAGAAGCCCATGGCACAAAATGTTTATAAACCTCCACCACCACCACCACCCAGGCTCAGGTGAGTGCCAGAGGCTAGTACAGAGAGGTTCAGAGTGTTCAAGTCATACACTAGCTCTTGCGGATTTTGTGGCTTGTTTGAAATAACAAATTCCTTCACAATGAGGCTCCTGCACAAAAAGATTACTTGTTGCAAATCTGAAACTCTTAATCCTTCTGCCCTGTGAGAACAGTGGGCTGAGACAGGCTGAACATCCCAGTTTCTTAGGACAGACTCCAGGCAGATCACTTTCTTAAAGGAAGGTGACCTGACTCCATTTAGAAAGTGCTCTCTGCGTCCGGTGGAACCAAGCCTGACCACGATGGGTAGAACTCAGCGAGAGCACCTCCCACTTCCCTAAGGGCTGTGGTCAGTCGGGAACCTCTGTCCTGCTTCTTAGCAAACCCAACTCCCATGCGGTGGTATGAATGCAGAGCACAGCGCTCAGCACCGTGCAGCTGGCGGAGGAGCAATGCCCGCCGTGTGCATGGCCTCCTGCTTCCCTGCCCATCTGAGCAGCCGCTCGTTCACACTTACACTGAGGAAACGAATCTGCCTGAGGTGCTCCCACCTCTCAAAGCAGATCTAAACGTGTTAGATTCCCAGAAAACCAAGGACAGACAGCCAACCATCCACAGCAAGGACCTCATCCTGAGATGGTCTCTGTACACTGTCTCTGTCAAGGCCGGAGGCTCTACGGGGCCTCCCAGAGGGGCCTGGGAACATTCCTCAAGCCCTCTGACCCCAGGGCCCAGACGGGGCTGATCACCTGGCAGGTTCAGTAATGCCTGTTGGACTCTGAGTCAACAACAGCTTGTTTTTTCCTCTTTTCTTTCCTTGTCATGGCTTTTTCTAAAACTTCTTTTGCACCTCCTACCTCTCCGGTAGGAATGGGAAAGGGTTTTTAAAAATAAAGGCTAGTTCACAGATGAGAGGGCGCAGAACTTGGAGACCCAGGACCGGAGGCTTGTTCCAGGGCGATGTGTCATTCGAGGAATGAGAAGAGGCCGGGCCCTAGAGAAGTCTCACCTCGCAGGGCACATCTGAGGGGGGCCCAGAGGATGCGCCAGTGACGGGACGTCTGCCCGTGAACTAGACAGGCACCCCCCGCAGCTGTGCCGAACGGCGGATTCAGGAATTCAGGCAACACCCAAGCAAGATGAAGCCAAAGCACAATAAAGGCAGCGGGCTGGGGACAGCCTGGTCCCACAGCCCCTCCGAACACCAGGTCGGACCTCACCCTGACACTTCAAGGGACTTAAGCTTTCGGTCTACAAACTGTTGGTACTTTATGCAACCTGCACACGAATCCCGATGGGAAGCAGCTGTGAAGCAAAACTACAGGCACCCAGCACAAACCAAACGCACCTTCCCCCACTCCCACCCCCGCCCCACTCCCCGAGCCGGGCCACCCGTGGCCCGGCAGCCTGTTTCTGCACCGTCACCGCCCAGAACACAGGCCAGAGCGACGACGACTAGACGCGACCCGGGAGCTCACCTGTGGGCTGGATCAGCACGGTGGCCACGTCCACGGCTTTCTCCTGAATCTCCTGCCAGCCGCCCTGCTCGCCGATCCACTCGCTCACCACGCACCTGTAGGAGCCCTGGTCGGCGGCCAGGGCGCGGGCCACGGACAGGCGGTAGCCGTCGGCGCCCACGGTGTCCAGGCGCACGTCGCCCACGCGGTAGCGCTGCTCGTAGCCGGGCCCCGGGCGGAAGCGGCCGCCGTGGCTCAGGCCCAGCACGCTCCGCCGCGCCGGGCCCCGCTGCAGCTCCCACAGCAGCGCCAGGTGCGTGTGCAGCGGCGACGCCGTGGACGCCGCGCAGCGCAGCTCGAAGGGCTCGCCCAGGCGCAGGCTCAGGCCCGCGGCGGGCGGCGTGCCGGCCCCCACGTGCAGGGCGTCGGCCAGCACTGCGGGAGGAAGGGTGAAGGGGAGCGTCAGCCGCCACGCCGCGCCCCGCCCCACCCCTGCGGGCAGGCGCCCGCCCCTTCCAGGGCTTTCTGGCCCCAGGCGGAGGAGCGGTGCTGCGCTCTACCCTGTTCATTAGAACACTCCCATTTTAATTTGTGTGTAATCACAACTGCCTTTCTTAACTGGAAAAGAATAAAAAAAAAGAAGAAGAAGAAAGAACAAGAAAAAAGAACAAAGGCAAAAGAAAAAAAAAGACCAAAGAACAAAGACAAAAAAACAAAAAAGAAAAAGAAAAAAGACAGAAAGAAAAAAGAAAAAGGCAAAAACAAATAAAAGAACAAAGAACACAAGAGAAAAAAGAAAAAAAGAAAACAGGAAAGACAAAAAAGGAAAAAAGAAGTAAAAGGCACTACGAAGACATCCCCCCACCCCCCAGAGCTGGGTGGAGAACACTCCCGTTGGGGAGTTGTGCCTTGGGGATGAGTTTCTGCCACCCTTGAGCAAGTTGCTTCACTACTCTGTGCCTCAGTTTCCTCATCTCTAAACAGGGTGACCACTGGGCCCATCTCGGGGAGTTGCGGGAGCTGAAGGAGGGATACGGGAAGGTGCATGGCACTCAGCAGTGCTGGGAAAGCACTGGCTGCAGCTGTCAAACACTCCTCTGTCCGGGCACAGGGCTGTAGTAGGGAGCCTGAAGAATCTTCTAGCAGATAGAGCAGCATGATGGGCAGAGGGCAAAAGCATGGCATGAGCTGCCTGTGCCCCGAGGCCTGGAGAATGCCCAAGAATAACTAGGGTGAATGGAAAGGTTCTGCAGGATAGGAACCCTTCAAGGAAACCTGAAGCCTCAGCCATTTGCTCTATTAGGGCTGTTTGGAAAAAGGCTGGCTCTTTATGGAGTCTAGAATAAGAGGCCAGAGGTCAAGAAAGTATTGGTGAGGGCAGTTTAGGAAGGGAAGTGATAACCAAGGTAACCAGAAATGTGGCCTCTACCAGGGGGCAAGGACCATCTCCCGGGCTGGTCTACAAGCTGGATGAAAGAATCCTCGCACACCACTATTCGTGGTCAGTTCCGTTGTTCTCGAAATTCCACACTTAGAAACGAATTCAGTGTCCTTAAGAAAAAAATGCTCCATCTTTAGAAAGACCTATCTCTCCCAAAGAGCATCTCCACTACAAAATGAATATGAATTCTAGTGTATACATTCTAGTGAGTCTGGTTCACGACTCAGTTCTCGTGGCTAGTTATCTGTGAGCACGCAGCCACAAGGCTGAAGGCCACACGGACCGGGGACGGTGTGGGGTGGCCACCAGAGGCCCTACCTGGGCAGCCAGCCAGTCTCTTTTGTGGCCATTTACCTCCTTCTCTCACTCAAGGAAAGCCTCGCTTTGCTTCCTCCTTCCAAAGGCTGGAGAAGAAACAGGAAGCCACTGGGGTAACAGGGTGGGGGGATTCTCAGGCTGCCCGCTACTCCTCAACAAGAGAATTACAGGGGAGATAAGCGTGCCTCTGACCTGAGGTGGAGCATGTGTGGGGCTAAAGGCAACACCTGAATTAACTGCAGTGCAAGAATGTCTCATGGGGCTTTTTTCTAGAAAACATTTTTAGGATTTTCTGTAAGAATAAGGAAGAGGTGATGGAAGAGGCAGATTTGATGTTTCAATACCTACCTATTGCAGACGGCTGTTTTAGTCCCTCATGAGTTGAACGGGAGGAACAGCAGCTGAGAAACGGCAGGGCTCTGCACATTATCATGGAGGGAACAGATACTTGGATGTGCCCCGTTTTGTTAGATCATCATGGGCACCTTTCTTGCCAATCGTTACCTACACTTCCTGCTCTGATAGAAATGTGTTATGGGGGGCGCCTGGGTGGCTCAGTCGCTTAAGCATCTGACTTGGGCTCAGGTCATGATCTCGTGGTTCATCAGTTTGAGCCCCCCAACGCCCTCTCCGCTGTCAGCGTAGAGCCTACTTCGGATCCTCTGTGCCCCACTCTCTCTGCCCCTCCTCTGCTCGTGCACTCTCGTGTGCTCTCTCTCTCAAAAATAAATAAACTTAAAAAAACACATAAATAAATGCTTTTTGGAACAAGGCAGGGTCCAGATAAATGCATAATTAAGTGATAATAACAATAATAACGCTTCCATTTTGCTGGCCCCCAAATTAAGATGGTTTGTTCTTGCTTATTCACTAATTAGCTGAATGAATTTTAGGCAAGTAATTAACCTATGCTCTTCCATTCCTCATGTATAAGTGAGGGAAATATCCTGCACGATTTTCTTCACTGGGTTCAGAGAATTAAATGTAGGAATAAATCTAATAAGACATGGAAAATGGGAAATGAACCAACCAACCAAACCAAAGCCCTGAACATTCAGGATATGTAAGGTGTGATTCTCTGCAGAGAGGCCAGTAAGCTAGTAGGGTCCATGGTAAGCTAACAGCGACCACGTCGTCCTTTCTCTACAGAGAAGACGCACGGATTCTAGAAGGGCATGAAGGTCACGAAGAAGGGCATGAGCTTGGGGGTATGTGCTATTCTCATGGAGGTGAACCTTCTCGTTGCAGACCTTCCCGGAATGCCTACCGGGGAGCTGCTCCGAGGCCTGGCATGTGCTAATCACCTTGTGCTCTAACCTTGAAGGGGAGCACTGTTTTACAGAGGAGGAAGCCGAGCCACCCAACACGCCCACGGCCACAGAGCTGATGAGTGGTACAGCCAGCCAAGGATGGGTCACCTGGCCTATCTCTGCCTTTAATCAGGTAAGGAAGGTACTCCTAGCCACAGGACAGCAGGGGCAGATCCCCGGGGGAGTTTTGTTTCCCGACGAAGTGACCCACGGCCAAGTGGCAGGGGGCAGGTCTGGCCCCCCTCACGCCGGCCCCCGAGAGGCGATACCTTTAACCTGCACTGTATCCTCGTAGTTGCCCTGGACGGTGGCGTCGGTGCTGGGGGTGGAGCACTTGTAGTGGCCCTGGTCTGAGGGCTGGACGTTCCTGATGTGCAGCTCCACGGCGTCGTTGGCCGTCCTCCGGAGCAGGATGTCGCCCCGCTGCAGGCGCTCCCGGTACGGTTGGGCCGGGAAGCCCGCCTCCCAGGTGCTGGCCAGCTCCACGAAGCCACTACCCGAGGACGAGAAGCTCCAGTCGAAGTTCTGCTCAGGGGGACCGTCATAGTCGCTCACGTTGCAGGGGATGACGAGCTCGGTGCCCACCACCCGCACCAGGCTCCCTGAGGGCACCCTCACCACACGCCCCCGACAGAGCGCTGCAACGACAAGAGGGGACAGGCAGGCCCTGAGCTGGGGAAGGTCATCCCAGGATGCTCCTGCTCACGGGCTTTGGGGTAAAACTGTGATATCTGGCCGGCTGGGAAACAGTGATGTGCTGCCTGCGTCTCTCAGAAGGAGTGTTAAGCCCATCCCTGGAACCACAAACCAGGGATCCAGGCCTCGAGTGACTGCCTCTCACACGAGAGTTTCCTGGCATCAGCAGGGGAGGGGACAAGTATTAAAAGGAGGCTGACCATGGGGCACCTGGGGGGCTCAGTCGGTTGAGCGTCCAACTTTGGCTCGGGTCATCTCACGATTCCTGGGTTTGAGCCCCACGTCAGGCTCTGTGCTGACAACTCGAAGCCCAGAGCCTGCTTTGGATTCTGTGTCTCCCTCTCTCTGCCCCTCCCCTGCTCATGCTCTGTCTCTCAAAAATAAATAAACATTAAAAAAAAATTTTTTTTTAATGTAACGGAGAAAAACTACGCTGACTGTAAACATGGATGGCTTCCTCCCTCTAGTTACTATTTAACATACCGCTGTCACCCAGGGCAATGCAGAAATATTTTAGGGTTTGGTGCGAAAGAAAAGGACACAGCTAATCAAGTATTTACATTTCTGCCCACCCTAGTGCAGCCCTCATCCCTGGAGACCATTCCCCAGGGCTCCTGAGCCCAGATTTACAGTGATGGATGCCAATCCTTAAACCCGGGAGCAGCCTGCTGATAGAAAGATCTAACTCTGCTTATCTGACATCGCCTATAAATTAGTATTAAAATATGACGACTCCACCAAGTATTAATTTTCTATTTTCTGGCTCATTTCCCTCTCTCTACTCTTCGCCCTGATCTAAATTCAGAATGAGGGTAGGGAAGCACAAAGGGAGACAGTGCCTTGGGTGGCTGGCTGCTGGGCGTCGTTAGGAATGCAGCAGCTTGCCGGGATGAGTGCAGCGGGCAGAGCCAAGCGTTGACTGGCATTCCCTGCCCTAGGTGTCCCTTAGGATGTCAGCCTTGCCATGAACTTAAGTGTGAATTTGCGGTGCATTCACTACCTGTGTACAGCATTTCAATTTGGACTAAATGAACTTGTCTGGCTCCCGCCTGATGTTCTATAAACAGGTGCAGCACTAGGGCAAACGGGAACCCACAGGCTCTGAAACCCAGGAGACCTCAGTTTGGTTGTTTTTTTTTTTTTTTTTTTTTTTTTAATGTTTTATTTATTTCTAGGAGAGAGAGAGAGAGACAGCGTGAGCAGGGGAGGGTCAGAGAGAGAGGGAGTCACAGACTGAAACAGGCTCCAGGCTCTGAGCTGGCAGTCAGCACAGAGCCCGACGCGGGGCTCGAACCCACGAACCGCGAGATCATGACCTAAGCGAAAGTCGGACGCTTAACCGACTAAGCCACCCAGGTGCCCCAGTTTGGTTGTTTTCTTAATTCAAGCATTTCCTTTGTGTTTGAGGGACCTGACACAAAATAGAACACCTGTATCCCACACATATTTCTTGTTCTGGGACGAGTGCACATTCCCTAGATTCCTCTATATTAACTCCTTTTTCTTTCTTCAGTATTATTGTCAGGCATGGTTGGGTCAAAAGGAACATCACTCAAAAACCACAAGAATCTTGAAAAAAAAATACTGTTTAAAAAAACTGAACAAAATCAACACTATACTAACAATTAAAATGCAAAGAAAAGAGGGTCGAGTGGATGGCTCCATTGGTTACGCGTCAACTTTGGCTCAGGTCATGATCTCATGGTTTGTGAGTTCGAGCCCCGCGTCGGGCTCCATGCTGACAACTCGGAACTCAGAGCCTGCTTCAGATTCTGTGTCTCCCTTTCTCTGCCCCTCCCCCGCTCATGCTCCGTCTCTCTTTCTCTCTCAAAAATAAACAAACATGAAAAAAAATTTTAAAGAAAAGCAAGCATGAAGTTATTAGAACAACTGAAAAGAGCTTATTCCTGATATAAAGACATTAGATATTTATAAGGGAATCACTTTTGTCTTATACAGAAATCACATACAAAATTGAGTAATTTCCCTAGAGAGCTTAGTTGTAAGAGCAACTACCACACTGGATTTGCCCCTCACAGGAACACTCTGAAGAAGACCAAAGAGACTGACCTCTCTCAGCTTTGGCTGCCTCAACTATAAGATGGGGCAAGAAGGATTTACTGAATATGTGAAATAAAAAATGCCAGGCTGAGAGTCTGCTGGGTAATAGCTCAATAAAATGAGAACTTCTATTACGTATTTTCAGCTTTGTATTCCTATCATTTGTTAAGGGTCGAATTAGGAGCCCCCCCAACAAAACTCATATGGTGAAGACCTAGCCCCCAGTACCTCAACGTGTGACCTTATTTGGGAAAGGGGTCAATGCAGAAGTTATCGACTGTTATTAGACATCACCAGTTGAGGTCATTCAAGAAGAGGGTAGGACCCTAACCTTAGAACTAGTATCCTTAAAAAGGGGGAAGCCTGGATATAAAGGGAAAACATCATGTGAAGATGAAGGCAGAGATGGAGGTGAGGTGTTCGCAAGCCAAGGGACATCAAAGATGGCCCATGAAACCAGCAGAAGCTGGCGGGGAGGCCTGGGGCACATTCTCCTCACCCTCCGAAGGAATTGAGCCCACTGTCATGTGGTCTGCTAGTCTCCAGAGCTATGAGACAGCACCTTCTGCTGTGTGAGCCCCAGTCAGTGGTTCTTTGCTACAACAGCCCTAGCAGACGGATCCGCCATCGTGGCTCGCTTTCCAATGACTTAACTCATGGTTTTCAAAGCCTGAGTTGCCATTTAGTGGTTGTGAAATGAATTTACAGCGGTTGTGACCAGCACGTGAGGGGTGTGTGTGTGTGTGTGTGTGTGTGTGTGTGTGTGTGTGTACCAGATGATGATTAAAACCCTGTGTCCTAATTTGTACTGGGGTAAAAAAAGAAAAAACATAGTTGAACACTTTTTAAAATCCATCTCTCATTTTCTCCACCCATTTTCATTTGCTTTGAAGAGTGGGGAAAAGGAGGCATCCCTACAACAGAAATAGTGAGAAGGTGAGTGTGTGCTCTAGGCAGGGGGCTGTCTGTCAGCCTTGCAGGGGGCAGGTCTGGACTGCTGCCTGGCTCAAAGAAAAGATGCTGCACCCCTAAAACACTCTCCTTAAAAGCAGAGCTATTGGTTATGCTTGTGATTAATTGTTGTAAATATTTGGGTGCTTCCAAATTTGGTGCATAGACGTTTATAATTGTTAGCTCTTCCTGATGGATAGATCCCGTAATTATTATATAATGCCCTTCTCCATCCCTTGTTACAGCCTTTAGTTTAAAATCTAGTTTGTCTGATATAAGTGTGGCTACCCAGCTTTCTTTGGACTTCCAGTAGCATGACAGATAGTTCTCCATCCCCTCACTTTCCATCTGAGGGTGCCCTCAGGTCTAAAATGGGTCTCTTGTTGATGGCAAATAGATGGGTCTTGGTTTTTGTTTGTTTTTTCTTATCCATTCTGATACCCTATGTCTTCTGACTGGAGCATTTAGTCCATTTATATTCAGTGTTATTACTGAAAGATACGGGTTTAGAGTCATTGTGTTCTCTGCGGGCTTCGTGTTTGGCACTGGGGAGGGCGCGTGTTGAAATGAAACTGGGTGTTGTATGGAAGCCAAGGGGACAGTAAACTATATTTTAATAAAAATAGAGTTACTGGTGCTAATGACTCAGGACTGCAGGTCATGTGTCTTCCGGCAGACAGCAGGATCACCAGACTGTTATGGAAGAGGGCTCAAACCTGCTGCTGCTTTCCTCCTAAGGCAACCCAGCGCTGATGGGATGACGCCCATGACCTCACACCTATGGCTTCTGGCAAACACGCAGCATAGCTTCACCTGCTGCCCAGCCTTCCTCGGGTGCTCCTCAGATCGGGCTGACCCTGGCAGAAACCAGGTCTGTCAAAATCCTTCTGGCTCGTTATGGCTGAAGCTGCTCAGAAACGTGAACTTCCCTTGGAATCGGGGTGCCATAAAGGTGATTTGCAAAAACAAAGAATCCAAGATGGTTGTGTAGGAAGATCCTGAACTCACCTCCTCCCAAGGACACATGCAACCGACAGCTACATAGGGATCCTTTCCATTTGAAAAAGATCTGAAAGCTAGATGAACCGCGTCTCCACAACAGAAAATAAGAGGACTGTATTGAGATGGGTGGGAGAGTCGGGGACACTCGTCTTGCCAAAACACCCATCCCCCACCCCCTGCTGCAGGGGCATCTTGCCAAGCATTTCTCCTGAAGGAGCAAGGGGTCAGAGCCCCACATCGGACACTCCAACCCTTGGGATCTGCGTCAGAGGGATAAGCTCCACTCCATCCTCTAAGATGGCTTAGAGATCCAACAGGGCTGGCATCCAAAGAACCCACGGGAAATGGAGATTCTCCTTTTAAAGGGATCACCTGCTTAGGGGCACCTGGGTGGCTCAGTTAAGCGTCCAGCTTCAGCTTAGGTCATGATCTCGCAGTCCGTGGGTTTGAGCCCCACATCGGGCTCTGTGCTGACAGCTCAGAGCCTGGAACCTGCTTAAGATTCTGTGTCTCCCCCTCCCTCCTACACTGTTGGTGGGAAGGTAAACTGGTGCAGCCCCTCTGGAAAACAGTGGAGGTTCCTCAGGAAATTAACAATAGAACTCCCCTATGACCCAGCAATAGCACTGCTAGGAATTTACCCAAGGGATACAGAAATGCTGATGCATAGGAGCACATACCCCAATGTTCATAGCAGCACTCTCCACAATAGCTAAAACATGGAAAGAGCCTAAGTGTCCATCAACAGATGAATGGATCAAGAAGATGTGGTTTATCTATACCATGGACTACTACATGGCAATGAGAAACAATGAAATCTGGCCATGTGTAGCAACATGGATGGACCTTGAGGGGGTTATGCTGAGCGAAATAAGTCAGGCAGAGAAGGACAAATATCATGTTTGCATGTATAGGAGGATTAGGAGAAACTTAACAGAGGACCAAGGGGGAGAAGAAGGGCGGAAATGGTGGGGGAAAGGGAGAGAGGAAAACCATGAAAGACTCTTGAATGCTGACAAAAACTGAGGACTGATGGATGTGGGGGGGAGGGGGATGGGCATGGAGGAAGGCACTTGTGGGGATGTGCACTGGGTGTTATGTGGAAAC